>JAGFBZ010001896.1:0-83821 GCA_018398805.1 Hirundichthys speculiger
ATGTTAAAAAAAAATATATATAGCTTGTCCATATTAGGGGTGAGTATTGGCAAGGACCTCACAATATGATATGTATCATGATACTTGGGTCACGATACAATATTATCGTGATATCAACGATATATTGTGATATTCTATGCAGTTAGTATCAAAATTAAAAATGAAGTTACTTTATATGTTCATCAGATGATATTGATCATTCAGAGGACAAATTGAGTCAAAACCATTTGTTTAATATTAGTGTTTTGCACATTTAATAAATAAATAAAATAAATAGAATAAAATTTTCCTAAAAAAAAAAAAAAAAAAAAAAAAAATCAATATTAGGAGCTGAAAAATCAATATTATATTATATTGGGCGGCCGGCCGAAAATTGTGATATATTGCCAAATCGATTTTTTTTTTTTACACCCCTAGTCCATATAATATATATAATATAATCTTGTAAAGGCATGCCAGTGTGTGCATTTCTAATTTTATTGACTTTATTAACTTCCGAAGGGAAGATACGTTGTCGCAGTAACAGTCTGTCAATCAAGAGAAAATCCTCGAGACTCTTATTACATCATCCACGTCTCACGCCTGGTTTTTAAGTTGTATTTGAGTGAAGAGGAGGAGCAAAAGTCCAACAGAAATCGTTCACTTTATTTGCATTTTCCATAAAAGAACCAGCCATGACTCTTGAAGCAGCTCAGAATACTGGCGGTCACGATGCACTTGCAATGTTTGTGAACCGCATCCATGAACTTTTGATCCCCCCCCTCCCCCCTCAAGGTCCACTGCTAAGCAGTAAACCACGTTCTGGCCGACCTCGTCACCCAACATCTGTCTTCTTCAACTCTCCCCTGAATTCCAGCCGAGGCTGAACGTCTCTCTCTTCCTCCGCTCGCCGCTGCGACAATCTGGATGTTTACGGCGGCGTAAAGCCTCGCAGCTCAAACCCAAGTCGCTACGCTACCATACATATATGGACAGGAGGAGGGGGGGGTTCAAATCCACATCGCTCATTGGACATTTTCTTTTTTAATGACAGTTTCTTCGTCAGCCAATAAAAATGTACCAAAAGTAAACAAAAAGCTGGACTTTTTTGGCTTTTGAACTTTGTACACACTCACTGGGGAATTCAGTTTCCTGTGTTGATCTGAAGTGCAGAGCGGTCCTTTCATTTTTCTGCTCATACAATTATCTATGTAAAGATTTATTATATCACACATTATTCCTCCCTGCAGACCTTCTAGTATCCCTTAAAATCCACAGAAATGGGTTTAACAGCTCATATTTATGTAGAGACGTACATCTGGGGTTTCCAACAGTTGACAAAAACAAGTAACGGAGGGACCAAAAGAAACCTCCTCAGAGCTGAGAGAGTTTGAGGTCTGACCCTAAACACTGATAACAGCGACGGCATTTTCCCACAAATGTATTTTGATTCAGCTTCCCATAAAAAAAAAAAAAAGAAAAAAAAAGAAAATGCATTTCAATGAATCCAATAAAAAAAAAAAAAAAAAGGAAAGTCTCATTGCTTGTTGTTTACGCTTGTATTTATGTTTCCGTTCGCCTCCTGAAATATCCTTAAAGGGATACGTCGACATTCTGGGATTTTACAGGAGTATTTCCAGCCTGACAAAGCCCCCGCTAGTCAAACTTACTGGAAGTCACTGGAACTGGTTTACTACGCCTGATTAAAAGTGACGAAACAAACATCCTAATAACTCCAACATGCTCTTATTTACATGCTGTGACTTGTACATTTACCTTGGGCAGAAATTACTTTGTGAAATGAGACGCAGCAATCTGTCTGCAGTGTTGCCAGATAACGCCTGATCAAAGAGTTTGAGAAGCCAGCGGTGTCCACCAGCGGCGCCGTGCAGTTTTTGGCTCAAATAAGATTGTTGGATTGTTTGACCCACCACCAGTCCACCACCCAGCAGCCCAGTAATGTTAACCACTGGTTTCTGAACAGCCGACAGCAGGCCGTCCCTGGTTGGTCTTGAACGGTATACCGGCTCGGCCTGCGGCGGCCACAGACCAGCTGGTCATCGACAGTCAACGGTCAACAGCACAACAAGCCGTATCAGTCATCAGTCACTACGAATGCTTGCTAAACGCTAATAAAAGTGTTTTAGTCTGCGGGACAGATCGCCACGCCGCCTCCCAGCAAACTCAGCTCGTCTTCCAGGAGCTTCAGAGGGATACGCCACATTGTTTTATAAGACGACAACTCCAGAGTTTTCATAACAGGGTAAATAATGTCCAACAATCCAGTCTGTGTAAAACAAAAACAAAACTCTTGCTAACTTAGCTTTGCTGGATGTGGATAGATACAACTAGCTGAAGTGATTAGATGAACTTGCAACGCTCAGCATTTTCACAGATTTTTACGTCTGTATTAAGAGCTGAGAGATTATAATGTAAAAACCGTGTGGTTGTAGGCGTATGAGGTAATTTTAAGTGTTTACAATCTAATTGCATTTGTCAGATATATCTCTCCTCTTCAGACAGATGTTTAATGACATTTATGCATCGTCTTCCACGATGCTGCATTTCAATGAATAATCTACGAGACTACTTTCATCTGGATCAGTGATTCGTTTCTTAAACACCTTTGAGGACACCTTGACTTCATCAATACTGAAATAAAATGATTAGATTGCGCCGGAGGATCATTGCAGTTAACCTACTTCCAAACACGATCAGCAGCATGAAGCTCAGACGTCTCTTACCTTGATTTCATTCAGAGACGACGGCTGACACGAAGGTAAATTCCGACCGAGAGACATTTTGTTGAAGGTACCAACAAACTTAAGCCCCCAGATTACTCCCAATGTTCTCTCATCGCAGAGAAAAGAAGTGGATTAAACTCAGACATCCAGCCATGCGGAGGACAGGAGAGAAGAGTCGAAAATCAGCGACGGTCTGCGGACGGAGGCCATCGTAGGAGTGAAAAGAGTCTTAACCAGATTGTGCTAATCCTTTTAGCCTTAAAGCCAACACCGACACGGGATGTTCCCCTGATCGCTCTCCCCACTCAAATAAACGGATGCTTGTTTAGGGGCACCGGCGCCGTTCGGGCCCTCGCAGAGTTAAACATTGTCAGACTGAGACGAACGTCGATACGCAAGCAAGCAGTGACGCAACGAGCAACAGCTGCGCCTTCGAGTTCAGAGAGCGGGACTGACCGATCTGTTTAATGAGGATGAATGAACATCAGACGACATGTGAACGATCGAAGCAGTCGAGAAAGCTGCTTATGACGACCTGACGTCACCTAATATGTGGTTGAACTTTCTAACCATCCTGGCCTCAACCTCCGATCGCTAAACCGCTGTGGTGATTGTTGTCCCCCTCCAAGGTCTGAACCACGGTCCTCAGCCAGCCACATCTACAAAGTCCGTCAGGCAAGTTTTGTCATGCAAATTTCATAAATTTGCGCAACTTCACGGCCCATTATTGTGATTTTGCTGAGCTCTCAGTACAGTCAGTTTATCTGGACATCTCCTTGGACTTCATACCGGCTTCAGTCACACAGCCGTCAGTACATCAACTCCAGACTAGGGATGCACATGGTTAACCGTTTAACCGTTGACCGTTAACAGTAACTCTAACCGATTAATACTAACGGTCAATGTTGTTTTTAAGCTCCGTAATTCAATCAACTCATGGGGGCGTGTCGACAGGTGCAACAGGCGTCTGATTGGTCAATTCTACATCAGCGTAGAAAAGAGCGCGTCATCGAAAAAATGAGGAAGTACCCACATCTGTACGATTCTGGTTCTCCACACTACAAAGACAGCACATATTCTAGTAATTCATGGAGGGAGATAGCGATGAATGTGGGTCTGGATACGGCCGAGACGGTGAGATAAGTTTAGTAAGTTTAGCTAGTTCATGATTGTCACTCTTGCGTTGTGGCATGGAATAACATAGCGGAGACCGCGCTAGTATAAATCAAAAGTGACGGCTCTGCGACAAGCTGACGGCGACACATTGCCGCGAGAGTAAACACGGGGAAGTGTCCGCATGCGTCCACGACAACGCGCGCAACATCGCGGCACCCAACCCTCCCGGACTTATCGGTTAACGGTTATTAATCGTTAAAGGGCGTCGGTTAACGGTCATAAAAAAAATCCAAAATGTGCATCCCTACTCCAGACCCCTTAGATATCATCTGAAAGTTAAAACTTTCATCACATTCGGCGTGCTTTATTTCAAATTGACTTAAGGCCTGATTGAATCAAGACATTTGTCTACCTTTAAATACAACCTCAAAGACATTACATTGATCCAACAGCTCTTTGAGCCTCCTCAGTCTCTCTTGAGCCGTTCTTCTTTGCAACGTTACTTCAGTTCATCCGTTTATAGACATCTATCTTAAGGTCCTGAAACTTCAGACCTCAACATTTCAACCATGTTGCGGTCTGGACTTCAGCCCATTCCAGCACTTTGTTTGGAGCAGACCGAGCACTGGTATGAGGTGGTGATTTATTGTGTTTGGTTTCCAACTAACACGGCGCTGTGCATTGCGGCTCCACATCTCCACTTCTGTCTCGTCTGTCCGGGGGTCACCGCTTTAAAAGTACCGTGACTTCTTCCGACGCAAAATTCAGAGAGGCGATCCGTGCCGCCGGGCTTCATCCAGACAAGCCAGACCTATTCAAGCTGGACTGCTGTGAACCTGACATTTAAAATGCTAACTCTGGCTTGCATAGTTTAAAACCAGGCTCTTGGGCTTCTGCAGTTTCTCCAAGCGAGTCATGTTGACCTTACCGGCACGTCAACCCTTGGGAAGAGAGGCAACCTTGACCTTATGAATAACTCCGAATTGTTTGGAAATGGCCTCATAACCTTTCTAAAATTAAAGAAATTATCTCAAGACAATCGCTGATGTCTTTCCTTCTTGGCATTGTGCTCGCACCCAACTGACCAGCCCAGCAAATAACCACAATACCTGCTTTTACGCAATTACTGTTGATCATTTAATTCTATCTTTTCCCTGTAATTCCTGCAGAAGTTGTAATGCTGTAGTTGGTTGTTTTTTTTATTTCAAATTTTGGTTTCAATACTTATTTAATAATAGGGGTGAGTATTGGCAAGGACCTCCCTAACGATATGTATCGTGATACTTGGGTCACGATACGATATCACGATATCACAATATATTGCGATATTCTACCCAGTTAATAAAATTAAAAGTAGAGATGAAAAATCAAGTTGCTGTATACAGTCATGGAAAAAATTATTAGACCACCATTTTTCCTTCACTTTCTTGTTCATTTCAATACCTGGTACCACTAAACGTCATCATGTGACTAAAACAGACAGAAAAGAAAACACTGAATGCATAAAAGCAGTGTTTTTGGTAGTACAACGCCATAGCTATTGATGTACAAACTTAAGTGATTTAGGTTATAATCAAATACAAAACTATGGAAAATGGTAAGATATCAGCTCTTAAATAAAACTCTTATGAGCAATCTTTGTGGTTATCGTTATGTTTGTCCAAACAAATGTACCTTTAGTTGTACAACAGGCATTAAAATGAACAAGAAACTGAAGAAAAAGGGGTGGTCTAATAATTTTTTCCATGACTGTATGTTCATCAGATGATATTGATCATTCAGAGGACAAATTGAGTCAAACTATTTGCTTCAAAACAACCTGTTTATTGTTTATTATTAGTGTTTTTGCACATTTAAGTTAATTAATTAATTTTCCTAAAAAATCAATTTGAACTGAAAAATCGATATATCGGGCGGCCGAATATCGCGATATATCGCCAAATCTATTTTTTTCACACCCCTATTCAATAATGACAGTTTAAAGGTCATGTGCCATCAATCACTTGAGGTTGTATAGTTTTAATATCATTTTAAGGACCTGGGGAGGCGAAGACTAAAAACACGTATATATGTTTCTTAAGTGAATTATCAGACATGATTAACACTCGTCTATCACATTTAAATAGACTCCAGGTAAGTTGTGGAAGCAATCGAAGGGAGAAATGTTACATCACAGTCCAAAACATTTCTACAGCACAAATCTATTGCATAAGATGCAACAGATAGCCTCGACCGACGACGATCAACTGTGGAAACGGTGGATCTAATAATCGCTGCCGTCTGCAGTAAATTCATAATAAATTCAAGATTACATGGGTGTTGGCAGTAATCCTCAACTCCCAGTCACTGCAGCTCTGCACAAATTAATCCACAGGGCTTCTGACTTACAGCTATGGTAACTGCAGCTCCTCCAGGAGGCCCCCCCCCCCCCGCTCAGACACACCTGGCTCTAATTAGAGGGGCCGTTGACAGAGCTGCGTAGACCCCTAAGACCAGCCGACGGCCATCCCACCCAGGTGTGTCCTCCCCGAGGACCAGGACTGAAGGAGACCGCTCCAACCACCAGGCCCATCTTCCTCGTTGAAGCCGATGTGGAAACTTCTGTTATTCTCGATAAATAATCAATGGCCACGGTTACATGATGTTTTTTAATTCGGAATTAATAATTCCGAATTAAACTATTTTCCTTCGAGTTTACATGAAAATAGTAATTCCGAATTGAGGTTTACATGGAAAACACGTTTGTTCGTCTTTATCCAACTCCGCTTTAGGTCTGGGGGTTGGGAAGGGTTCTGATTGGATAGGGGGGGCGGACGTCTTTACGTCTACCGGAAGAAAACAAACTTAGCAACAACACGGTTAGCAGCAACATTCCACTTATTTTTGAATTGGGTGGCGTCTCTATCTGCGAAACCTCCTTCATTTAAGCTAGCCGCTACAACTTTGAAAAGCTCACAATTTTTATGTTTCCTGCCATCTGTTCTTTTAATTATTTCCAGTTCCTCCAAGCTATTTATTAAATAAATCGTCTCTGCTCTTGACCACCGTTTACTGCGTGCTGCCATCTTGAAACTTTGTTTTGAAAACAAGCCCAGCGCGGAATATAAGCATCATCGCGACAGACGGGCAAGAGAACTAGCATGCGCAGAAAGACCGGAATTAGTTTAAACAGGAATGAGTGTATACATGACAGCGGAATTATTTTATTTGGAATTAAAATCAGAATAAACCAGCCACTTACTTCAGAATTAAGTTTAATTCGGAATTGACATTCCGAGTCACTGAGTGACTCAGTGCGTTTACATGGGACGTTTAATTCCTCTTTAATTCAGAATTAAAGTTAAAGCCGAATAAAAGTTACCATGTAAACACCTAATTCCATATGAAAATGTCAATTCCGAATTAAACTTAATTCCGAAGTAAGTGGCTGGTTTATTCTGATTTTAATTCCGCATTAAGTAAATCCGCGGTCATGTAAACACTCATTCCTGTTTAAATTAATTCCCGTCTTTCTGCGCATGCTAGTTCTCTTACCCATCTGTCGCGATGACGCTTATATTCCGCGCTGGGCTTGTTTTCAAAACGGCAGCACGCAGTAAACGTTGTTCAAGAGCAGAGACGATTTATTTAATAAATAGCTTGGAGGAACTGGAAATAATTAAAAGAACAGATGGCAGGAAACATAAAAAATTGTGAGCTTTTCAAAGTTGTACAGCTAGCTTAAATGAAGGAGATTTCGCAGATAGAGACGCCACCCAGGTCAAAAATAAGTGAAATGTTGTTGCTAACCGAGTTAGCTAAGTTTGTTTTCTTCCGGTAGACGTAAAGACGTCCGCCCCCCCCCCTACCAATCAGAACCCTTCCCAACCCCCAGACCTAAAGCGGAGTTGGATAAAGCCGAACAAACGTGTTTTCCATGTAAACCTTAATTCGGAATTACTATTTCCATGTAAACTCGAAGGAAAATAGTTTAATTCGGAATTATTTAATTCCTAATTATTGATTCCGAATTAAAAAAACATCATGTAACCGCAGTCACTGTTGTGTCAGTTCACCTTTTATTTCAACACACACTATGAATATGGATTTAAGAGGAAAAAAACAGAAGGATATGCATGTCCCAGCACAAAAAGAGATGATGTCATCGCTGCACTGAACGGCGTCCTCCACCCAAAATGTGCTGAGGACGGCGTGTTCTTCTTACTGTACAAGCTTCACACATTACAGTCATCATCATTCAGCCATCGGGGAGCCGCTGCCTCGAAACCGGAGCCAAGGAGAGTCCCGTGTTGCGCCACAAGAGAAGAAGAACAAATAAGCCTGTGCAGCCCTGATACAAACGTCTCTCTGAACTATTCAATCAAGGAGTTGATGAAATAAAAGAATACTGCAAAAACAAGTGCACGCTCTTAAAGCCGTCCAATCACAGAGAGAAGCACGTTTATTCCTGCTTTAGAAATACTGATAACCTCTTATCAGAGCAGCAGATTGAGTCTGTTAATGAGCTCAGTCCTGCAGGATCATTACCAACACCGTGTCCAGAAAGACTGGGAGGACCATAAAAATCCCAGCCGCCCTCCTTTTATTGCCTGTAAAATGTTCCTCTTTGTCATTCACACATTTTCCACCAACAACTATTTGCTCCCCAGAAGCGGCGCCTTCTCCGAGCTGAACAAACGCCTTTTCTTCATTAGATGAATAAGCGTCCCGTAAAGCTAAAACAGAGCAGGCCCGGCTCCGCAGAGGTTTTCCAGCTGCTCGTTTGGGTCTCAATTATGAGTTTTGGCAGCGCTCGTTCCCAGAGCTGCAGAGGAGTGTCGGTTTGTTCGCGCCGAGGGAAGAGGTGAGGGAGATTTATCTCTGCATCTGACGAGGCTGCGCTTTTAGGGAAGTGAGTTCTGTTTGGCAATCGTGTCGTAAAGTGACATCATTCAGTGTGAAAGATTTGCATGGACCAACGTGGTTGAGCTGAACGCAGAGTGAAACCAAGGGGAAGGTTGTGTTGGAGATTTAAGTGAAGTAAAGGAGAGAAAACTACCCAAAAACCACTTTTGATTTCATTTCCTTTCACATAAAGCGGAAAGACGACGTAAAAACCCAACATAAAAATAGCATATCCTCATATTTTAAGTTGGTATGGAGCAGAATATCAAGTCTGCACTCTAGCTGAGCTTGATCCAAGATGCTGCCAAGTGTGACTCTATAATTAAAAATTTAAAAAAAAAGGGGGGAAGCGGAAACAGAGTTGCCCACAGACAGAGAGGTGAAAGGCAGGGGGCGGAGCTAAGCTGTGACTGACAGCTGAAATACTCCCCGGCGTGTCTTCACAGGAGGAAACCGGTTATCGACCGCAGACCAAGTTGATATAAACAGAAGTAAGAAAATACTGTTTGAGCTGCAGGTCGCTGCAGGTAATAAAACCAACGCGTCCGTCAGAGATCTCATCTAATCTCGTCTCTGGATTGAGGGCTCCAGGAATTGTTTTGAGATAAAGCGCAAGATAACATCTTTGCAAAACAACAGCAGCAGTTACGTTCAGTAGTGGCGGAAACAAGTGCATGAAAGATAAAGAAGAAAAAATAAATAAATTAGTTCATAAAAATTGCCCCCAGGTGCTCAGTTTTAATCCCTGCTGTTATTTGCTGAGAGCAGTTCCACGTTGAGGGTAAAAAGTCCCACAATGAGACCAACGAAAAGCAAACCTGCACAAAGAGCTGAATTTCATCGCGTTCAGATCTGCAACCTGAGCTGCAGATTTAGGGAGTTTTGACCATATCACTTGTAGGGGTGTGAAAAAAAAAAAAAAATCGATCTGGTAATATATCGCAATTTTTGGCTGTCCAATATAATATCGATTTTTTAGCTCCCAATATCAATTTTCTTTTTCATTTTTTTAAAAAACACTAATAATAAACAATAAATAGGTTGTTTTGAAGCAAATAGTTTTGACTCAATTTGTCCTCTGAATGATCAATATCATCTGATGAACATATACAGCAACTTGATTTTTCATCTCTACTTTTAATTTTCATATTAACTGGGTAGAAAATCGCAATATATCGTGATATCATATCGTGACCCAAGTATCATGATACATATCGTATTGCGAGGTCCTTGCCAATACTCACTCCTAATCACTTTGTGTAAATACAACCATCAATTACAGCTACTTTAAAACCCCGTCGTCAGCCACCGAGAAGAGCCGTGCATCTTAACGAAGCTAGCACGTACGGCACATGACGCCTCCAACCCCTCCAGTTTTTGTTGGTGCTTTTTGTGCGTTTGTTAAAGACAAATCGACCAGATTGTGACCCAAGTTCTGCAAAATCATCTGCAGTCATCACGGAAAATAAAAAAAGAGGAAGAATAGCTCTCGAGATTAATCCTTTTTATGCCACAATGATATATCAAATGTTAAAGCGACGTTACTCATTTCACAGCAAGCCGAGTCTTAATTTAACTGCGTTGCAGGGGGAGTACGAAGGCTTTAGTAGAGCTGGATGTGGAAATGAGACGGGATCAGTTGTGACGAAACATAAAGTCATAAATGGTCTCAAATGAAAGAGGAGAAGCCTAAAAGCCAGAAAGCTCTTCAACGTTCAGCCTGATTCTCGAAAACAAACCGTCTCATAAAACATTGGACGATCTTGATTTTCACAGATCTCTAGATTCTCCAACATCCACCGGTCCTGGATGGACCCTGATCAGCTCCCAAACCCCCGTGAACCCTGAATGGGATTAAAAACAAATGATTTAATACTCTCCAATATGCCAACTTACTTTCTAATCCGTATAAAATTATTTATTTACTGGTGTCAGCGGCTCAGAACAGATGTGTTGGTAGATCGGGAGTACAGGAACGTATCCTGCTCCGCCTTCATGGTAAACAGCCCAGCGGGTTTAATCATTTGGCTCTAGAAGATCAACGACTCGGTTCAAGACAACAAGCCACACAGATCCTTCATTGTGTGTCACTTTCTCCCTTCAAACAACCACGGCGTACCGCTGCGATGCTGCGGGGAGTACATCACGTACATCCATGAGCAAAGAAGCTACACCTCTATCCCTAAACGACATGACGACAGAGACAGACAAGATGAAAGCCAGCGAGGAAGAACATCGACGTGCTGAACCTCACGTGACGTCCCGGACTATTTTCCGGTCCTTTTTAACAAAGAACAGATCAGCACTGGTGATCCTGTCTGCTTTGCCTGGAATCACCGGAGGAAACGGCTACCAGAGAGACGACCGTAAAGCCCCGGATGAGCACGAGCGCTGCCACGTCCCTCCACCCAGCTGCGGTTGAAGCAGGCAACAACTTCAAAGGTTTAAGCAGGCAATAAGATTAATTTACGTTGCTCAAAAGTGGAAACTGCAGCCAACTTCACTCGTATGAGGTTGGGCAATTTCTGTCTGTACGTTAATATAATCGTCTAACATATGCAAAATAAAATAAAATAGCTGACTTCTAATCAGAGAGGGGAGAAAATCAGATGGATTAGTGCACTGCATAGGCTATGAAATCAAACTGAAGCTACCCACACTGCTGTTCAAGCATCACAGAAGACAGAAGTTATGGTTATGAGGGGAAATAAAGACAAGACAAACCAGCAGCAGGATCAACAGACTGACAGGTTGTGTAATCTGGAAGGCAGTTCGTCAGGATGGTTGGGTGGGAAATCAATGATTTAAAGCAGCTGACACCAACGGTTAAAGCAGGAGAGACCTGGATGGTTTCAGAACGTACCAAAGGACCCCCCCCCCCGCCACAATAAAAGCCAATACAGGTGTGTATAAAGTTCATATTTAACGACTAAATATCCTCATTCTGAAATAATCAGAGTTAGTCGACTGACTTAACAAAGAAAATGTGCTGAAGTTGTTCAGATGAAATGATCCGTTGCTTCCAAGAAAAAACGCAGAACAGAAAAGGAAACGCAATTAAGGATCATATTGTTGAAGATGTCATCAGTGATCAATTTCAATATGTATACAACTGCTCATAATAACTGTAACAAATAACATGCGCGTAAAATAGGGGTGTGAAAAAAAAAATCGATTCTGCAATATATCGCGATTTTCAGCCGCCCAATGTAATATCGATTTTTCAGCTCCTAATATCCATTTTTTTTTAGGAAAATTGTTTAATTTTCACATTTAAATTGTTTAAAATTTAAATGTGCAAAAACACTAATAATAAACAATAAATAGATTGTTTTGAAGCAAATAGATTTGGACTCAATTTGTCCTCTGAATGATCAATATCATCTGATGAACATATACAGCAACTTGATTTTTCATCTCTACTTTTAATTTTGATATTAACTGGGTAGAATATTGCAATACATCGTGATAATATCATATCGTGACCCAAGTATCATGATACATATCGTATTGCGAGGTCCTTGCCAATATTCACCCCAGTGGAAAGGGTTGCATTTAAGAGCAAACTGGTTTATATTCATGGTTTTAAACTGAACCATAGATCCGTGTGTATGTTGTGTTTGTACTACTCCAGTCTGAAGATGCTCCTTCTGCTCCATTTTCCGTTTCACAGTCGGCAACAAGTCTCTGATGTTTTTGGAGGCGATTTTTGTTTCTAAATTTTGCAATCTGGTGGCTTTTTTTTTTTCTGCTGCAGCTTTAGTTTCCTTGTCACGTGCATTCTGCTATTTGATCCTTGGCCCTGAGTTTACGGCCGCCCTGGTGCTCCCAGGGTTCACTCATTTCACCCCGTTACTACCTCTAAAGGAGGTACAGAGCTCAGGAAGGAAATGTTACACCGTTACTCCTCCACGCCATTCACACAGCACGAACTTGACTCCTCGGCATGCAGTCAGCTGCAGATGTTGGATGCGTAACATCCGTCTCCACGTTTGCATCGTTGTTACGGCACGTCTTCTACGTCATCGTCCAGTAAAGGTAACGCGATACACACCTGGAGAATCGAGGGCTGATACGATCAGTCAGAGGAGCAAATTGGATCAATTACGTCATCGAATCAGTTCAAAACAGCTGATTTGAACCGACTCCAGAACTGCAACCCTGCATGTTTCAGATGTTTCTCTGCTTCAGCGCACCTGATTCACATGACTGGGTTGTTAACAGACCTGGCTGACGAGCTGATGGTGATCCGATCATTTGAAACGTCTCAGACATGCAGGGTCGTGGCTCTGGAGGACCAGGGTTGACGACCTGCTGCAGTGGATCAGAACTTTTCTGTTTGAGGCTCAAACTCAGGCTGAACTGCAACAAAAACATACTGATGTGGACGAAGACTCGGTGTCACTTTGTGACGTTCTGTCTTTTGCCGTCTTTATACGGGAAGTTGGGTCCATTTAACTGGGACCTCTTTCTTTGTCCCAGTATCGACCCACAAGGGGAACCGACTTACTGACAAACTGTAGTCTAGTTATATTCCTGTTCCACCACACAGCCAACAGATCTCTTGGTTTAGAAGCCAACAGCGGACCGGACAAACGTCCTGTACGGTTCAGTTCTTCTTCTTTTTCCTCCTTCCAGTACTTCAACGTCAAACTGTGGAGCAGAACCACAGCTGGTTCCAGTCCCTCTGAGCGTTTACACCCAGGGACGAGCTCGTCCCTGGGTGCACCATCCAGCTGCATGAGTTCGGTTTCAGTCCGAATTGGTTGAATTGGTTATTATCGTTAACAAAAACGAACGAAATGACGAAAACTAGAATTGAAAAAAACATTTTCATTAACTGACATAAAATAAAAACAAGTTTTTAAAAAAACGACAACTAACTGAAACTTTGTGTTTACTTGATGTGTTTATAAAACGAACTAAAGTTAAGTATAATAATAGAACGTCCATTTGTAATTTTTTTTTCTCTTAAACGTTTGAAATGTATTAACTTCGCTTCGCCGTACAACAACAACCGAAAAAAAAAAAAAAAAATTTTTAAGTGATCAGCAGTGATAGCTGCGGCAAAAGTTGGGAGAAAGCGTCTCAGTCCTATTTGGGATTTCTTTGACTATGACTGTGTTAACGATAAAAATAAGTGCCTTGTTGTAGAAGCAGGTGATACAATGTGTGGAATAATTCTCAAGGAGAAAAAAACCCACAAATCCGAAAGTTGAAAAGCTCGCACAAGAAAGCTAACCAAGACTACCTGGATAAGCTAGCCTAAGCTAGCCCCCTGGAAAGAAGGCTAACCAAGACTAGCTGGATAAGCTAGCCTAAGCTAGCCCCCTGGAAAGAGAAGCTACAGCTGCAGGCCAGTCAACGTTGGGAAGGAACGGGAGAAAACAGCAACTATAATGGACTGTTTCCATGGAGACCAGATAGCTGCTGGTCAGTAAATACGCAGGAACACCACAAGAGGGAAGACGCATTGATAAATATGTTTATTGAGACCAGAATGTAAACACGACTGTGTGACTCGATAGCCTTCAAAAAGTTCGGTGCTTCACTCGAACCAAAATTACAACCCTAATTTACAAAATAAAACTAAAACTAACACTGAAACTAATAAAAACTAAACTAAAACTAAGTATTTCAAAACAAAAACGAATAAAAACTAGCAAAACTGCTCTAAAAACGGATTAAAACTAAGTGAATTTGAAAAACTAAAACTAATGGAAAATTCAAAACTATCATAACCCTGCTTGACCGCCGTCAGGCTCCTGTGCTGAATGAATCAGCTGAGAAGGCTGGATGTGCATGTGCATGTGTGCGTTAGTTTCAGAGAGGAGACTATTTAGCCTGGTGCTATGCAAATAACTTCTGCCTGTATTCATTATGTAGCGAGGGGGGGGGGGGGGGGCTGTTATAGCTGGTGCCATCCTTCATTCGTGTCAGACGTCTCCAGAATCAAGACTGACTGGAGTAAATCTAAGACGAGCCGGATGACTCACCTGCTGCAGTGAAACACGTTTTGTTTTTCCATTTCATTTCTGTCCGTTCTGCTTTAGCGGACGCTCTGTAACCCGCGGGGGCGGGGACGTCATCGTCCACGTCGCGTCGTCCTCGGGTACGGAGGAGTGAAGCGTTACCTAATGCCCAGGAGACCACGACGCAACATGCCTTCATTTCCTGGAATAATAAGCGTTTACAGATTTCCCAGAGGGGGGGGGGGGGGGGGGGGGGGGGCTGTTACATGAAATGCAAAATTATTTTAATGCATTTCTCTTATTAACGTGCCCTTTCTGACCCTGAACCATAAATAAAAACCATCATCCCAGCAGGCCGAAGGGTCTGTTCTGCAGTGAATCAAAGCCATCTGAAACATTTCAACAGATCAGCTGGTGTTTATATGAACAAGAGGATCCAGACCGTCCTCCAGATCTGCTCCCCTGAGCCTCCACGCTGCCCTGCGTCGCTCCCGATGCGTCTGGAGAGGAGAAGCGGCGTCGCGCAGATTTGTGAGAACGGGCGTGAAAACGGCGGAGAGAGGCTCTCCGTGATGACTTCACCGGTCCCAAATACCGCTGGGTGCTAAATCTGGGAAACGAGCGATAACTGAGCCGCTCAGCGGGGAGAAAGTGACGTCACGGGTTCTCAGGTGACCTTCCTTCTTTAGCGCGAGTCGAAGACGCGAGTCGAAGGTCAGGGTTCCCCCCGATTAACCCCGCGGCGGTGACGGCTGGCTTCAGAGAAGCGGCGCGTCGGCTTAGTTGGGTCCAGAGGGGTCAAATTACACCTCTGCCTCTGTGGTCAGCACAAGTCAGGTGGTTTTAGATGAACAGCTAACTAGCATTACAGGGGGCACTGGGTTCATCCTGCTGAGAGTCAAAATTAAGGCAGACGAATGTGGCATCTCTGACGATTCTGTACCCGATTTGCATTTCTTTTCTTTAGGGATGTACGATAACTGTTTTTTAAAACCGATAACTTTCAGCTCCTAAAGGCCGATACCTATAACTGATAACACACATATACCTAAGATCATTACATCAATACTATGAACAAAATCAAAAGCAGTTTTGACTCTTTAAATGAACTGATATTTATTTTTCCAATGAAAAACTATCGGCAAGCCTCTCAAACATTTTTGTAAAGCTATCAAACAAACCTATTTGATATCTCACATCGACTTAAATAAGGTTCATTACTGACTGATATAAAAAATAAAGGCTCCTTGAACTGATGGAAATACATGCATCAGAATTACTAACTGAAAAAGTTCATTCCTCAATGACAATAAAAAATAATGCACAGTGCATAATGTACTGACACAAGTTAAGGCTTTTAAAAAAATACTCCATAGTAATAGAAAATTACATTTAAAAGGATTTTGGCTTGTGGTTCCACTCAAATAAATACCTTTGAGGTTTGTTTGTTTTTTTTAATCTCATGGAAGCTGTTGCTGAGAGAGAGGAGAGGCGGAGGGCTGCTCCTGGCTAGCTCACATTAGCTCATGTTAGCTCACGTTAGCGCGATTTCAAATCTCCATGGAAGCGATGGTTATGTTTCAGGTGGCTGATCGGGTTTGACGTATTAAAGCTTGTGTTATTTTTCCCTCCTTCTCTTGGAGCATTTGTCACAAATAATCAGCGAACTATCTTCTTCTGGAACTTTAACGAAGTTCCATACAATCCGGCATGTTTTTTTTTTTAAATCAGCGCGTTGTGCCGCAATGCTACATTTAAGATGTAACATAAATTCCTCCATACATTCGTTTGCTAGTCCTTCTTTTGGCCTTATCTATTTTTGTGTGAAAATACTGTGAATATCAATTAAAGTGAGCAACTACCAAAATTATGACCGAGTTAACGAGTTGTTTTCTGGCATGAGGGGGTATTCCTGATTTTCCTTACTGAGTAATCGTTTTTCTGATTATGCCGACGTCACTTGAACACAACATTCACTGCCGGTCATTCAAGGCTCAGAGGGAGCGAGGCACTGCTGTGTTGACAAAAATATATATGTTATCGGGGCTGTTCGTCATGATATCGGACTTATCGGGATGATGTCATAATTTCCTGTTATCGGCCCGATAGTTATCGTGCACCCCTACTTTTCTTCCAAACAAGGGAAGGAAAATAATACAATTATTCAAATAAACAGTGGTGATGAACGGCACATGTAGAGGGGAAATGAAATAAGAGATGAGCCGCTGGCCAGCGCCTGTTATATCTCAGCTCTGTTAAGGTTACGGGCTGTCAAAGTGTCATTCGGCCAAACCAAATTAGTTAAGCTCCACTGTTGGCAAACATGACACCACCCGGGGGGGGAGGGGGGGGGAGTCTACTGGTCCTTCAAAGCCAAATAAACTGCAGTTATGCATTTCTGTTCAAAGCGCTGGATGCAACTTCGCCCTCGTGAACAGGTCTGTTGATTCCTGCAGAGCCCGAAGGCCCGAATCTGCTATGATGCAAAAAAGAAAAAAAAAAAACTGTGGAGCAACAGGCGGAAAACGTTGCACAACGTTCTGCACTTCCTCAGTGCTTTTATCAAACATCTGTGCAGGGTGTCGGTCAGCAGCCCCGACAGCCCAACGCTGCCTTGCCTAATGATTTTAAAAAGGAAAAACAAAAAAAAAAGGGTTTAGAGCTGTGACGACCATCGGGCAGGACGGAGCGTCTCAGAGCCAGTCAAACCAGTCTGCATGCTAAAGGTTATACAAGACTGAAAGCTGCGACTCCAGTTACGTCTTCTTTGTATTATCCTCTGAAAGACTGCAGCTGGACTACTCCCAGTTTGTGTTTGTCATGTATTAGCTGTAAATCAGCTTTGATCCACGCATCTGGTTTAAACCTCCGACAAACCTACGGCTCCTTCCACAAACATCAGAGTCGCTCGAAAAAAACGGAATTTCCTGCATCCTTCAAATACGGTTTTAAACCGTCTCTTTAGACCCGGGGTGTTAGACTCATTTTCACTGAGGGCCACATCAGCATCATGGTTGAAGGGCCAGATCGACAACATGAATGTAACAAAACGCAATGAAAATCAAAATAAATTAAACTACACCTTATTATATTGTTAAATAACGGTTTCTGTATTTATTATGTACTCAAGTTTCAAATATTTAAGTCACTATTATATTAAACATCACTGACCTTTGTTTCAGAAGCAGATCTTTGTTTTTCTTTCAGGCTAAATTTAGCACACTTAGCTCCGTGTTTGCTGTCAAAATGCCTACGCGGATTAAACTCTTTCACGACTGACACCCGCCTCAAAACACAAAAGACATACTGTTATTTCACCTTGAGATCCAAACTTGTAATTGTTCTCCCATCGTTCATGAAACTACATTCCTTGTACATCAATTTTTCTTTTCTTGGACATGTTGGGGTTCGTTTGTAAAGGTTTTAGTTTGTAAAGTCCATCAGTTCTGAAAAATCGTCTTGCTCATAGCTACTGTTATCGTTGTGGGTAGCGATGAAATGCATTATGGGAGATGTAGTTTATTGTCAACATGCGCTTTAACCCTCATACCGCCGACTGGGGTCCGAGGTGTACTTTTTGTCATATCTCAGAGGTGCTTTATTCTATAATTCCAATTTTTCATGACTTTGTCAATCAATTTGTTCCTAATGATGTCATATGATTTTTTTCTGTTTCTGTCTTTATCTGTGATTTTTAAAAATTCCAATACATTGGGGTCCAAGAGGAACCCAGTCAAAATCTCTAATTCCGCCTATGTATTTTTAATAGATGGAACCATTTATTGAGTCAATGTTTGCCATGGGTCCTAATTTAAAGTATCTAACTTTTGTATTTTTGACTTTTGTATTAAAATTCAAATAAAATTAAAATGTAGTGACATTTAAATGATTGTGGGTTTATTTAAGTTTTTTACATATATTATGTTCAAAATGACCTTGGTTGGTTTCACCATATAAATACAACACAAATAATGTTTACTTGAAATTACTGAACACTAAATTATATCAGAATCAAGTCTAACGTGACTACCATAGAGATGGTAATAGAGAGGGAAAAGCTGCGCTGTAGCCTCATTCTTTAACTGATTTGAAAAATTTCAATGGATTTGTGCTTAGCTCAGATAGGATCTTAATTGCTGTAAAGGAGATCATAAAATTCCACTGTTGACATTTTTGGGTTAAAGAAAAGTATATTTTCGTTTTATAAAAATATGCAAATTAACTATAACTTTCTTAAAATAATAATAATCTGTTGTTGTTTTTTTCCTCAGATGACATTTAATACATCAGTAATAATATTCTGAGAAGAAAAATGTTGTAATTTTTCTTTGATGGTTGTTTACTTTAGACACTTTATATTGGTTTGCAAACTTTGCACTACAAGGTTACAGATTTCAGAAAGTTGAAACAATAATTTGTTTATATTGTTTGCATTTTTTTATAGCTGAACTTCAGTGCAAAAATGTGTTTTTCCTCTCAGAAACTGTTGTGCACTTTAAAAAAAATGTGAAAGCTACTGTACCTCTGTACCTACCTGTTTTTGCTGCACTAAAATGTATGTTTGTGACAGTTCAGCCTAAATGTCCTTTCAAAATAAAGTTGAAAAGTAAGCAATGAAATTTTTGACAAACTTTTCAGAGAATAACTGAAAACATACTTTATTATGGTATATCGTGATATATATCGTTATCGTGATATAAAATAGTCCATATCGTGATATATAATTTTTTCCATATCGCCCAGCACTAAATCCATGTATGCGAAATGTCGGTAGAATGAGGGTTAAAGCGGCGTTAGCTTATTTTATGTCTTAAAATATCGGTTTAAAATTTAAGCCAATAGTGCCCAAGCTCTCGAGGGCCACATAAAATGACGTGACGGGCCACATTTGGCCCGCGGGCCTTGTGTTTGACACATGTGCTCTAGACGTTGCTTCCTCATCCTGGTCATCAGAAAGGAAATCAGTCCCCCTTTGTCCCTACGGAGTCGCCACGTGAAAAAACGCAAGTTTATCAAGCCAAAGGGAAACAGGGACTCAAACTGTGGAGACGGTGCTTCAGAAATCAGAGAAATTAGTGACGGATGACCAGCCTCCATCCAGACGTGACCGAACATCTGGAGCGGCGGTACCACCTCCCCAGCAAAGAGCCTGAGACTGAATGATGCTGAAAACGTAGACAGCAAGTCAACATTTATTTTGACGTGGAACGACCTCATCAGCTTCCATCCCTGCTGGAGGTTAAATCACTTCACCTGCGCCAGTCTGAGGAGTCCTCAGGACAACAACACCTGAACACATTCTGGCATGGATTCGGATCCGATCACTCATTTGAAGGTGGACAGGGACACCTGCCTCCATGTTGTCTTCATCGTCTGGACACGGAGGCGCCCAGGGACAGATTCATCCCCCCGTTACTGAACTACCAGCGGCGGCTGCGTGTGCTTTTATTCCACGACGATCCCACTCAGAAGTCTCGCCAAGCTGTTAAAAGCTGCGGCCTTCGACGATTCAAATCAACGCACCAAGCAGGGTTTCCCGTTGTCCAGTAATTGCCAGACTTTGTCCGGTAAATTATGCCGAAGTCCGGTATTTTATAATCTCTCCGGTCAAAATGTCCGGTGCAAATACTCCTCCCAAGCACAATTTCAGTTGTGATAAAATGGGTAATTTCCACATCATTTTATGAAAAAAACATACTTTTTTTTTACTAATGAGTAGTGTGTGTGTGAATGAATGAATGTAGCCTATATGTGGAACGAAACTTTTTTTTTCTGCGTGGAACAAAACTTGTCGCATTTGTTTCATTAAATCTAACAAACCGCGCACCACAACAGAGAGGTCTTTGACATGGCGAAACAGGCGAATCTCAAAAGCTATTTTCTAAAACGAAAAAGCTCTAATGGCGAGGGTGATGATGAGTCTAACTCTAAAAGGCTATCTGAAGAGATGGAGACTACCACAGATGATGCTGTGGCTCCCGCCGAAAAGAAACCGAAATGTCGGGGGTTCAGACTTAAATGGAAAAGACAAATATCCCTGGCTGAGGTGCGACATTATCGATGGATCAGAGCCCGTGAGTCAATTGACGGGACTTATTTTATTTGAAATAGCCTGTTTTTCAATAAAGATACTATTAAATGACTTGCATTGATATCGTACTACTGCATATGATTTATTTTTAACCTCAATAAATTCATATAGCCTATGTGACCGGAATTTCAAACATTTATCCGGTATATTGAAAACCTGCTGGTCACATTGTCCGGTGTCAATTTTTTCTAGCGGAAACACTGATTCCACGGCGATCCCACTCAGAGGTCTCGCCAAGCTGTTAAACGCCGCGGCCTTCGACGATTCAAATCAACGCACCAAGTGAAAACGTGCGCGTTCATGTGCGTATAGAGCGGGAGGGTCTGATTCGGGAACGTTCTAGCGCCGGATACCGAGCTCCGGCCCGCTGAGGTCGGACCTCTCAGGGTGCGTCTCAATCCCGAGCTCTGAACGGGACCTGATGTCACCTTCGCCACTGTAGCTCCGTGACCCAGTTTCACTGCCGACGCGCCGCCACGAGGTGACGCACGGCCGCCACGAGAGACGACCGGGATGGAGGTCAGAAGACGCTGTGGTCGGTTCTCGCCCACAGTAGGACTGGAAGACCTCCAGAGCTGGACAACCCCTGAGAATGTTAAATATTCCCTGAAATGAAACTGAGAGGGATACTCCTGCACTGCTTTAATAATATTAGATTAAATAAAGCAAATGCATGAACCACCATCAATCAATCAAACTTGCACAAACATTTCCATCTACCAGAGAGAGGAGCAACATGGGGAATAAGCTGAGCAGATACACTTAGAGTCTTAAAATACCTCCAGGACGCGAGTCATTTTGTAACATGAACTTCTGTGTTGTTGTTTTTGTTTTGTTTTTTTACTCGCTGGTTATGTCAATGACAAATCCAGGACTGGGTTAAAATAGGAAAGTGCACACGCAGCGCTGGGGGGAAGGGGGGGAAGGGGGGGGGGGTTAATGAGTCTCAGGTTGTAAAAGGAGCCGATGAAGTCAAAGAAGTAAACGGCGTAAATTTAAACTTGGGCTTTAAGGCGTACATCTTTACGACCTGTGACTGGTTCAGCCTGATAGTCCTGAGCTCAGCCAACTGAAAATAATTTGACAGCGTTTTTTTTTTTTTTTTAAGTTTACACAGCCAGAAATTCTACATTTTTCCTCACAAATTTGCAAGTTTACAAAGTCGAGGTTCAGAGTCTTAATGGAATATTTCATGAAACTATCAAAACTTTGTTTTCTTGGGTTACATTGGTCCAAAGCAAGATTGGCAAAAATAACACCAAATATTGATCTTAAATGTGCTCGCTGTGGAACAGCAACAGCTACTTTATCACATATGTTCTGGTTTTGTCCAAAGTAAACAGATTTTTGGCAAACAATATTTAAATTCTTTTCTGACCTGCTAGGAATATCCATAGAACCTCTTGCCTGTGATGTAATGTAGACTTGTGGTGGTGCAGTGGGGTGGGTTGTTCGGGGGTGGGATTGTGTCGAAATATGTCAAAGTGTATGCCAAATTTTATCTTATACAACTTAAAAAAATAAAAAATACTTTGAATGAAAAAATAAAATAAAAACTTTGTTTTCTTGGGAGTTTTACCTCCCACTCGGTCATGCAATTTGTGCCAAACCTTGCCAGTGATCCATGTGGGCAATGAATAAATGATTAACAACAATAATAATAATAAACCTACACTAAAACAAACTGCTCGGTCCTAATCTAGGTAAAATGTTCAATTAATCGTGAAATTACCATATTTTCTGGACTATAAGCCGCACCTGAATATAAGCCGCACCCATTAAAATATAAACGAAACATATATTTTGTCACATATAAGCTGCACCCGGACTATAAACCGTCGGTATCCAGGCTGAGAAATAAGATATTTACATCCAACGATTTTGTACCATAAGTGTTTATTCATATACCTGAACTGATTTTTCCTCCTCCTGTGTACTGAAACCCCCCCCACACAGCAAAGACATCCGGAACAGACCCGCGAAACGGACCCGTATCGCAGTCCACTTGCAGTGCCAGATCCGCTCCACTGCGATTAAAACCTTACCTCTGCGGCGGGTCCGCTCAGAACCCTGAAATCCACTGGGGAACCGACAAACTGATAAATCCAGGTGTGTCCAAGTAGCCACAATGGTCAGACACACCTGGATTAATCAGTTTGTCCAATAATAACAGGTATTGATGCTCACAAAATGAATGTAGAGTAGCATAGCCAACGTAGGCTAGTTAACAAAAACAGAATAGCCTTTAACTACTCGGTTTGTTTTTTGGTTTTTGCACTTCCTGCTAGAGCGCCCCCTGAGGGCTGAAGAAAAATTAATAGAATAGCCGCATCTCTGTATAAACCTCATGGTTTAAAGCGTGGGACAAAAGTAGCGGCTTATAGTCCGGAAAATACGGTATATTACATCTTAAACTGTGCAACTAGCTTCTATCCCTTCATGGATGACGGGTCAAGAAGCTGAAAGATCTCAAACTGTGCACTTTATTTAAATATTTAGTCTTCATTTGTCAGTCATTTGGTCTGACTAGAATAAAATGTTTAAAAATAGTCAAAGCAACAACTCCAACAACTAACAAATAGTAAAAGAAAAGCAAATTGTTTAGTCATTTGGGTTTCTTTAAAGGATAAAACTAAATAATACTGAATAATACCAAACCAGCTGTGGTCTAAGCTCCACTGACATGGTTATTTACCTTCTCGTCGTCCTCTTCTTCCTCTTCCTCCTCCTCCTCATCGCTTCTGTCCTCTTCGTCCTCGTTCACGCTTTCAAAGCCCCGGCTGTGACCGTCACGTCCATCCCCGTAAACTTTGACGCCCGCCGCCGTCTCCTCTCCCTCGGACACGGTCTGCGAGCCCGACGACGTCCGGCTCTCGCCGCTTCCAGACGCCTGAAGACGTCCCTGCTCCATGACGTAGCGCCGGAGCCTCTAATTAAGCCGTCCGCGCACCTGTGCGCCTCATTTTCGCTGGGAGCCGCGAGACCACTCTATTTATTTATTTTTGTATCTGTTTCTTTTCCTTTCCCTGCCGAAGTAACAGCGAAGTCACGACGCTGACGTCGAAAGTTTGAGCCGTCGGCTGCGGGCGCCTATCTGGTCCGTCCAGGACCCGGGTCTGGGCTCCCCGCTTCCGTTGAGACTAGGTTCGGTCGCTCACGGCTCGTCCAGCTGCGCGTCCATGCTGTCACTGCCCCTCATATCACTCAACTGCAGCCCCCAAAACAAGCCCCGCCCACAGCGTGCGAGGGCGGACCAATCAGAGCGCGGCGTCCGCCTGAATTGTGTTTCCACGAGCGGGACGAGCGCGGGGTCTCATGGGGGATTATCGGGGCTGTAACTGTCACTGTGACTTATTTGTGTTCGTTCTTCTGATTCTCATATGTTAATTGGGATTTTCTTGTTTTGTTTGTTTGTTAGTTTGTTTTCTAGTGCGCTGACTTTCTTTATCTCTGTGTCTTTATCTGTGAACGCAGCTCAAACACGCCCACGCGCGGCACAGAAACACCAACATCCCACTCCTTTACTTTTAACTTCTCCCTGATCAGAATCTGTTTGCACGCACATTATTCAATTTTTGTTTCCTTCTTCTGTCTTGTCATGTCTCACACTGTACAGCTGCATCCACAGGTTTACTCACAGTAAAAAAAAAAAAAAAAGACACAAACTGTTTTTTTGTTTGTTTGTTTGTTTTCTACCATGTTTGACTGTAAAATAGGGGAAAACCTGTACTGTAGTAGATCGCTTATAATTCCTTATTTATTCATTGTTCATTTATTTATTAATTTATCATTAATTACTATTTATTATTATTATTATTTTATTTATATTTATTTATTTTTTATATATTTATTTATTATATTTTTTATTATTATTTTGTTAACTGTCAGAATAGTGGCAGTTTCTTGTTTTGGTTTTTGATTTTTTATAGTGAATTTTTATTTCTTTCCTTAAAGCCAGAGGTTAACACACACCAAGTACACCACATGTGTCAAACACAAGGCCCGCGGGCCAAATGTGGCCCGTTACGTCATTTCATGTGGCCCTCGAGAGCTTGTGCATTATTGGCTTAAATTTTAAACCAATATTTTAAGACTTAAAATAAGCTTAAACCGCTTTGACACGCATATTGACAGTAAACTACATCTCCCATCATGCACTTCGTCATTACCCACAACGATAACAGTAGCTATGAGCAAGACGATTTTTCAGAACAGAACTGATGGACTTAAGAAAACCTTTACAAACGAACCCCAACATTTCTAAGAAAAGAAATGATGCAAAAGGAATGTAGTTTCATGAATGATGGGAAAACAACAGTGTGTCTTTTGTGTTATGAGGCGGTGTCAGTCATGAAAGAGTTTAATCTACGTTGGCATTTTGACAGCAAACACGGAGCTAAGTATGCTAAATTTAGCCTACAAGAAAAACAAAGATCCGCTTCTGAAACCAAGGTAATGGATACTCTTACAACCACAAACACTGAGTTTAATATAATAATAACTTAAATGTTTGAAACTTGAAAACATAATAAATACAGAAACCGTTATTTAACATTATGATAAGGTGTAGTTTAATTTATTTTGATTTACATTGCATTTTGTTACATTCATGCTGTCGATCTGGCTCTTTGAGGGCAGCCATGATGCTGATGTGGCCCTCAGTGGAAATGAGTCTGACACCCCTGAAGTACACTAAAGTCTTACTAAGTCTGGGTAAGGCCACATGATAATGTTTTTTGGGCGTTGGAAGTTTCTGATTGGCTGACTGACGTCACCTGAGTTATTTGCAGAAACGCCGACTCACCTTCAAACACAAGGGAAAGTGAAAAGAAATCAGCTAAGACATCAGGAAGAGAATCGTGGACCTTCACAAGTCTGGTTCATCTTTGGGTCCAGTTCCCAGAATCCTGAGGGTCTCACGTTCATCCGTTCATATATTAATATTTAATATTAAACCTCATTAGAGCACATCGCATGATTCAGGGAGGGGACTTCTGTGTCTCAGAGACTAAAACGAGACTTTGAGGGAAAATCTGCAGATGGACATTAATGGAAAAACCTTGCAAATATGTTGGTTGTAACCAGCAAGAGATTATCAATGTTCTTTACCAACCTGAGACGAAAAGCCACACAGCAATGAGGAAGCCGGTGCTGCTAACCACCATAAAATTAAATTTAAAAAAAAAGACAGGTTGCAGTTTGGATTTGCACTTTGGGACACAGATTTGAATATTTTTTGGAGGTGTGTCCTGATGAGACAAAAACTGAATTGTTTGATGGTAGTAACCACCATTATGATCAGATACTGGTCTGCTTTTTAATCTATTATCTTTAGTGCAATATATTTATCCCTTTATGGGATAAATAAAGTATTTTTCATTTTAATAAAGTATTTTTCATTTTCATTTCATTCATTCAACACAGCATATGCAATATTTATTCCCACGGATGATCCAAACCACTGAACACGTGTAGACTTGCATACAGGTCATTGTGCAATAATTATTCACTCCGTACCCATAATGCAGCTTGTTGAACCACTCGTGGATTGTATAGACTTCACATATGGTTTGCAAATTGTTTTATATTTCTATCTTCAGTTTTTTTATTGTCTATATAAAGGATATATACGCACTTTCTGGAAAGAAAGTTAAATGTCGGGCGTGGATGGGTCCTCAAAATGGATAATGATCCTAAGCATACCTTCAAATTAGCCGCGGCTTAAAGTGTCTTAAGGACAACAAAGAGAAGCTATTAGAGTGGCCATCTCAAATCCCCTGACCTCAATCCGGCAGAATATTTGTGAGCGGCGCTGAAAAAGCAAACGTGACTCAGCTGCACAGCTTCCCTCAGGAGGAAACGGACCCAAATACACGGGAGATGTCGTGAGAAGCTCGCTGCCAAGAACCACTGAGCCACGTTTGAAGGTTGTAAGTCATGAACTCCGGGGTCTTCTGGAGGGAAATCAGAGCCCGTCTGTCTGACAGATAGAGCCCGGTCCAAACTGAGTCATCCACATTTACGTCAGAATGGTGGAGAAATAGAAGGTTAAAGGTTTTTCCAGGGTCCAGTTGTAGTCCTGATCTCAGACCAGTCGGGCCGCTTTGGAAACGACGTTGTGAAGAAGAACGGACCAAAGTTCTGCCTCGACCACACGAGAGGCAACTTTGAGTTCTGCAGGATCTACAAGTTACTGAATCATGTTGTCGTTCACCTGAAGTCGTATTTCCGTGATACTAAAACCATCAGATGACTTTAATTATAATGTTACACACATTAAAAAATACATACGAGTAACAACAGGGTACCAACTTTTATATGTGACTGTGCAATAGGGTTGACTATTGGCAAGGACCTCACAATACGATATGTATCATGATACTTAGTGCTGGGCGATATGGAAAAAAAATCATATATCACGATAACGATATATATCACGATATACCATAATAAAGTATGTTTTCAGTTATTCTCTGAAAAGTTTGACAAAAATTTCATTGCTTACTTTCAACTTTATTTTGAAAGGACATTTAGCTGAACTGTAACAAACATACTTTTAGTGCAGCAAAAACAGGTAGGTACAGAGTACAGTAGCTTTCACGTTTTTTTCAAAGTGCACAACAGTTTTGAGAGGAAAAACGCATTTTTGCACTGAAGTTCAGCTATAAAAAATAAACACAAATTATTTTTCAACTTTCTGAAATCTGTAACCTTGTAGTGCAAAGTTTGCAAACCAATATAAAGTGTCTAAAGTAACATCAGGGTTGAAGAGAACTCTGTTAAGGCATTAACCCATGAATAAAAGTGCAAACATAAAAGGCTACTTTGTAGAAGTAGATATGTTTCTATCAAATTTATCATGCAGGTTATTTAATTACATATTGCTGTACTAATTGATAAAATTAGGTTAGAAACGATAGAAACGATAGAAGAGAAATGGCACGATATACACTTTTATATTGTCCCCACGATATGTATCGTCATATCGCCCAGCACTAAATGATACTTGGGTCATGGTGCGATATAATCACAATATCGCGATATATTGCGATATTCTACCCAGTTAATATCAAAATTAAAAGTAGAGATGAAAAATCAAGTTGCTGTATATGTTCATCAGATGATATTGATCATTCAGAGGACAAATTGAGTCAAAACTATTTGCTTCAAAACAACCTATTTATTGTTTATTATTAGTGTTTTTGAAAAAATTATTATTATATTGGGCGGCCGAAGATTGCAATATATTGCCAAATCGATTTTTTTTCACACCCCTACTGTGCAAGGCTTCAGTAAAATTACATTGCTTCTGCCTCATAGTTAAAAATGATCTGCGTTGTGTTAGGTCAGAATTTTCTTAACTTTTTAGGTCCAGAGTCAGTGCACCTAGAGGGTCTCGCTTTTACACAAATACATATTAGTTACATATTGGAAATAGTATTGTTATCAATAGTATTATTGGAAATAGTATTGTTATCAATAGTATTATTTAATATTCTAGTATTGGAAACATAAATGACAGTACCCCTTGGTTTATATCATACTGTTTTATTGCTGCTCATTGTTTTTATTACACTGTTTTGTTTAATGAACCATAAGTCCACATCACAGTATCTTAGATCATTCTTAGTGTATGTTTTATCTTCACTTTATATCAGAAATGTAGCAAACTAGCCCAGCTGTAGCCGGTTAAAACCATGTGTTAGGAAACAAAGACCTGGCCAGGTAAAACAGAATAGCATTGTGGGATAGGTAATCATCATTCCTTTTTAGGAAACACCGGCAGCGGATTGGACGAGAGGACCGGACCGGCCAATGGGAGAGCCAAGTCTAAACCACAGCTCCTCCCCATCTAGTGATGCACATTTCTGTATAAATTGTTGTTGTATCGTTTAATCCTAACAGTTGTGAGTGAAGTAAATGATATTGTCACTGAGATAAAAATGACCTCGAACAAAGTCCTAGAAAGGTTCCTTGATCTGTATCGAAGCGCAAAAGAAACACCATAAGGAGATCATGAGGAGTCGTGTGACTGTACGAAAGGGAAACCAAGAATTATTAATCGCTTCTGGATGCACTAAGCAATAATCATTCACACCAGAAGAAAACAATAGCTTCAAGTGGTTTGTTTTGAACTGTGGCAGCAGCCTCGGCTCCAGAGAGAGTTAGGGTTGGGTTTCTGTTTTCACACCTGCCTGAGAGCGCTCGAATCCTTCCAGTCCTCCGACTGAAACAGACGTGAGACTGGCTCGGATACAGCTGCTCCAGGAGTCTCGGGTCTCTTCTGGGACTGGGCGCCTTAAACCGGATGAACATGAGGCAGAACCGTCAACAAACTGTATTCAACATCAATCCGGTCTGGTTGCAGTTTCCAGGTCAGCTTCGTGGGTTTGAGCCTCGTCATGGATCGTTTCTTTCAAACGTCCACTAGGGGTGTGAAAAAAAATCGATTTGGCAATATATCGTCATTTTCGGCCACCCAATATAATATCGATTTTTCCCATTTTTTCAAAAACACTAATAATAAACAATAAATAGGTTGTTTTGAAGCAAATAGTTTTGACTCAGTTTGTTCTCTGAATGATCAATGTTAATGCAAAGTGCATAACTGGAAAAGAAAATGTGCAAAAAGGAACAGAACCACAGCAAACACTATTTTTAATATATATATATATATATATAAAGAGAGAGAAAAGAGAAAACTATAATTATATAGTATTATTCTAATTTAATTGACTTGTAACAGATATTAAGGGCTTGTAAGTAGGGGTGTGAAAAAAAAATCGATTTGGCAATATATCGCGATTTTCGGCCACCCAATATAATATCTCTTCTTCAGCTTCTAATATCGTTTTTTCCGATTTTTTCAAAAACACTAATAATAAACAATAAATATGTTGTTTTGAAGCAAATAGTTTTGACTCAGTTTGTCCTCTGAATGATCAATGTTAATGCAAAGTGCATAACTGGAAAAGAAAATGTGCAAATAGGAACAGAACCACAGCAACTATTTATTATATATATATATATATATATATATATATATATATATATATATATATATATATATATATCTATATATATATAAAAATAATGAGAGAGAGAAAAGAGAAAACTATAATTATATAGTATTATTCGAATTTAATTGACTTGTAACTGATATTAAGGGCTTCTAAGTAGGGGCGTGAAAAAAAATCCATTTGGCAATATATCCCGATTTTCGGCCGCCCAATATAATATCGATTTTTCAGCTCCTCATATCAATTTTTTAGGAAAATTGTTTAATTTTCACATTTAAATTGTTTAAAATTTAAATGTGCAAAAACACTATTAATAAACAATAAATAGGTTGTTTTGAAGCAAATAGTTTTGACTCAATTTGTCCTCTGAATGATCAATATCATCTGATGAACATATACAGCAACTTGATTTTTCATCTCTACTTTTAATTTTGATATTAACTGGGTAGAATATCACAATATATCGTGATTTGCAATAATATCGTATCATGATACATATTGTATTGCGAGGTCCTTGCCAAAACTCACCCCTAACGTCCATCAGAGATTTTCGGTCTGCTTCAGGTCCAAACCGTCTGCAGGTTAGATGTTTTTGGTTTTTTTTCAGCCAGATGTTGTCGTCCTGAAAGATGATGTCATCATCACCGGACGTCCTTTCAGCTGATGGAACGAGAAAAGTGCCCAAAGCGTCGGTGTGAACTTTTGCTTTGAATAAAGACATGATGATGTACCTTTACCTGACGGGTTTGGATACAGCATCTGTTTCATCCTCCTCTCCTCTGCTTCACCTGGCACCTCTCACATCGGGGCAGCGGTTCACCAGCTCGGTCCAACCAGCTTGGTCCGACCACGGGAGTCCAGCAGCAGATGCTGGATGGTACCAGTCCACCTACGTCGGTACCATCTCGTGAAGGTTTTTGCCATCGGCGTCTGACAGCTCCTCCACGGGAATCCTGTACCTTCCAGTAACAGATTAGCAGAATTAGATCATTGTTCTGTGTAGATGATATTAAATCGGTTTTGTCTGAACATCCTCCATTGATTCTGTCACTTTATTCCAGGCATCAGTCACGTCAAACACCTGCTACTTCTTCTTAACCTTAACCTGCTGTTTGCATTAAATCAGGGGTATCAGACTCATTTTCACTGAGGGCTACATCAGTATCATTAAACTACACTTTATTATATTGTTAAATAACGGTTTCTGTATTTATTATGTATTCAAGTTTCAAATATTTAACTCATTATTATATCAAACTCAGAGTTTGTGGTTGTAAGAGTATCTATTACCTTGGTTTCAGAAGCTTTTTGTTTTTCTTGGGGGCTAAATTTAGCATACTTAGCTCCATGTTTGCTGTCAAAATGCCGACGTTGATTAAACTCTTTCACGACTGACTCCGCCTCATAACACAAAAGACAAACTGTTATTTCACCTTGAGATATAAACTTGTAATTGTTTTCCCATCGTTCATTAAACTGCCTTCCTTGTGCATCAATTTTTCTTTTCTTGGACATGTTGGGATTAGTTTGTCCATCAGTTCTGAAAAATCGTCTCGCCCATAGCTACCGTTATCGTTGTGAGTAACGACGGAATGCATGATGGGAGATGTAGTTTATCATCAATATGCGCTTTAAAGCGGCGTAAGTTTATTTTGGGCCTTATAATATTGGTTTAAAGCTCTTTTGTTTGACACATGTGCATTAAATGATGTGTTAGTCTTCCTCGTGGACAGCTCATCACACGATGGCGAAGCTTGTCCTGGTCTTTGTTTGTCAGAAACGTTTTAAAATCGTCCAAAAAGAGCAGCTGTAATTCTTCTTTCCGCTTCACTGAAGGTGAACGTCTTCAACTGGTTTGTGTCTTCTGGGTGAGGAAGTCCACGTTGTTTACCATGACACACTGATCCCACGTGCAGCAGCTGCAGAGCAGGAGCAACGCGCAGACTCGCCACTAGAGGGCACAGTTGCACATATATACATATCTACACACATACTGAGTGTACCAACTGAATACACAACACAGAAAGGTGCCAGGAATGTTGACAAATTACAAAACAACAAAAAATACATTATTGTTTGATCAAAGACCTGAATAATACTCCTCCATGCTGAACAGGAGCAGGCGTCTGGCCTCACTGTCAGTCCTGAGCTCCTCGTGCAGCTTCCATCTTGGACATGATGTCACCACAGCCTGGAGCAGACATGCCTGCTAGTGGCTGTCAGACAGCCATCACTGCCCCGGTGGCCCCTGGATCCAGCGTTGACATCATGGCGTGTCAACACCAGAGAGGGTGTTGACGTCCAGATGAATCTGGTGTGAATTGCCGGCCTGCTGGTGCAATGAGGGTGACCACGTGCTCGGCCCACTGCAGGGTGTCTGCTTCTCGGCACATTTGTTTATTATTATGTTTTTATTTTTTGGGATGCAGGGGATTTAGTGTTCTGCTATATAATGATGTCTATTGCATTTTTATTCAGTTCATCGTTGACGTATTTAGTCGCTTCTGTAGCCGTGCACAAAATCAAGATTGAAGAGGTCTTGTCATGTTCTCCAATGACCTTCTGGGGTTTGCAGTTGTTGCAATACTTGAGACAAACTTGGACCAAGCTGTTGGACGGATTGCATCTCATTCATCAGCCCATCAGGGGTCAATAACTAGAAGGACCTGAGGTTGTATCTGAGGTTGTATGTCACCAAATTCATGACCAGCTGTGATTAGAAGTAGGGATGCACAATAACTGTTTAAAACCGATACAGATAACCGATAACTTTCAGCTCCTAAAGGCCGATACCGATAACCGATAACACACACACATACCTAAGATCATTACATCAATACTATGAACAAAACCAAAAATAGTTTTGACTCTTTAAATGAACAGATATTTATTTTTTCCTGTGAAAAACTATTGTCAAGCCTCTCAAACATTTTCATAAAGCTATCAAACAAACCTATTTGATATCTCACATCAACTTAAATAAGGTTCATTACTGACTGATATAAAAAATAAAGGCTCCTTGAACTGATGGAAACACATGCATCAGAATTACTAACTGAAATAGTGCATTCCTAAATGACAATAAAAAATAACGCACAGGTCATAATGTACTGACACAAGTTAGACTGGTCTGTGTGAATAAACTGAAAAAGTTCACTCCATAGTAACACAAACTTACATTTAAAGGATTTTGACTTGTCCTCTCAGAGGAGCTGGTGGAGGCGGCCAGGGGGAGGAAGGTCTGGGCCTCGCCACTGAAGCTGCTGCCCCCCGACTCCGGACCAAGCAGGAACTAATGGATGGATGGAAGGATTTTGGCTTGTGGTTCCATTCAAATAAATGCCTTTAATTAAAGTAAATGAGGTTCAGTAGTTTGTTTTTTTTTTTTTTTTTAAATCTAATGGAAGCTTTAGATGAGAGAGAAGAGGGAAGGGGAGACTTGCTACTGGTTTGCTCACGTTAGCTCACGTTAGCTCACATTAGCGTGATTTCAAACACCGTGGAAGCGATGGTTATGTTTCAGGTGGCTGATCAGGTTTGACGTATTAAAGCTTGTGCTATTTTTCCCTCCTTCGCTTGGAGCATTTGTCCCAAATAACCAGTGAACTATCTTCTTTTGAAACTTGAATGAAGTTCCATACAATCGCTTTTTTTTTTTCATCAGCACACTGTGCAGCAATGCTGCATTCAAGGTGTAACGTAAATTCCTCCGTTTTCTCGTTTGCTAGTCGTTCTTTTAGCCTTTCATATTTTTTATGTGTAACATGTGTGAAAATACTGCGAATATCAATTCAAGTCAGCAACTATCAAAATCATTTCCGAGTTAAGTTGTTTTCTGGCATGAGGGAGTATTCTTGATTTTCCTTTACTGAGAAATCGTTTTTCTGATTATGCCGACGTCACTTGAACATAACATTCACTGCCGGTCATTTAAGACTCAGAGGGAGCGAGACACTGCCGTGTTGACAGAAATATATATGTTATCGGGGCTATTCGTCGTGATATCGGACTTATCGGGATGACGTCATTATTTCCTGTTATCGGCCTGATAGTTATCAGGTCGATAATTATTGTGCACCCCTAATTAGAAGATTTTTTTATGAGTATTTACCAAAAAAATAACAATAAGTAAACGACTGCATCCCTCTCCAGCTCTGCTGATGACACTCAGGGTTGCGAGACTGAAATATCTCAACAGCTACTCAGCGGATCGGCATGAACGTTTGGTTGAGACATGCCCCCCCCCCCCGAGCATCAGCACCACTGACAGAAGTGATGCGTCGACTTTTAATCTCACATTAAAGGTTGATCAGGCTTCAGTCGTCTTCTGAGAAATGAGTCACTACTCACCGTGAGATGATCTGTGCTGTCAGAGATTCACATCTTTACCAGAAGTGTTTCTGGAGTTCATCTGGCTTTTCCAGAAGGTCAACCATGTTCACTAGTTTGGCAACAGTCAGATCTTTTCTCACTGTAACACTTGCAAAGCAGACGAACTTCCCATCAGCCTCGTCTGATGGCTGCGTCCAGCTCTGAAATGAACGCATCAGCCTGCTAAAATAGCGCAGAGGACGCAGCACGATAAAGATTCTCACTTCCCTCGTTGTGGTCTGGTTAAACTCAGAAAGAGATGATGGTGGGGTTGATTAGTTTGCGATTGACTGGATCAGCCGAACGACTACCGTGTACTGTCTGTTACTGAGTCAGAGGTTCCCCTAAACTCTCCTGCACCCCTGACTTTCAAGCTTATTTGAAATATTAAAAAAACACACAGTGGCATTAAGAGTGGGCGTTTCTCAGAAGAAAGAAAACAAAGCAGTGCTTTAAAGGTTTAAGGTGTCTTTGTGAAGCTTAAACTGTCAAATTCTGTCTCAATGACAGATGACCCATTGAGCTCTTATCTGGATTGTGCAGCTGCAGTAGAAGAAGAGTCTTCGGGGAAAAAGAGAGACAACGATGGAGAGAAAGTTTACCGCAGAAGCATTTCACACCTGAGCTCCAGTTCCTGGTACGACTCAATGGTGTCTGGAAGTGACTCAAATCCAGCTTCATCGTTTCTTTATGACTCCCTGCATCTCTCTGGCTCAGTGCGCCGTCTCTCCACAGGGGGGCGCTGTTTCCTGACGTTCACGAAGACAACAGGCAGCTGAGTTTATGAGGAGCGCTTCATGTTATGGTTCTAGGTTTTTCTTTACTGATATGAATCATATCTATGAGCAACATGCTGCTGATTTTACCGTGTAGGTCTAGTTATCACGTAGAGACTGATGTAAAAATTTAGTACCTATTCTTTTAATCCTGTTTTTGTGTAAATAAATAAATGAATCATTACAGTGAGTTTTATGTGGCAAATATATCACTTTTTTTCACCATATCATTATTTATTTTACAAACCCCCCCAAAAAGGAAAAAAAAAAATAGATCACATAATATCACATTGTCTGTCAACAGAATGCTTAAAAGGAGTTTTGAACGGACGATAAAAACTATTTCCACACAACCTTCCACAGTGAGAAAGACAAGATAATGAAACTTCATACTCTGAAATAGTTTGTAGTTTATTGAGGTCTTATTAAAAGAGTATGCTACAAAAATAAATTTTACTACTGAATAACAATAAAATACTGATCCCCCCCCCCCCCCCCCCCCCCCCCCCCCCCCCCCGCGTGGATTACAGCAAATAATGACTGATTTTATGTTATTTTACCGATCCCTTTATTTAAAAATTCTGATGGGAATGGATTCTGCTTCTATTAAATGTCATTTATCTATTTATTCAAATAAATAATGAATTTATTATTTATTAGTTATACTTATTTTAAAGTATGGTATGCAAAAATTAGAAGAAAACAAAGACTAATAGAGGAACTCCGAGTGCGGTGGAAATGGTGTCCACTGGGTGGCAGCACCGGTCGAAACCGGTCGTTGGCGGTCAATCAATCAATCAATCAATCAATTTTATTGAACATGTTAAAAAACAAAATAAAAACAGGATCAAGGCAGAGTAAGTAATACAGTCTGCCCACAAATAAAAACAACAAGAGCAAAAAAATGAAATAAAAAATCAACAGGCAACAAAGCCTCATCCGTTTGAAAAAACAAAACAAAAACAATGCCTTCTGTCCATTTGTCACCCAAACATCATGTCCAAAAGGGATAGGAAGAAGTTAAAAAAAAAAACTTTTCTAGTCCTACCCCCTTGTTCATCTGCTTTAGCATTTAGTATAAAAAACACACAAAAAAACAAACAAAAAAACAAACAAAAACATACAAACAACCTAATAAAGTTAGCGTAAGTGCTATTTTTGTGCAGTTCCATAAGTGCAAAAAACAAAAAAAGTAGGCCGAGACCTACGTCAGCCCATAGCTGCCAAGAACACTACATAAACAACAACAAGACAAAGCAAAAAGAAAAAACAAGACTCAAGCCATTACTGCTCCATCTCATAAGCTCGCAGTATCTTCATTTTGTACAGTGTCTTCAGTTTGGATATATTATTACATGTTTTCATGTCATCACTACAATCATTCCACAGAGTAACTCCCCTTACTGTAACACTATGATATTTCCTGTTAGTCCTGACTGGTGGTTTCTTGAACATGTAGTTTCCCCTCAAATTGTACCCGCTCTCTCTTATTTGGAACAACTCTTGGATACTAGCTGGCAGTTGACAGTTTTTAATACATAAATTGAATTGTTTTAAAGTCAACTAAATTTCTAAATTTTAATATTTTCAATTTAATAAAAAGTGGATTTGTCGGTTCTCTATATTTTGTTTTATTTACAATTCGTATAGCTCTTTTTTGCAGGATAAATATTGGGTCAATGTTTGTTTTGTATGTATTTCCCCACACCTCCACACAGTAGCACATATATGGTAAAATGAATGAACAATATAATGTGTAAAGGGAAGCTTGGTTTAGGAGGTCTTTGGCTTTATTGAGTATTGCAGTTGATTTAGATATTTTAGTTTTTATATAATGTATATGTGGCTTCCAGCTTAATTTATTATCTATTATTACTCCAAGGAATTTGATTTCATTTACTTTTTTGATTTCCACATCATTTATCATGAGCTTCTTACTTGATTTAGTAGATCGATTACCAAAAATCATGAATTTCGTCTTACTTAAATTGAGCGTTAATTTATTTTCATCAAACCAATTTTTCATCCTCCCCAGTTCCTTTTCTACTATATCCAAAAGTTGCTCCAAATTATTTCCACAACACAATAAGTTCGTATCATCTGCAAACAGAGTTGTTCTCATGACTTTAGACACTTCACATATGTTATTAATATACAGTAAGAATAACAGTGGTCCCAATACTGAGCCTTGAGGCACCCTGCATGTAACCTCATGCGGTCATGCGAACTTCCGGTTTGGATGCCTTAACGCGAACTCCCGTTGACTCGGGAGGCGCCGGTTTAGCGCGAGGGTTTAAGAGCGAAATGGGGAAGAATGTCGACAAGCTGAACCTCGAGTAAACATCCAGGCAATGTTCCCGCCAATTCGGCAAGGAAATCATCAACACTGACCGCGTCACGAGCCTGTTTCTGCCCGTTTCTGCTGGGAGAAGCCATGGAGCAGAGGGAGCCCCGCCCCCTTTCGTCACCTTCCAGGCGGGTTCCTGTTAGTCACTGAAATAGCTTTTCTCCACATAATAATGACATAATAATGAGTCATAATGAGTTGTCTGTTTTGTTTTGAGTCTCAGTCTATTTAAAAGGAAAAACTGCAGTACTTTGGTTAAGTAGAACTTTCAAAACAACAAAGTGTAGGTGTCAGGAATCAGGACCCAAATGCAGGAGACCAGGAGGCAGAGGAAACCAGCGAGAATCCTTTATTTCTAAATTAATCTCAGCCCACAACTACACAACCTTCAAAGTTTGACAGCATCGCTTGTCAGAGAAGTTGTTGTTTGTGTAACGTTTTTATCATTTTTTATATATATTCCATTAAGGAAAAACAAACCAAAGCAAACATCGTTGATTGTTGTATTTATTGAGAAAACCTGAAAAAAAAATGCATCTAACAACCATCTGTGTTTAGGAGATGATGGTTGGAGCCCCTCGTCCAGATATGCTAACCCAGGGGTGTCGGACTTATTTTCACTGAGGGCCCCATCAGCATCATGATTGCCCTCGAAGGGCCAGATCGACGGCATGAATGTAACAAAATGCAATGAAAATCAAAATAAATTACACTACATCTTATTATAATGTTAAATAACGGTTTCTGTATTTATTATGTATACAAGTTTCAAATATTTAGGTCATTATAATATTAAACTCAGAGTTTAATATAATAATCAGAGAAGCGGAAGCGGTTCTCTGTTTTTCTTGGAGGCTAAATTTAGCATACTTAGCTCCGTGTTTGCTGTTAAAATGCCGACGTAGATTAAACTCTTTCACGACTGACACCCGCCTCAAAACACAAGTTATACTGTTGTGCATCAATTTTTCTTTTCTTGGACACGTTGGGGTTCGTTTGTAAAGGTTTTTCTTAAGTCCATCAGTTCTGAAAAATTGTCTTGCTCATAGCTACCGTTATATTGTGGGTAACGGAGAAATGCATGATGGGAGATGTAGTTTATTGTCAATATGCGCTTTAAAGCAGCGTAAGCTTATTTTAAGTCTTAAAATATTGGTTTAAAATTTAAGCCAAGAATGCAGAAGCTCTCGAGGGCCACATGAAATGACGTGACGGGCCACATTTGGCCTGCGGGCCTTGTGTTTGACGGCCCCCAGGAGCCCCTGCGAAGGCTTCCAGAAGCCCTGGCGAAGGCCCTCAGGAACCCTGGCGAAGGCTCCCAGAAGCCCCGGCAAAGGCTTCCAGAAGCCCCGGCGAAGGCACCCAGGAGCCCCGGCAAAGGCCCCCAGGAGCCCCGGCGTAGGCCCCCAGGAACCCCGGCGTAGGCCCCCAGGAACCCCGGCGAAGGCTCCCAGAAGCTCCGGCGAAGGCCCCCAGGAGCCCCGGTGAAGGCCCCCAGGAACCCTGATGAAGGCCCCCAGGAGCCCCGGCGTAGGCCCCCAGGAACCCCGGCGAAGGCTCCCAGAAGCCCCGGCGAAGGCTCCTAGAAGCCTCGGCGAAGGCCCCCAGGAGCCCCGGCTGACTGCAGAGGCCCTCAGAGTGAGACAACAAACGCATGAAAGGCCTCTGATCAAAGCGCCGCTGCTGTGAGGAGAAGAAGAAGAAGAAACCGTGACTCTTTTGATGAGTCTTTTCCCACATGTGCGGGCGGCGTTGATCTCAGGGATGATAAGAGTAAAGGTGGGGAAATTTACATCACAGAACAACCTGAGTAGGCAGCCTCTCATTCGCTCGGCGGAAATCCACTTCCTGTCATGAATTGTTTTCTGATTTAAATCACTCAAAAGTCAATTTTTTTTACTTTTTTAAAGACGATATTTGTCGTGCGTCTTTGTTGGCGGAGCCCTTTAACCTTCATGAACTCCAGGAGCAGAAACATGAAGAGAAAAAGCAGCACAACTTCCTTGTTTCCTTTTTAGATTCTCTCAGAAGGTTCAGTCCGCGAGCTGAGATGGAGATGGAGATAAACAGCATTAATGACGGTTTCTTTTTTTAGGCCCGACTAACGTAAGTCGGTGAGGTGTGAAGTGAACTTCCTGTGCGTCGGTAGCTCAGCGCACCAGGAGGAACATTTGCTTTTTCTGCGTTTCTCCCCTTTTAAAACGAGAATACAGTCACACATGAATCCACACGTTCATGACTGAATATATATTTATTAAAAAATAAACACGAGACGCATCATTTTCCTTTTTCTCTGCCAGACTTGAACACGTCTCTTTAAATGCATCAAACGTCTCATTTAAAACAGGGAACTTGGTGACTGACGTCATTGACAGAGGAACTAACTGATCTAAATTTTCATGCCTGTCTTGTTTGTTTTTTCCATCTTCGCGTCCTTCTGAAGAACTTTGAGTTGCCGCTTGTGTACGAAATGTGCTGCACAGATAAACCTGCCTTTACACGATGTTTCCGTGTTCGTATTTTCTTCTCATCAGAAACATTTGATACCGGACCTTTCAGAAGGATGAGCGGCGTTGGAGTTGCCAGGTGCAGATCAGGTACATGAGGCTCTGGATGTGACAGCGTCACGGTCCGGGGTTGTGAAAAGCGAATTTTTCCTTGTCGTCTGCAGCGCGTCAGAGAGGCCACGTGTCTGGAAAATTCACCACCAAGTGTGAAGCACGGAGGTGGAAGTGTCATGGCCTGGGCTTGCTTTGACCCGACGTCGCGCCGTTAGACCGGTGAAGCTGCAGCAGAGCTCAGAGTCTCAGTTCAGGTCCGAAACCAGCCGAAGCGTGACGGAGGAGATTTCAGGTTAACGGTGCGTGAGAGAAGTTCCTCAAAGGTTCTGGACTCCAGGGACTCTGAGGTGTCAGATCTGAGTAAACGGATGTCTGCTGTTGTTTTTCTAAGAAAAAATATATCTAACATCAGTTATCAGTTTCCCAACGAACCTGCGACCTTTTAAAATGTCCGGTAGCGGTCTGAGTCATGGGGCACGTGGCGGGGTTATAATAGTTTTGGATTTTCCATTAGTTTTAGTTTTAATTCGTTTTTAAAGCAGTTTTGCTGGTTTTTATTCATTTTTGTTTTGAAATACTTAGTTTTAGTTTAGTTTTTATTAGTTTCAGTGTTAGTTTTAGTTTTATTTTGTAAATTAGGGTTGTAATTTTGGTTGGAGTGAAGCACTGAACTTTTTGAAGGCTATCGAATCACATAGTCGTGTTTACATTCTGGTCTCAATAAACATATTTATCAATGCGTCTTCCCGCTTGTGGTGTTCCTGCGTATTTACTGACCAGCAGCTATCTGGTCTCCATGGAAACAGTCCATTATAGTTGCTGTTTTCTCCCGTTCCTTCCCAACACTGACTGACCTGCAGCTGTAGCTTCTCTTTCTAGGGAGCTAGCTTAGGCTAGCTTATCCAGGTAGTCTCGGTTAGCTTCTCTTTCCAGGGGGCTAGCTTAGGCTAGCTTATCCAGGTAGTCTTGGTTAGCTTCTCTTTCCAGGGGGCTAGCTTAGGCTAGCTTATCCAGGTAGTCTTGGTTAGCTTTTCTTTCCAGGGGGCTAGCTTAGGCTAGCTTATCCAGGTCGTCTTGGTTAGCTTCTCTTTCCAGGGAGCTAGCTTAGGCTAGCTTATCCAGGTAGTCTTGGTTAGCCTTCTTGTGTGAGCTTTTCAAATAGACTTTCAGATTCGTGGTTTTTTTCTCCTTCAGAAGTATTCCACACATTGTATCACCTGCTTCTACAACAAGGCACTTATTTTTATCGTTAACACAGTCATAGTCAAAGAAATCTTAAATAGGACTGTGACGTTTTCTCCTAACTTTTGCCGCAGCCATCACTGCTGATTGCTTTAGTTTTTTTTTTTGTGGTTGTTGTACTGCGGAGCAAAGTTAATAGATTTCAAACGTTTATGAGAAAAAAATTACAAACACGAAAACGAAGGACATTCTTGACATTATTATAGTTAATTTTAGTTAGTTTTATAAACACATAATACAGTTTCAGTTAGTTATCGTTTTTTTTAAAAACTCGTTTTTATTTTATTTCAGTTAACGAAAATGTTTTTCAGTTCTAGTTTTCGTTATTTCGTTCGTTTTCATTAATGATAATAACTTTGCCACGTGGGTCCTGCAAGATTTCTGCACAGGCGCCTGCAGCTGCTTCCTGTCTGCGACATGAAAACTGCAGAAATCACCCAAAACCAGGATGATGCGTCTCACCTCAGTGCTGCTACCTGCATCTGTTTATACACTCATTTCAGGTTTCTTCCTCTTAAAGTGGAGTTTTTTCTTGCCACTGTTTGACTGAAAGGTTTTTTTTTCTCCCTCTGTGGAAGTTTTTTTCTTGCCATTATCCTTGTTTAGGATTTAATATTATATTTTTAGTTAATGATGTTTGCTCGGGGGTCATGATCTGGGTCTCTGTAAAGCGCCTAGAGACTATTGACATTGTAACAGATGCTAAACAAATACAATTGAATTGAATTGAATTTACATTTTTACTATAAAAACCGTTTGATTATTAATAGACTTTTTTTTCAGAAATGCAGAAGATGCTTTTTAAAAAAAAAAAAAACTGTTAATATAGTTCATTGGACATACGGTAAAGGCAGTTTCAGTTGCATCACAGTTTCTCTGAACATCTTCTAATTTTCAGGACTGGAGGATCTTCACACACTCAGCCTTCTTGAAATTTTAGATCTCAGCAAATAAATCAAATAATCATTTTCTGGTCCAAAGATTTTAGGCATTTTGTGTAACTGGACTGAAATAAGTGGTTAAACCTCTATTTAGACCCCTGACAGTCTTAGTTCTGCCCTTTTAGCTTATGTTTTTTTTTTTATTCCTTTTTTTAATTTTATGTAATTACACACAGAAAAGAATTGGGTTAAAAATAACTCAACTTGTTGGTTAATTCTACCACATTATTTGGTTTATTTTTTAACCCATTGATGTTAATTTCAACCTCATTGCTGAGTTATATTAACCCAACCTATGTATTGTTTTATTTATTGTCTTTTCCACTATTAAATAATTATTATTATAATAAAGGTTTGCAAATTATGAAGTGTATTTTAAAATCCATTCTACATATTTGCATCTATCAATAAAGAAGTTAACAACTGCACAGATTTTAAGTCATTAATCTCCCATCTAACAATAGATTTTCTTCACATTATAAATAAAGAACAAATATAACAGAACTCACAACATGAACATTCAACATTTGAATTGTCATGAATGCATGAATTGTTTTTTTTTTTGTAGATCTGCACAGTTACGTTTAATGTTTTTACAAGTGACACGTTGGCCTGTTTTTTCCCTCTACAGAGAACAAACCCGTCACTTTAATCTCCAAATCTGCTTCTCTTTGTGACTCTATCAATGTGTAAAAATCTAAAATCAATAGAGCTCCACCAATGAATGATGCTTATCTATTTATCAACTGTACCTGCACAGATACAAACAGGTGAAACACCTCCTTCCATCTCAAAAACTGCTGTTTGGGTAGTTGGTTTTTAAAAAATGTAAAAAGCTTTAAAGCTCACATCAACTGTCCCAGTGAGCGTCGCTGTCAATCACTCTGATGATCACAGATGTCTGGGAGCAGCAACATCAGGACCGAAGGGTTGTGGATGTCCAGCCCCCTAGCGAGAAATGCATGATTGTTCCAGTCTGCAGTTCAGAAAACATATATTAAACTGTCATATCTGTTGGTGTGAAGACACAAGAGGTGGAACAATGTGGTTCATCAATACAACTGAAAACAGAATTTGAATGCAAAGAAAAGACCAAAAATCAACAAATGATTCCACAAATGCTGTCAGATGTACATCCACTGTTGTAATGTTAAATGAGCAACACTAACACACATCCAGGAGTTAGTTCACCTGATGAAACGCATCCCAATAACAGCGCAGTTAATGCGACTTTATTTTAACATCACTGCCATGAATAATCCAGATCAATGGTTCTCCAACTTTAAGACTGCGTACCTGAGTACCACCATGATGACCAGCTTTAAAATACAGTGATCCCTTAGTTTTCGCGGTTAATGGGGACCGGCGCCCCCCTGTGACAATCAAAATCCACAAACTGTAGCCGGAGCCCCCCGAGCCTAAATAATGTGTTTAAAATATGTTTAAAAACCCCCAAAAAGTAGCAAAACAAGTCAAAGGCTCAACTGTGGTCTTTCTGTTACCTTCACAGCCTCTGGTCTCTGAACCGTAGTAAAGAAACCGCTGGTATTGTGCTATTTTTGGCTCGTAATTAGTGGCTAACACGCTAACAACAACAAAAGAAAAAGTCTGGTTTTCTCTGCATGGAACAGGAACTTTATTCTGGCACTGCAGGAACTTGTAACATCACACAGGTTGTATTGTTGGGCTCCTGTCGGTTAACAGAGAATGTAAATCTATACACGCTGGGCTGCTGTTGATGCTCACTACACTTTTCATCTAACCCCGTTTTCATTCTACCGTCCAACGACACACACACTACATTACCCATAAGGCCACATCATTACCCATAAGGCCACCTTCTTAAAGGGGCCAGGCTGGCTCACAACATTTCTTCACTGTGAGAGAACGCACACAACATCCTGTGATGTTTCCATGATTTTCTAAAATTTTTAAATTATATTATATATTTGTGAAAGAAATCCGCCAAGCATTAAACCGCGGTACTCAAACCGCGAAGTGGCAAAGGATCACTGTATATACCTTCTCACTTAGCTTTAAATTCACAGGAGAGATGTTTAATTCCTTATTGGAGTTATTTATTGTTACCTGAATTTTCTTTGAAACGTATTTATAACGCATTTTATCTTTCCGATTTAATTAAAAAAAAAGTGAAAATGTGGAAAGTCCTGATGTTCCCCCGCGTCCCACCAGAGAACGCTCGCGTTCCACTGGTGGTACATGTACCATAGTTTGCACAACGCTGACCTAGATTGTAATTTGATGTTTGATGAGTTTGATGAGTGGAACAACGCAGTTGAGTTAAAACAACCTGATTGACTGCTGACTGTTATTTATTTATTCTATTTTTTAATTCTTGTTAAGTGGTGTGGTGTGGAACTAGGGGTGAGTATTGGCAAGGACCTCGCAATACGATATGCATCATGATACTTGGGTCATGGTACGATATCACAATATCGTGATATCACGATATATTGCGATATTCTACCCAGTTAATATCAAAATTAAAAGTAGAGATGAAAAATCAAGTTGCTGTATATGTTCATCAGATGATATTGATCATTCAGAGGACAAATTGAGTCAAAACTATTTGCTTCAAAACAACCTATTTATTGTTTATTATTAGTGTTTTTGCACATTTAAGTAAGCATTACAACATACTGACGATATCGATATTAGGAGCTGAAAAATCAATATTATATTGGGCGCCCAAAAATCGTGATATATTGCCAAATCGATTTTTTTCACACCCTTATGTGGAACTGCTTACTGGCACACTCATGAACCCAGATCAGAGACTATAAAGACCTGGACCTGGAATCATCAGATTTACAGGGATTGTACTTTTCTGTCGTTTGAAACTTGTTCTGTCCTGTGACGTTTCAAATCCTTCTGGCTGCAACCAGAACACGAGAAGAATCTCCATCCAGCTTCTCCAGGACTTACATGGCTTGTTCATGATTTTTTTATTTTTTATTTTTATTCCCTTCCTCTGGTGCACCACCACCACGTGCCCTCTGACTGGGACTGAGGGAGCATCTGCCGGTTCCTGCGGCTGATTGGTTCCTATGAGCTCCGGTTCTTTGAAAGAAGAAGAAGCGGGAGGAGCTCCTGAAATCAGCAGAGAGTCATTAAAGGCTCCTGAAATCAGCAGAGAGTCATTAAAGGCTCCTGAAATCATCAGAGTCATTAAAATTCAAAGTCATCCTGACTCTCCTGAAATCAGAGAGTCATTAAAGGCTCCTGAAATCAGAAATCAGAGAGTCATTAAAGGCTCCTGAAATCAGCATTAATTAAAGGCTCAGAAATCAGAAATCAGAGAGTCATTAAAGGCTCCTGAAATCAGAGAGTCATTAAAGGCTCCTGAGAGTCATTAAGGCTCCTGAAATCAGAGAGTCATCCTGAAGTCCTGAAATCAAATCAGAATCCTGAAGAGTCATTAAAGGCTCCTGAAATCAGAGAGTCATTAAAGGTCTGAAAATCAGAGAGTCATTAAAGAAATCAGAGCTCCTGAAATCAGAGTCATTAAAGGCTCCTGAAATCCATGAAATCAGAGTCAATCCTGAAATCAGAGAGTCATTCAAATCCTGAAATCAGAGAGTCATTAAAGTCCTGAATCATCAGAGTCATTTCCTGAAATCAGAGAGTCTTAAAGGCTCCTGAATCAGATCATTAAGGATCCTTCAAGAGTCCATTAAATCAGGCGATTAAAGGCTCCTGAAATCAGAGAGTCTCAAAGGCTCCTGAAATCAATCATTAGAGTCCTGAAATCAGAGCTCTCTGAAATCAAAGTCAGAGCTCCTCCTGAAAATCAGTCAGAGAGTCAAGGCTCCTGAAATCAAAAGAGAGTCATCAGAGGCTGAAAAACTTTTGCTTCAAAACAACCTATTTATTGATCATTAGGTTTTTGCATTTAAGAAGCATTAAACATACTGACGATATCGATATTAGGAGCTGAAAAATCAATATTATATTGGGCGCCCAAAATCGTGATATATTGCAAATCGATTTTTTTCAACCCTTATGTGGAACTGCTTACTGGCACACTCATGAACCCAGATCAGAGACTATAAAGACTGGACCTGGAATCATCAGATTTACAGGGATTGTACTTTTCTGTCGTTTGAAACTTGTTCTGTCCTGTGACGTTTCAAATCCTTCTGGCTGCAACCAGAAACGAGAAGAATCTCCATCCAGCTTCTCCAGGCTGGCTTTTTGATTTTTTTTTTTTATTTTTATTCTGAGTCCCTGAGGGACTGAGGGAGCATCTGCCGGTCCTGCGGCTGAGGTTCCTATGAGCTCCGGTTTTTGAAAGAAGAAGAAGCGGGAGGAGCTCCTGAAATCAGCAGAGAGTCATTGAAAGCAGAGAGTCATTAAAGGCTCCTGAAATCAGAGAGTCATTAAAGGCTCCTGAAATCAGAGAGTCATTAAAGTCATTAGAGCTCTCCTGAAATCAGAAATCGAGAGTCATTAAAGGCTCCTGAAATCAGCAGAGAGTCATTAAAGGCTCCTGAAATCAGAAATCAGAGAGTCATTAAAGGCTCCTGAAATCAGAGAGTCATTAAAGGCTCCTGAAATCAGAGTCATTAAAGGATCCTGAAATCAGAAATCAGAGAGTCATTAAAGGCTCCTGAAATCAGAGAGTCATTAAAGGCTCCTGAAATCAGAGAGTCATTAAAGGCTCCTGAAATCAGAGTCATTAAAGGATCCTGAAATCAGAAATCAGAGAGTCATTAAAGGCTCCTGAAATCAGAGAGTCATTAAAGGCTCCTGAAATCAGAGAGTCATTAAAGGCTCCTGAAATCAGAGTCATTAAAGGATCCTGAAATCAGAAATCAGAGAGTCATTAAAGGCTCCTGAAATCAGAGAGTCATTAAAGGCTCCTGAAATCAGAGAGTCATTAAAGGCTCCTGAAATCAGAGAGTCATTAAAGGCTCCTGAAATCAGAGTCATTAAAGGATCCTGAAATCAGAAATCAGAGAGTCATTAAAGGCTCCTGAAATCAGAGAGTCATTAAAGGATCCTGAAATCAGAAATCAGAGAGTCATTAAAGGCTCCTGAAATCAGAAGTCAGTCATCGAAGTCAGGATCCTGAAATCAGAAATCAGAGAGTCATTAAAGGCTCCTGAAATCAGAAATCAGAGTCATAAAGTCTGATAAAGCTCCTGAAATCAGAGAGTCATTAAAGGCTCCTGAAATCAGAAATCAGAGTCATTAAAGGCTCCTGAAATCAGAAATCAGAGAGTCATTAAAGGCTCCTGAAATCAGAAAATCAGAGAGTTAAAGGCTCCTGAAATCAGAAATCATTAAAGGCTCCTGAAAGAAATCAGAGAGTTATTAAAGGCTCCTGAAATCAGCAGAGAATCATTAAAGGCTCCTGGAATCAGAGAGTCATTAAAGGCTCCTGAAATCATAAATCAGAGAGTCATTAAAGGCTCCTAAAATCAGAGAGTCATTAAGGGCTCCTGAAATCATAAATCAGAGAGTCATTAAAGGCTCCTAAAATCAGAGAGTCATTAAAGGCTCCTGAAATCAGAGAGTCATTAAAGGCTCCTGTTTTCAGTCACGGTGATGCCTTCAGGTGACTCCAGAAACAAGAAACTTCTCGGCACCTTTTAGAGAAAAAAAAGACGAGTTGAATCATTCAGAAGCTCCACAGACTTGTTTCAGTCTCTGGTGTTTTCTGCAGATGAGGGTGAATTTGTCACCGTCTCCCTGCTGAGCTGCTTTTTATTTTTTTATTTTTTTATTGTGGAAAGAAGAAGTAAAGACACACGCGGCTGTTTCTGTGAACCACCGACGGCTCGGCGCGCGTCTCCACCCACTTCCACGTCGAGGTGACAAACCAGCCCAGATGTCACCATGAGGAGCTCAGTTCTGAGGCGGACCCGCTCCCCTCCGCACCGGGACCGTGGACGGCTGCAGGTTCTACCGCGGCTCCGGTTCCGCGGCAGAGATGTCGGGCCGCGCGCAGCCGCCGTCCGGAGGCCGTTTCCACCTCCTCGGTAGGACACCTGGACCTGAGACTCGTTTCTGTGATGTTCTGAAACGCATCATCATCATCATCATCATCATCACTGAAGGTCTGGTCCTGGTCTCCTGCGCGTCACTCCAGGTGTCCGCAGGTAGGATCCACCTTCCTCTCCTCATTTATCTCGTTCCTCCTCCATTTTTGACTTCTGTCTCGTGCGTGGGAGCTCTCGTGGCAGTGACGCACCGCTGATCCACTGTTCTGTTCCAGAGAGGTGCACGTCCAGGAACATTTCTGGAGAATTTCACCACTGCGCTCCCAGAGCAGGTAGGAGGGGGCGGGGCCGGTACCACACCTGTTCAACACCTGTTCAGAGGGCGGGGTCTAACTGTGCACCGCCGCTTTTCCAGGTGGGGTCCGCGACCTGGACTGCTTCAGGTCCAGGTCGCGGGAGACCTTCAACTGCACGTGGAGCCCCGGGGAGCGCGCGTCCGGACGCTCGTACACGCTGGTCCTGCAGCAGCGGTAGGTTTGATCCGGTCACCTGCAGCCGCTGTTGGGGGGGTTTAACGGGAACATCCGGGTGTTTGTCGTCTCCACAGGGAGAGGAAGCACTGCAGAGTCCACAGCAACATCTCGGAGCTGCATCACGTGATCAAACTGTTTCTAAAGAGCGACGTGACCGTGGAGGTGTTCGAGGACGCGGCGTCTCCAAACTGCTCCAGAGCGACGTTCAGCGGGTCTCCGAGCCGCCTCAGTGAGTCCCGGACCGGGTTTTCATTCGGGTTTCACCCTGAGCGTCTCCTGAACACATCTGGCGGCGCATCTGTCTCCTCAGTCCGCTGCGGTCCTCCGAGGAGCGCGAACTTCAGCCGCCGCGCGGGAGGACTCGGGGTCAACGTGAGCTGGCCGCCGGAGGACGCGACGGTCATCCGCGGGTTCAGCGTCCGCTACAGGGTCCTGGACCGGGTCCTGGACGGCGGCGGGAGGAATCAGGTCAGCGGGGCTGCTGGTACCCGGTCAGGTCCGGTTCGGTTCGGTCCGAACTGAGGCTCCAGCTGCGGTTCTGTTAAATGCGATTCATTCATCTGGTTAATTGAGCTTGTTCTGAACGTGCTACAGAAATAAACTTGACTAATTACAAATTTAATTAATTCCACTCAGCTGCAATTCATTAAATTAAATTAAATTAATGAATCCAGCGTCAAATCAGAATTAAAGTCCAGTTCATGACAGTTTATTTCTGTCAGTCCAGCTGATAAAAATCAGAAAATCATCAGGTCAAAAAGTCGCCTGTTTCTACGTATCATATGTATCATGATACTTGGGTCACGATACAATATTATCGCGATATTACGATATATTGCGATATTCTGCCCAGTTAATATCAAAATTAAAAGTAGAGATGAAAAATCAAGTTGCTGTATATGTTCATCAGATGATATTGATCATTCAGAGGACAAATTGAGTCAAAACTATTTGCTTCAAAACAACCGATTTATTGTTTATTATTAGTGTTTTTGCACATTTAAATTTTAAACAATTTAAATGTGAAAATTAAGCAATTTTCCTAAAAAAAATCGATATTATATTGGATGGCCAAAAATCGCGATATATTGCCAAATCGATTTTTTTTTCACAGCCCTACTTACAAGCCCTTAATATCAGTTACAAGTCAATTAAATTCGAATAATACTATATAATTATAGTTTTCTCTTTTCTCTCTCTTTATGTATATATATATAATATATAATATATATATATATATATATATATTTATTAAAAAAATCGTGTTTGCTGTGTTTCTGTTCCTATTTGCACATTTTCTTTTCCAGTTATGCACTTTTCATTAACATAACTGATTATAAACTTAATTTACAATTTAATAATTGTAACTAAGTATTTAGATGCTACAGATGCAAAAAAAAATAAAACAAAAAAAAAAAACCCAATATTCTCCATAGTTGCATTAAATAACTGATAATAAACCATTCAGATAATAAATCAACTCCAGGTCCAAAAAAGGAGAGATGCTATAAAACATAAATAAAAACTGTCATTCACAAAGAAACAGATGTTGAATCTGAGACGTTTTAATATCGGCTCATTTTGACTTTGAAGGCAGCGACACATCTGGAAACAGCTGGAACAACAAAGTAACAGGAGCAGAAACAAAACAGCTCATCAGGTCGGTGGATGACTGGATGGAAAAGGAGCAATTTAATCTAAAAACTAAGAACAGTTTCAGAAAAATGCTCCTCGAAGAGAAGATCCAACCACTACGGTCCACGATATCAGCAGCAGATTCAGAGAATCAGGAGGAGTCTCTGTAGACGAGGGACGAGGCTGAAGGTCTCAGTGATTGAGATCATCAGGTCCTCAGGCATCAAAAACAGATCTGATCCTCTGCTGGACGTCACTGATGGACTCAGGAAGTCTTCTAGAAACCTCCGTCTGTGATCAACAGGTCACCTGCAGTCCGGTAATACAGGTCATCAAAGAAGAGGACACATGTGAAACACATCTGTCTTCTCTGGAGCAAAGATCATCTACAATGATCTGAGGATAGATGGACAACTGCTGTCCTGCAGACTGAACAGGAACCATCCAGCTGTTATCAGTTCAACAGCTGCATCTCTGATGCTCTGAGGCTGCATTAGTGTCTATGGTGGACAGCTGGAACATCTGGAAAGAAACCATCAATGCTGAAGAGAACAGGTTTCAGAGCAACATCTGCTCCATCCAGATGTTGTCTCTTTCAGAGAAGACCTTCCATATGATGCTGAACCACCTACTGCATCATCACAGCAGCATGGCTTCACAGGGGAAGAGTCCAGATGTTGAACTGGTCCACCTGCAGTCCAGACCTTTGACCAGCAGAAAACATCTGGAGCATCAGAAAATGAAGAATACAGGATCTGTTGAGCAGCTGGAGTCCTGCACCAGACCAGACTGGGACGACGTTCCTGTAAAACTCCAGCAGCTGGTCTCCTGACTTCCCCAGATGTTTACAGTTGTTAGAAGAGGAGATGCTACACAATGATGAACATCACTCTGTCAAACTGAGCTGATATTTTACGTGAAACGGTAAAACACGTGTTTTGACGTCTGAGATGTTCTTTAAGGGGATAAAATAAGAGTCTGTGAGGTCTGCACATCGCTCTATTCTGCTTTTATTTATGTTTGACAGCATCACAACTTCTTTTGTATTTTTGCGGTTTTAACATTCGTGAGAATCTCGAGGGTTTTAAACCGTTCAGACTCTCACGCGTCTCTAAAACATCAGAGCTCACACGTTCAGAGTTTTCCTCCAGACTTTGATTCATTTCTGCTGTTTTCAGTCGTCTGTGGAATCTAAGGACAGAAACCAACATCAGGTGGAGAACCTGAACTCCTCGCTGGTCTACGGCGCTCAGGTACGATGCGTCACCAGTGATAGATGCCCTCAGTGTCCGTGGAGCGAAGAGTTCACCGTCCCTCCAGGTGAGTCCTCCATCTCTGCTCCAGTACTGGCTCAGAAAGAGTCTTTTCTTCTTTTCTTTCAGAACCACAGGTGTCAAACTGATCCATCAAAGGTCCGTCTGGCTGCAGGTTTTTGTTCCAACCAGCAGAAACACAGCTGACTTGTTTCAGTCAATCAACTAGTCGTCTTCACTAAAGGTCTTAACTAGGGCTAGGCAAGTTAACGCGTTAACGCATTAATTTATTAAGGCTAACATTTATTTTATCACGCGTTAAGTCATGTTGCTCACGTGCTTTTGTTTTGAAAAGTCTGTTACTGGCTGCTGTGGAACCAGAAAATAATTGGCAGGAAAACCTAAAACAGACATGGTCAACGGTAAAAATCCGTGAACTTTACAGTTCAGGTAACAACTCAGGTAGCAATATTAACAATTATGTCTAAAAAAACAATTCTGGACTGCAACAAAACTTTGTCGTCATTCCTCCATGTTCCATCAGATCTGCTCCATGTGTTCACTGTCCTGCTGTTCTCTAGCTGGTTACTGCAGTGCGGCTCCATCTAGTGGCACAGATGTGTAATGACAACAGAAAGTCCAGTCCTTGATTATAAAACAAATTCAGTTCTGTGGCCTGTTTGCTAAAATTGAAATATAAAAAAACAGGCTTTTTTTGGGGGGGGGGGGGGGGGGGAGGGGTTGAGTTAGATTAAAAAACGGAAAAAAATAAAAAGTCACTTTTTAATTTTTTTTTAAATTTTTGATTGACAATTGACAATGGAAAAAAGCAAATAATACAGATAATTACAAATTGATAAAATTACAGAACTTTAACGTGGACATTTTCATTTTAAAGTTCTCCCAGACGGAGGATTCAACAGAAACAAGGTTATTTGTAACAACTGACAAGTTAAACTCCCCGTTAAAAGTTTCTGCTGTTACCTCAGAAATTACCTGTTTTAATGTTCTGAATGTGGCTCAGGATTTTGTTGGTAGACTTTTTTGTTTTTCATATAAAAACGGTTTGACATTAATGCCCTGGCAGTGGCAATAAGCTTTATTTTATTTAACATTTTTTAAGATGAGATTTACACTAAATATGTGTTACTGACAAGTGCTGATGTTAAAAGTGTTTGAACAACAAATGTTATGGCACTTTAGCTCATATGGCAGCAGAACATTTAAATAAAAGTGCATTTTACACTACTTTTGAATTCATTATTTGATTTTTCCTATACAAAGCGATTAATCGCGATTAATTAGGGAAATAATGCGATTAATCTGGATTAATAATTTTAATCGTTGCCAGCTCTAGTCTTAACCAGTTCACTTGATTGACTGAAACAAGTCAGCGGCGCTTTCACGGATCAGTTTGACACCCCTGTTTTAGAAAATCTCAAAGCAAAAGAGAGGAAGTTTATTTCACACTGAATACTGTCGTTTTTGCAGAACTCCTGTCGTGGCCCGTTATCGTGGACTTCCGAGACACCGACGCAGCAGGAAAACCAGGACAAAGACTCATCTCTGTGACCTGGAAGGTGCTTTTGGTTTAATGCATCTACATTAAAAAAAAAAAAAAAAAAGTTGAATCTATGCTGTAATGCAGGGGGGCCCAGCTCCAGGCCTTGAGGGCCGCCGTCCTGCCTGTCTTAGACGCTTCAAGACCCCTGATCAGGTCTGTCAATGACCCTTTCACGTGAATCAGGTGTACTGACTCATCTGAGACATGCAGGACAGCGGTCCTCCAGGACTGGACCCCCCCCTGCTGTAATGCTGTAATGCAGGGGGGCCCAGCTCCAGGCCTTGAGGGCCGCCGTCCTGCCTGTCTTAGACGCTTCAGGACCCCTGATCAGGTCTGTCAATGACCCTTTCACGTGAATCAGGTGTTCTGACGCATCTGAGACATGCAGGACAGCGGTCCTCCAGGACTGGACCCCCCCCCCCCCCCCCCCGCTGTAATGGACGGGAACGCGATAACAAAGACACCCCCCGTTTCGTTAAGTTTCCTGCAGAAGAGCTGCACGATGGCTACCACGTCACGGTCCGGAAGTCGTCAGGGGAGGCCTCGGAGCAGCTGAACACGACCCGGTCCGAGATCCGGCTCATCCTCTCCTCGTCGGCCTATCAGATCAGCGTCAGCGCCTTCAACAACGCCAGCACCTCTCCGGCCGCCAGCTACGCCGTCCCGGGGCGTGAAAACGTGGCCGGTCGGTCTCTCTCTCTCTCTCTCTCCTGTGTCTCTCGGTTCGAGACCTGAACGGCGCCTGTGTCCGCAGGTGCGGCGGGCGGGAGGCTGAACGTGACGGTGGACAACAGCACGTCGCTGGTCGTCCGCTGGGAGCGCAACGCCAACAGGACGTACGTCTGTTTTTCTGTGGAGTGGAAGAAAAGTGGGGGCAGAGCGCAGTACAGCTCCTTCTACTGGCAGGGCGAGAACTTCAAGCACCTATCACCTTTACCAGGTTGGTTACCTGGTTATTAGGAGTTTCTCTGCGGGGACGGAGGAGGCGGGGCTTGAGTTTCAGCTGAAGTTAACTGAGATAAGTGCGTTAACGGAGCGGGAATCTCCTGGCGGTGACTTTTATGGCGCTGATGTTTTACTGGTTCCTCTCTTACTGGGAGAGCACCGGCCCAGCGAGGGTTAAAACGTCTCTCTGTCATCAAAGTTCAGTCAACTATGACTTTTCTGAGATGTGGTTTGCAGAAAAAAGAAAAAAAAAAAAAAGAAGAGGTACTTCCCGCTATTGTTCTGAGAGCTTTGAAAGAGTTCCTATTTTAGTAGCAGAAAGTTTTTCTTTTTTTTCATTCCCCCAGAAACCTGAACGTTATCTCCCTCTCATCTGTTTCCACCTTGAAAGAGTCAGTGTCTCCGTGTCAGCCATTGTAGTGTTTTTAAAAAAAAATCAAATTCATTTCTTTTATTTAGGGCTGGGCAACGATTAAAATTTTAAATCACGATTAATCGCATTGTATACGAAAAATCAAATAATGAATTCAAAAGTAGTGTAAAGGTCACTTTTATTGAAATGTTCTGCTGCCATATGAACTAAAGTGCCATAACATTTGTTGTTCAAACACTTTTAACATCAGCACTTGTCAGTAACACATATTTAGTGTAAATCTCATCTTAAAAAATGTTAAATAAAATAAAGCTTATTGCCACTGTCAGGACATTAATGTCATCCTGTTTATATTAAAAAAAAAAAGTCTACAAACAAAATCCAACAAAATGATTGTGTCTCAGCACAATCAGAACATTAAAACAGGTAATTTCTGAGGTAACAGCAGAAACTTTTAACGGGGAGTTCAACTTGTCAGTTGTTACAAATAACCTTGTTTCTGTTGAATCCTCCGTCTGGGAGAACTTTAAAATGAAAATGTCCATGTTAAAGTTCAGTAACTTTACCAATCCGTGTATCAATCATTATCTCCATTTTCAATTGTCAATCAAAAATTTAAAAAAAAATTAAAAAGTGACATTTTATTAGGTTTTTCGTTTTTTAATCTAACACAGTCGTTTTTTTTTTTTTTATTTTTCAATTTTAGACTTGGATCAAAAATACAAAATGAAAAACGGGCCACAGAACTGAATGTGTTTTATAATCGAGGACTGGACTTTCTGTTGTCATTACACATCTGTGCCACTAGATGGAGCTGCACTGCAGTAACCAGCTAGAGAACAGCAGGACAGTGAACACATGGAGCAGATCTGATGGAACATGGAGGAATGACGCGGACGTTTTGTTGCAGTCCAGAATTTCTTTTTCAGACAGAATTGTTAATATTGCTACCTGAGTTGCTACGTGAACTGTAAAGTTCACAGATTTTTATCGTTCTCCATGTCTGTTTTAGCTTTACTGCATGTTTTTCCGCCAATTCTTTTCGGGTTCCGCAGCAGCCAGAAAGATTTTTCAAAACAAAAGCATGTGAGCAACATGCATTAACACGCGATAAAATAAATGTCGGCGTTAATAAATTAATGAGTTAACGCGTTAACTTGCCCTACTTTTATTATTTGTTATTTTTATTGTTACTTGTTTTATGGCTGCTTGTTTTTAGCCCGGCCAGCCGTCTGAATTACTCTCCTCTTGGGTTCTGGTTCCTTCTGGTTTCAGCTTCAAGGTGAGCGACCTGTCGGTTTTGGCTCGGTACGTTATGTACCGGTGGAAACACCGGCTCTTTCACGAGAGGAGAAATAGCTGCACCCAGGAGGAACCAGAACCAGAGAGGAGAATAACTGGTTCTGGTTCCTTCTAGATTCAGCTTCGTTTTCCTCCAGTGAACGACTTGTCGGTTTTGGCTCGGTACGTTCTGTACCGGTGGAAATACCAGCTCTCTTTGATGAGAGGAGGAGCAGCTGCTGCGTGTAAATCATTGCAGTTTGGTTTCTGTGTTAATAACTAGGGGTGAGTATTGGCAAGGACCTCGCAATACGATATGTATCATGATACTTGGGTCACGATACGATATTACGATATCGTGATATCCACAATTTATTGCGATATTCTACCCAGTTAATATCAAAATTAAAAGATGAAAAAATCAAGTTGCTGTATATGTTCATCAGATGATATTGATCATTCAGAGGACAAATTGAGTCAAAACTATTTGCTTCAAAACAACCTATTTATTGTTTATTATTAGTGTTTTTGCACATTTAAGTAACCATTACAACATACTGATAGCATTGTAAAAAAAAAAAAATCAATATTAGGAGCTGAAAAATCGATATTATATTGGGCAGCCGAAAATTGCGATATATTGCCAAATCCATTTTTTTTTTACACCCCTATTAATAACCGACATGAGAAACATGACTGTCAAAGACATCTTGAACACTGTTTCAAAGCACTTTAAGCTCTTCGCGCCATCTCACAGTTTCGTCACATTGCAGTTTCCTGAGCTTTCAGATTGAGCGTATATGGTGAACGGCTGCCTCGTGGCCCTGGCTGTCCTGATATGCTTCATTTGAGCTCTTGACTCTTCAAGGTATCCATTTAAGAAAACGTATCAAATGGACCATTTCTCCTTCTTTTTTCTTCCCAGAGCCTTTGGAGCCTTACCAGAGATACAGCATCAGTCTGCACGTGCGACCAGACAAGGACACCTGCAACATGAAGCGCATCAACAACAGCGAGCGCACCTTTGCAACGACGCAGTTTTACTCCGTTGAAGGATGTGAGTCCACGGCAGCTCACGTGCACCTTTGCGATCCTGACCGACGACTGAATCCGTGATGGTTTTTTTTTTTTGTCTCGTTCCTCCCAAAGCCCCTGTCGGCGCCCCGACGAACATCAGCAGCCACAACGTGACGCTGAATTCAGCGGTGCTGCGGTGGTCGCCCATCCCAGAGGAGGACGCCAGAGGGTTCCTGCGGGGTTACATCATCCACTACGCTGCGTCCCAGCACAAGGGGACGAGCGGGGAGACCAGTAAGCATCGCCCAGCAACGAGAAAATGAAGGGTTCATGAGTGAAATCTAACGACAGGAGCATAAACTGTTCTTTGAACAAGTACAGTGATCCCTCGCCAATTCGCGATTTAAGTTCCACGGTTTTAGTTATTCGCAGATTTTTCAGAAATATATATATTTCTTTAAAAATCAAGAAAAAAATCGTGGAAACATTACAGGATGTTGTGCGCGTTCTCACAGCGCAGAAATGTGAGCCAGCCTGGCCCCTTTAAGAAGGTGGCCTTATGGGTAATGTTGTGGCCTTATGGGTAATGTAGTGTGTGTGTCGTGGGACGGCAGAAGAAAACGAGGTTAGATGAAAAGTGGAGTGAGCATCAACAGCAGCCCAGCGTGTATAGATTTACATTCTCTGTTAACCGACAGGAGCCCAACAATACAACCTGTGTGATGTTACAAGTTCCTGCAGTGCCAGAATAAAGTTCCCGTTCCATGCAGAGAAAACCGGACTTTTTCTTTTGTTGTTGTTAGCGTGTTAGCCGCTAATTACGAGCCAAAAATAGCACAATACCAGCGGTTTGTTTACTACGGTTCAGAGACCAGAGGCTGTGAAGGTAACAGAAAGACCACAGTTGAGCCTTTGTCTTGTTTCGTTGCAGTGCCTCGCGAATTTTTTGCGGTTTTTAAACATATTTTAAACACGTGATGTAGGCTTGGGGGGCTCCGGCTCCAGTTCGCAGATTTTGATTTTCGCGGGGGGAGCTGGTCCCCATTAACCGCGAAAAATAAGGAATCACTGTATGTTTATTTCTGCTGCAAAGTTGGGACATTTCAACGTGGAGATCAGTGGAGGTCAACCCTAGTGGTCAGTCAAGGAACTGCAACTTTCCTTATTTTATTTGTTAGCTTGAAAAGAACTGCATCTCCAAGAGGGATTAAAAATCAGCGGCAAACTAACCCCGTCTTTTTTTTTTTTTAAATTAGATATAACAGTGGATCCGGTGTTTAACAGCTACAAACTGGACAACCTTGAAAGCGGGACTGCTTACCAGATCCAGATATCGGGCTTCACCTCTGCAGGAGCTGGAGTGAGAAGCCCCACGAGCTTCTTTAAAACGCGTCATGAAGGTTCTTACATCCATCCGGCCAGTTTTCACACATTCATCAGGAAATAATAATAATAATGACAGCAACAGTTTCTTGGAAGTCACATCCGTTTTTGTTTTTGCCTTTCTCCTGTGCGCAGGACATTTCAACCTGAGCGGTTTCATCACAGTCCTCGCGGTCGCGACCACCGTGTTGATATTTGGAGCCCCGATAATAAAAAGGTCTCATCTGCATACAGAATGTACATGTGGTGTATTTATACAGATTCAGGGGCTCGGCTAGGTATCATAGACTGTATCGTAGGAGCTGGACTAACCATTGGAATGCTTTGGTCACCACGAGCTGTCCTTTTCCAGCTTAGCTCATGCTAGCTAACGTTGCAAACTTATCTGTTTATGCAACATATGAAACGAGATACAGCGAAGCTTCAGAACCAGGAGCTATCTGCAGTTGGCTAACAGCCTGGCGAAGGTCTCCAAGGTGTGACCTTGGAGAATCCAAAGACGGCTTGGTTGGAGCGTCTTTGGATAGCTGAGCCACTGGCTTATCGGTTCTGACTAGCAGTCTCTCTCCCGGGTAGGGGTGTGAAAAAAACATTGATTTGGCAATATATCCTGATTTTCGGCTACCCAATATATAATATCGTTTTTTTAGCTCCTAATATCAATTTTTTTAGGAAAATATTTACGGTCACAATGCTGTCATTATGTTGTAATGGTTACTTAAATGTGCAGAAACACTAATAATAAACAATAAATAGATTGTTTTGAAGCAAATAGATTTGACTCAATTTGTCCTCTGAATGATCAATATCATCTGATGAACATATACAGTAACTTGATTTTTCATCTTTACTTTTAATTTTGATATTAACTGGTAGAATATCGCAATATATCGTTATAATATCGTATTGTGACCCCGACTATCATGATACATACCGTATCACGAGGTCCTTGCCAATACTCATCCCTACTTCCGGGGCAGAGCTACCCAGCCATTATGTATACGCAGGGCCCGTCTGAGATATAACTGGGCTGAAAAGTGGGGCCCCATCTAGATTTGCTGGCCCCACGTTAACTGGGTACCATGCTCAGGAACGCAGGCGATAAATGGGAATGATCCTGAAAGGGGCGTTTTATCTGGATCCCACATGGGCCGACCACATAAGTGGACTCAAGTGGACGTTTTACATGGGGTCAATATGGAAAACCCCATGTGGGGGTCCAAGTTTTTTTGCTATCTGATGAGGGCCCCATGTAGTATTGTTCGGCTGAGCTGACCTTCCTGGAAGTTTTTAGGTCGACATAATCAGTGATTAAGCTCCGTCTGGTCTTTGTTCAGAGCTCAAATGTCAACTTTATGTTTAGTACTAGGCGACGAAAGTAATGGCAGTTGGCTGTTTGACACCAGTGTAGCTGCCCCCCCAAAATAGAGGAGGTACATCAGTACTAGGAGGAACCGTGCACATCGGTGTCAGTTTTGAAAATGGGATGTTGCATCAGCCCCACGCAGTCCAACACCGTCTGTCCTGTCCACTCTGTCCAGAACAAAAGCCGCCCTGTGGCCAAGCATACCCAACCCAGGGAGCAGCAACGTGGTGCAGAAAATGGACGGGCCCGGTCAGGTGGTGAGTGTCCGTTTCTGCTTTCACCTTGCCGCTACGAGCCAGATCGAAGAAACGTTTGGTTCTGCCAACTTCCCGCCGCCGCGGCTGAAGCTGTTGACTTGTGTTTCACCCAGGAACTCCTCGGGGCGATGACCACTCTCAAGGTGGAGGAGTGGTACACGAAAAGTCTTCAGATCCTCGACAGAGACGAGGTGACCCCTGCCAGCCCGTTGACATCGATGCTGCCTCTCCTCGGCGCCTCGGTGCACGAAGGAAACCTGCCGCAGCTGAACTGCGACTGGAACCAGAGTGATGGAGACAGCGAAACTGGAGACGTCCTGCCCGACGGCGGCGCAGGAACTTCCTCGGGGATCCGACAGACGGACCTCCGAAGTCCTGCTTTGGCTTTTTCGAGCGACTACACAACGATGGAGATGTTCCAGCAGCTGATGCCGCGGGGCGCGCCGGCGGATGCGGGCGTCGCTCCGACCGCGGAAGCGGACCCGGAGGACCCGACTGTGGCGAAGTCAACGGTGGACTACATCAGACAGTTCAGCAACAGCCCGACCTCAGACAGCGAGCAGATGTCCACGGTTTTATGACAGAAGTCGCCACGACCCGGAACAATCACTACATTCAGGACTTGGGTATAACCAAGGAAAGTCAGAGCCACCTCGCGACTCTATTTGAAAAAGATCGGCTGGTTTGGAGACTTTGTGGAGCAGCTGATCGTTTTCTGGCTGCTGGTCAACAGCGAAGTTCATCAGTCCCACATAATATCATCGTTTCTATGTTCTCGCCCACAAAGAGGATTAAAGAAGCACATTTGAGACGTTTCATCTGCTGTGTTTATAATCTCCCAGTTTACAGCATCTTACCTGTAAATATCTGCTGATTTAAATGAACTCATCAGAAATGTTTTGTGGCTTACTTCTGTGAAAAAGTTATATATTCATTATTTCTATGGAAACTGAGGCTGTGGAGTTGAGGCTCATAATGAAGGCAAGTATGTAACCGTCTGCTTCCGTCTCATAACAGAGTGAAGGATTATGGGAATTTAACCAGCAAACAGGGGCCTTTTATGAAAATGTGTGCTGCAAGTGTAGTGTCCAGTATGTACTACAGTGTAGTGTCTAGTATGTACTGCAAGTGAAGTGTCTAGTATGTACTGCAAGTGCAGTGTCTAGTATGTACTACAGTGTAATATCTAGTATGTACTGCAGTGTAGTGTCTAGTATGTACTGCAAGTGCAGTGTCTAGTATGTACTACAGTGTAATATCTAGTATGTACTGCAAGTGTAGTGTCCAGTATGTACTACAGTGTAATATCTAGTATGTAATGCAAGTGTAGTATCCAGTATGTACTACAGTGTAGTGTCTAATATGTACTGCAAGTGAAGTGTCTAGTATGTACTGCAAGTGCAGTGTCCAGTATGTACTACAGTGTAATATCTAGTATGTAATGCAAGTGTTGTATCCAGTATGTACTGCAGTGTAGTATCTAGTATGTGCTGCAAGTGCAGTGTCCAGTATGTACTGCAGTGTAGTATCTAGTATGTACTGCAAGTTTAGTGTCCAGTATGTACTGCAGTGTAGTGTCTAGTATGTACTGCAAGTGTAGTGTCCAGTATGTACTGCAGTGTAGTGTCTAGTATGTACTGCAGTGTATTGTCCAGTATGTACTGCAGTGTAGTGTCCAGTATGTACTGCAAGTGTAGTGTCCAGTATGTACTGCATACTGACACCTCCAGTGCAGTACGCAGGATCATCTTATGGTGCTGCAGAAAAAAGGCTAGATTTGTAAATCTAACATTCAAATTCGAGTCGAGTTACCAAAATAAACCCGACTAACATAAACTTCGCTCGCAGGACGTCGTATCAGGGTCTTTTGCTGGCAGAAATAAAATCTGTGCGGCAGCGACAGCCGGTCAAATTCTGAGGAAGAAAATGTGAATTCATAAACTCGTAAATTTGCAGGACTTCTGTTTAAAAATTTGCGTGACAAATTGGAATTATTTAAATTCACATATTTGCAAGAAAAAAAATGGAAAAAAATATTGACTCATATTTCTGAGAAAAAACCCTATAATTCTGATTTTTATTTGCAAAAAACCCCATGAAATTTTAACTTTTGTTAAATTTTAATTTATGAGTTTGACTAAAAACTTTTGAGATATTCTTTCCTCCGTATTTGACCCCCACTCTGGACTCCACACTTCATTTCTTTACATTAAAACACTTCCCTGTGCTTCTTTGAACACGACGTCATTTTTATTTCTCACTAAATAATTTACATTAAGGCCGACTCTGTAGCTCCAGGAACCCGTATGCATCCAGACGGGACCGACGCGGCACCATAAACTAAACCTTAGAGAAGTAAACTCAACAGACCTCTGCAGCTCATCACAGACGGACTGGACTCAGACTGCAGCTCTTCGGTCCAACGTCCATCCTCATCAGCGAGAAAAGAATTAAAACAGTTGAGAGAAATAAATGCATGAAAAACCTCTTTATTACCGAGTTTCTGGAAACTGATCAGATGTGTTCGTCAGATTCAAACAGAAGGTTACGTACAGACGTCCAAAACCGACCAAACCGTTAACACCATGCCTCCCACCCCCCCCTGAAGTAAAACCATCAAACATTTTTTCTTTTTTTTTTTTTTCTTTCATCAACATTCACCTCATGTAGTGGATACACAGATATAAAAAAATAAAATAAAATTATTCACATATGGCCAGTTGTGCCTGACTTTTTTTTCTTTTTCAGAACTCAAAAGCTTTTGTCGGTTTAAAAAAAGCAAAGCAAAAACAAAACAAAGCAACCATAAAAAATCATGTCTCTACAAAACCAGAAAAGTGGAATTTGGCAAAAAAAAAAAAAAAAGCCACTAAGTTTTAAAAGTAAACCTGTAAAATACTTAAGAGTCCACAAAACACTTTAAACAATCTTGATCAGGGAGATAATGTGCTGCGAGTTTTGGACACAATTACACTCGTGTATCTACAGCAACATCAGAAATTACAGGAACAAAATAAAAATTATTAGAAAAAAGTCCCATGAATATTAAAGCCACGCTATGTAGAAATACCACTTCTGACCACATGGGCGGGGCATCACAAGAGAGTTCATGCGTCAGCCCCGAAGGGCAACGATCTGTTTTCAGAGCTGCCTGACCTCAAAACTAGCCTTCAGAAACCTGGTGATGACATCACAGAGGGTTTGTCCAGTGCTCTTTATAGAGTCTCTAACCAGCCCTTAGCCGAAGACACCTCCAGTGGGACAAAACAGTATTACAAGGTGTGCCGGACCGTCCCCACCCATTAGCACAGTCTTGGTCGGTGGCTCTTCTGTCAACGCGCTGCCCCCATGTGGTCAGAGGTGCTGTTACTACATAGCGTGGCTTTAAGTCTATTCAGCTAACATTTACTAAAGACAACTTACAATACTTCAATATAACATCTCATTAGTTTAATCTGTTCAACATCCAAAACAAGCCTCTATAATTTCTTCAAATATTCTGTACAATCGTAGTCTAGGCACTTTTTGACCCCTCAGTGTTTGTAAGTTTGATTGTTGACCTGTGACACTTCACGCTCAGCCTCATCCGGACCGCCACCACGGACCTGCAGCATCAAACCTCCGCCAGAAAACGAACCGACAGACGTTCGGCCGTCTCTCATTTCACAGCACGAGTCTTCGCTGCGTATATAAAAGCAGTTAGTAGGTTTTTTTTTTCTTCCTTCACCCATCTACACACCAGAAATTTTTAAAAAAGCATGTATATATGTACACCGTCAAACACAAACGCGCAGTAAAGCGCCACCTGCTGTCGTGTAGTTAACACTGCTCCACGGCAGAATCACCCGGATGATGCGGATATTTTTTTTTTTTTAATGTTCGTTCAAAACAACAAATACAGCTTCAGTAAACTTCTTTCCTCCTCAAGTAAAAGCAAAACGTGAAGCACATTTTCCCTTTTTTTCTTTTTTCTTTGTCGACTTAACGAACCCTGGATGAGATGAAGGACCCCGTTAAATCTGTGGACCACAGACCAGAGGCCTCGCAGCTCAGATATCCTCTTAAATACATCACGTACCTTTGTTTCACTTGGTTAAAAAAAAAAAACAAAAAAAACAGAAAAAAACAGAAAGTGGGAAGTTGCAGCCGCACTGAGATCAGAGGATGAATAAAGACCAACTGTTACACCCCAGAAGAAGAAGTTGTGGTGGCAAATAAATACGTTTAAGTGACATTAAATCTTTCTTTTTTTTGTTTTTGGTTAAATCTTGAGAACACTTCTATTGCTACTTCCTGGTTCAACAGAAGCATTTTTAAGTTTTTAATCTCCAAAAACGACATGATAAATGCGTCCTGGTTTAAATATGAGTAATTTAGAGGATAATTCAGATGTTTCTATCAACCACACAAAGATCCTTCAGGTATTAAATGAAAAGGTGGAGCGGCTGCTAATATGAACTCATGAGCACAGATGTTCAGCATCTGCTCAGACACAAACCTACGTGATAAAGCAGCAAATCCAAGTGAACATCCTTTAAATGAAGTTTAAATGAAACTCCGCCCCCCAGACTCACATTTAGGGATTCCAGTTTTCTTCTCTCTCTCAACCGTCTCATCTTTACTGGCACAGACTGAATGAAAAAGGAAGACAGAACTAAAAACATCCAGGTTTTTATTAACGATGAAGCGGAGCGTTGCTGAATGAGTCGGGGACACGCTGGAGGAAGAGGTGTACATACTGAAACGTGACATAAATACTGATCAGCCGTCCCACCGACGGTCAGAGAAGAAGGCGGAGTTAAAACCCAGGTTTCAGGGCTTATGGGAGTTCAAAGACTCAGAGGGCTCAGACCCGCCAGTTTCAAATCTGACGTGGCGGGAGTTCGCAGCTTGAATCCAAACGTCTCTACGACATTATGTGATCCGATTCAGCAGCGTTGGAGGAAGCACTGCCGTCAGGACGATGCCCTGTTGTTGTTGTTGTTTCAAAAACCATTGTTGTGGTGTTGAATGTGCGGTGTGTTACGCTAACACCGAGCTCACGCGTCCTAAAGGTGGGAGGTGAGTTCAGTCACAGAATCATCGCGTATCCGAGTGTTTTTTTTACGAAAAACAGGAGGAGGTGATGACGACGATGAGGAAGATGAGGCAAACGAGTTGCTGTGAGTGGTTATTCTGTGTCTGTGCGCGTCTACGCACGTGCTGGGCGCTGGCGGACTTCGATGGAGGAGTGGTTTACCACGGCGACGCCGCGGTCACTTGGTGACGTCGTCCTCGCTTAGAGTCTTGTAGCTGCCGTTGTGCTGGACCCGCGGCGGCGACGCCATGTCCTCGCTGGGCGTGGCCGAGTCCTCTCTGTCGCTTTCGTACTCTTCCTTCTCTTCTCTGCTGAAGTCCGCCGGCGCCTGAAACGTGAGAACAGAGAGGATCAGGGGGTGGGGTTTAACCGCTTGACTTGGATCAAAAATACGAAATTAAAAAACGGGCCACAGAACTGAATTTGTTTTATAATCAAGGACTGGACTTTCTGTTGTCATTACACATCTGTGCCACTAGATGGAGCTGCACTGCAGTAACCAGCTAGAGAACAGCAGGACAGTGAACACATGGAGCAGATCTGATGGAACATGGAGGAATGACGCCAAAGTTTTTTTTTTCAGACAGAATTGTTAATATTGCTAGCTGAGTTGCTACCCGAACCGTAAAGTTCACGGATTTTTACCGTTCTCCATGTCTGTTTTATCTATTCTGCATGTTTTTCCACCAATTCTTTTCCAGTTCTGCAGCAGTCAGTAACAGACTTTTCAAAAACAACATGCGTTAACGCGCGATAAAATAAATGTCGGCGTTAATAAATTAATGAGTTAACTTGATAACACGTTAACTTCCCCAGCCCTATTCATTATCACTGCTGCATTCACATCAACTTCCTCTACAGCCTTTCTACGCCGCCACAGCGGGGAGGGTAGGGGGTTATCTGCATGACTGATGACTGGCCTGAGTCCCAGTAACCGTCCCAGTAACCAGCGGTCCCAGTTACTGGGACCACTGGATTCACATCAATGGCTTTTTAGAGGATCAAAAGACTATGACGGCGCAGGCCGAACTTTCTTATTCCACGATTTTAACAACAATCGTCAGGAGGGGTGTGAAAAAAAAATCGATTTGGCAATATATCACGATTTTCGGCTGCTCAATATAATATTAATTTTTCAGCTCCTAATATCGATTTTTTAGGAAAATTGTTCAATTTTCACATTTAAACTGTTTAAACTGCGCAAAAACACTAATAATAAACAACAAATAGGTTGTTTTGAAGCAAATAGCTTTGACTCAATTTGTCCTCTGAATGATCAATATCATCTGATGAACATATACAGCAACTTGATTTTTCATCTCTACTTTTAATTTTGATATTAACTGGGTAGAATATCGCAATATATCGTGATATTGCAATAATATCGTATCGTGACCCAAGTATCGTGATACATATCGTATTGCGAAGTCCTTGCCAATATTCAACACCTAATCGTCAGCCTCTGCTTTCTGTTTCACAATACAGTGGTACCTCTACTTACAAACATATCTATGTCCAGCTAACAAAAGGCCTCTTCGGAAAAATATCGCATCCATATACGAAAGAAATTCCAGATTATGAAGGCGAAAAGTTTCAAAATACGCGCTGCTACTCGCAGCTCCCAGAGTCCACTGGACATAAATGTACTTGTCGGCGCCTGTATCTCGGTTTGAAAGCGGCTGCTCTGCCATTGGCTATCGCTCAACATCTTCCTGGCATCCCATTGGCTAGGAGGGCCCCTTGTCTGTCTGAGCGTAACCCAGCATCCTCTTCGATTTCCCCGTCGCCCCACCAGGAGGCTCACTCGCTCAGCCGGTCTCTCTCTCTCTCATGCTAGCGGATTTCGAGTGTTCGTTCAAAATTGTCGTCAGTTTTCGTTAGCATACTTTATTCTTTCTTCTTTATTCTTTACATGAGTATATTTGTGCAATAATCAAATTCTAACATGTATTTCTTACACATTTTTACGTCATTTCATGTATTATTTGAGATTTTAATCTCAATGAGACTCTTACCTGGTTAAATAAAAATTTAAGTCCGACTTTTGGGCGGATTAGGCCATTTATTGGGTAAAATGCATTTCTAATTACGAAATTTTCCGTTGACCAAACGACTTTCAGAATGAATTAATTTCGTAAGTTGAGGTATCACTGTACACACATTTTTCAAATCGCTCCCAGTTGGTCCGGTACATTATGTACCGGTGGAAATGGGAGGAGCACCAGACCCGTTTCACAAAAGAGAGAATTTTTATGAACTGAATGAGTTGGGGATTTTTTGGCTTTGATCCCTTGAGTGGAAACAGTACGGACAAAAATTTGAATCCTGGTATTTTTAGGCTGAGTACACATTTACGATACAAATATAATAAATGCGTTAAACAGGGTGAGTTTCCCACTGGTAGGGCTGTAGCGAAACCGTAATCTCACGATACAATACATGATATTTGGCTCACGATACGATATATATCGATTTTTCATCTTACTATACATTTACATAATTTTCTGAAAGATTTTAAAAGGGACAAAGTGATTTTGGTGACATCTTGTGAGTGTTCCAATGACTTTGTTTGAATTAATTGAACTGAAAGCATCAATTACACATTATATGGCTGACAGGCAGCTTGCAAATGCTGGACAAAATGAATAAAAGATGTGTTGAGAAAAATAGTTTCATTTATTTAAACAGTGCAAATTGTTGCTTGCAAGCTTTTAAAGGTGGGACACGGGGGTCTTGAAAGAAGCTTAGAATATCGATACCCGCGGCTGAAAAATCGATACTCGATAAAATATCGATATATATCGTAGAATCCATAAAATTGCCCAGCTCTACCATCCGGGCTATTTTATTTCCTCCAATGGCTCTAATGCGCCATCATATGTGGCGAAGTGTCCGGGGTACAGACACAGAGGTGGGAGGGGTTAATTAAGGACTAGGCTCGGCTGAAGAAAACCGATGGGACCTCGGTTGAAAAGATCCAGCAGTGACGGACGGAAGCTCAGAGGTGGATAATCTAAACGGTTGCTGCTTCGTTTCGTTTCTGTGGAGGTTCTTGGTCATTTCACCAGCAGCGGCGTGTTTACAGGAACTGCTGTTTGCTTTACAAAAGCAGCTGGAGGCTGCTGCATCACTTCAGGGAGGTGTGAACTCAAGTACGTCACAAAAAACCGTCAGGACGAAGCAATCTGCTCAGCTGTGGAGCATGTGTTTCTGATTCTTATCGACTGAAAGATGGAGAGCGATAAGAGCGCGCGACGCCTTTCATCTCGCACCTATCGCCTGCAGGGATCTGGAAGGTAAGGTTTCAGAAGTAGGTCAGTCGCGCGGTCTCACGTTCAGGTTGGGTAAAGAGCAAACATTAACCAAAGACACGACTCAGGGGTGAGAAAGAACAGACACCACACACGGCAGGCATTTCCCCGACATCCGACCTTATCTTTCATACGTATAAATCGATGTTGAACTCAAATTTTACACCCTTTTACTGCTTTGAATGGTCCAGACCACAAACTTTCCAGCAGCGCCCACGGAGCTGTTCAAAGGTGATGCGACCCCAAGGCCGAAGATGTTGGTTTCAAAGGGAACAAATAAAGTTAAGCATTTATTACAGCATACTTAACCACATCTAGAAATCTGTGCATTTAGTGAGCAGAATATTCTTTTCAAAGAGACAGAAGAAAAGCATATCTCAACCAATCAGTTTAACAGTCAGGAGACCTCAAGCGTTTATATATTCATAAACTCATCAATAAAACTGAGTTCACCACAAACTGAATTTATATTTTTGAAATTATGAACCTCTCTCTGGTTTTCTCAGATTTCTCCAGATTCACTGGCTCGGCTCGGTATCATAGGAGCTGCACCAACCATGAGTCGCATCCAACTTGAAACTGGTTGGAAGGCTTTGGTCACCACGAGCTGTCTTTTTCCAGCTTAGCCAATGCTAGCTAATGGTGCTAACTTATCTGTCGATGAATCCCCTCTTCTGACGTCGTTTCAGTAGCAACACATGAAACGAGGTACAGCGAAGCTTCAGAACCTGCAGCTATCTGCAGTTGGCTAACAGCCCAGCGAAGGTCTCCAAGGTTGACCTTGGAGAATCCAAAGACTTGGTTGGAGCGTCTTTGGACAGCTGAGCCACTGGCTTATCGGTTCTGACTAGCAGTCTCTCTCCCGGGTAGGGGTGTGAAAAAAATCGATTTGGCAATATATCGCGATTTTTGGCCGCCCAATATAATATTGATTTTTCAGCACCTAATATCGATTTTTTAGGAAAAAATTTATAGTGGTTACAATGCTGTCAGTATGTTGTAATGGTTACTTAAATGTGCAAAAACACTAATAATAAACAATAAACAGGTTGTTTTGAAGCAAATAGTTTTGACTCTGAATGATCAATATCATCTGATGAACATACAGTCATGGAAAAAAATTATTAGACCACCATTTTTTCTTCACTTTCTTGTTCATTTTAATACCTGGTACCACTAAACGTCATCATGTGACTAAGACAGACAGAAAAGAAAACACTGAATGCATAAAAGCAGTGTTTTTGGCAGTACAACGCCATAGCTATTGATGTAAAAACTTAAGTGATTTAGGTTATAATCAAGAAAACCATGGAAAATGGTAAGATATCAGCTCTTAAATAAAACTCTTATGAGCAATCTTTGTGGTTATCGTTATGTTTGTCCAAACAAATGTACCTTTAGTTGTACCAGGCATTAAAATGAACAAGAAACTGAAGAAAACAAGGGTGGTCTAATCATTTTTTCCATGACTGTATACAGCAACTTGATATTTCATCAATACTTTTAAGTTTAATATTAACTGGGTAGAATATCGCAACATATTGTGATATTGTGATAATATCATATCGTGACCCAAGTATCATGATACATATTGTATTGCGAGGTCCTTGCCAATACTCACCCCTACCCACAAACCCAAGCAGATGAACCGGCGAGAACCGAAACATGAAGGAACCTGCAGGTGCACCGAAGCACGTCTCAAACTGATCGATCAATCAATCTCTTATAACAGGATTGTTCTTTTAACGCAGTATTTGTGAGCGAAAGAGTGCTGCGGTTTGGAGCTACAGCAGAAACAATGTGGCGAGTGTTTCAGATGCATCTCTGCTCCAGATTCACTAGTCTGCAATTCCACCGACAACCACTAGATAGCAGCGCTGTAGCTCAGACAGCAACAGAGCAAAGAAGCACATCTGCCCGACTTGAAAACGATGAAGCAGCAGAAACTGCCATCTCGTGTTGTGTAGCTGCATTTATTCTCTTTCTTTGCGTTTCTGAGTTTTCATGGCGGCTGAGGGGTGAGATCCAGTACCTTCGCCGTCTTGGGTTTGCTCTTTATCCTGTCCTCGTCCCTGCGGCTCCTCTTCCTGGACGTGGACCGTTCCCTCCTGTCCCTGCTGCGCTCCCTCCTCTTCTCCCTCTTCCCTCTGGAAGAAGCCAATTAAATCTCATCAGCACAAACCAACCACCTACTCACTGCCGTTTACGGCCGCTCAGGCGCCGGCGAACACAAAGAAGGCGGGGTTTTAAGACGCTGGCGTGTGGAGGATTCACCGCTTTGGCGAAGGTGATCTGGCTTTCCGTCGGGGGCTCCTGGACCGATCCCTGCTCCTCCGTTTGTGGCCCCTGGTGACAAACACACGAGTCTTGATGAGCACCTTTACTGGTCACATTATTAAAAAACTAAAATCAAACATCTGGTCCCCAGTTTTCTAAATTAGATTAGTACAACCTCAGATTAAGAAAACACTACATGTTACACCGTATTCAGATAAAGGAGAACTGAGTAAAAGCCACTCTGGTCCAGATTTATGAACGTGTCTGGGATCTGCACGGACCAGTTTCAGACAAACTCCGTCTTTTTTCTGGCAGATGGTTTCACATCTGTCTCTAGAATACGCTGGTCTAAAGAGGAGTTCATGGTTGACTGAGGTCAACGCCAAAACAGCCCCAGATCACCACCCCTCCCCCCCGCTGAGCTTAACGGTTCATCTGTGTTTGTGTTGACATGCTTGGTTTGATTTTCACTAAATATCTACTTTATCCATTAACTTCTCATTATTTACCTGTAATGTACAGTCATGACAAAAAGTTTTGAGAATGACACAAATATTATATGTTCACAAAGTCTGCTGCTTCAGAGTTTCTATTGTTTTTAACAATGATGCACAATAACCGTTTTTTAAAACCGATACCGATAACTTTCAGCTCCTAAAGGCCGATACCTATAACTGATAACACACACATATACCTAAGATCATTACATCAATACTATGAACAAAATCAAAAATAGTTTGGACTCTTTAAATGAACAGATATTTATTTTTTCCATTGAAAAACTACTGGAAAGCCTCTCAAATATTTTCGTAAAGTTATCAAACAAACCTATTTGATATCTCTCATTAACTTAAATAAGGTTCATTACTGACTGACTAGAAAAAATAAAGGCTCCTTGAACTGGTGGAAATACATGCATCAGAATTACTAACTGAAAAATATTTACATTTAAAGGATTTTGGCTTGTGGTTCCATTTAAATTAATACCTTGAATTAAAGTAAATGAGGTTCAGTGATTTTTTTTTTTTTTAATCTCATGGAAGCTTTAGATGAAAGAGATGAGGGAGAGAGGGGAGACTGCTGCTGGATTGTGCCACGTTAGCATTAGCTTGCACGTTTAGCGTGGATTTCAAAACTCCATGGAAGTGATTGTTATGTTGTAGGTGGCTGATCAGGTTTTACGTATTAAAGCTTGTGCTTCCCTCCTCGTAGAATTCACTCGGAGGATTCATCACAAATAACCACCAAACTATCGTCTTCTGAAACTTTAACGAAGATCCACGCCGCCATGTTTGTTGTGATCAGTAACGTAAATTCCGACGTTCCCTCGTTTGCTAGTTGTTATTTCAGCCTTTTCTATTTTTTTTCTTTTTTATATGTAACATGAGGGGAAATACTGCGAATATTGATTCAAGTTATCAACTACTAAAATTTTGACCAAGTTAACGAGTTGTTTTCTGGCATGAGGGGGTATTCTTGATTTTCCTGATTGAGAAATAATTTTTTCCGACTATGCCGACGTCACTTGAACATAACATTCACTGCCGGTCATTTAAGACTCAGAGGGAGCGAGGCACTGCTGTGTTGACAGAAATATATATGTTATCGAGGCTATTTGTCGTGATATCGGAATGACATAATTTCCTGTTATCTGCCCGATAGTAATCGTGCACCCCTTGTTTTTATCAGGTGTTTCTATGTTATAATGAAATACAATTAGAAGCAATTGAATCAGTTTCAAACGTTTTTATTGAGAATTACACATAATTCATGCAATAAGTCAATATTTGCAGTGCTGACCCTTCTTTTTCAAGATCATCCAAGGGCAGTTTGGTGATGAAGAACGCTTTTTCCAGCATGATGGAGCACCTTTTTCCATAAACCAAAAGTCACAACGAAATCGCTCGGGGAACAAAACATTCAGATTTTGGGCCCTTGTCCAGGAAACTCCCCGGATCTTAATCCCATTGAGAACTTTTGGTCAATCCTAAAGAGGCGGGTGGACAATCAAAAACCCACAAATTCTGACAAACCTCAAGCATTGATTTATGCAAGAATGGACTGTAATCAGTCAGGATTTGGTCCAGAAGTTGATTAACAGCATGCCAGGGAGAATTACAGAGGTCTTGAAAAAGAAGGGTCAGCAATGCAAATATTGACTTATTGCATGAATTATGCATAATTCTCAATAAAAGCTTTTGAAACTGATGAAATGCTTCTAACTGTATTTCATTATAACAGCCATTCCCAAACTTCAGAATACCAAGGCCCAATTTGAAATGTGAAAATTCTCCGCGGCCCACCGAAACCTTTAATCACAACTGTGATCAACATCCAGGACTAGAAGTTATGTTCTGACATTAATGTAAGGGGTCAACAAATAAGGTGACACTTGTCATATTAAGTTAAGATGACGGTAGAATAACACTTAACTGGTTTGTTTTGTTACTTACTGATGTTTTTAAATCATGTCATTAATATTTTACAGTAATTAAAAACATAATTTAACAGGTCAAGGATTTTATTGACCTCTCACGGCCCACCTGCAGTACCGTGACGGCCCACCAGGGGGCCGCGGCCCACACTTTGGGAATCACTGCATTATAACATAGAAACACCCGACAAAAACACATAAACACTCTGAAGCAGTAGACTTTGTGAAAATGTAATATTTGTGTCATTCTCAAAACGTTTTGCCATGACTTTACACACACACACACACACACACACACATATATACACAGACAGTTGTTTAAAATGATTACAATCAATCAAAAGTTGGCATCGCTTCTTTTCCATATGACTGTATATAAAAGCAACACTAAATCATATTAATTTCTTCCAGAACAGTCAGCAGGAGATAATTGAAGCAGCTACAAGGATCATTGAGGAGCTGGTGACCTCTGCTGGCAAAGGTCTGAATAAAACCATCAAGTTATCTGATCTGTAACTAACTCAGGAAGATTGGGCTCTTCGGTCCAAAAACGCACTTCAAAAAGATCACATGACCTGGAATCTTGTAAATTACACGCCGCTGACCCACCTGGAGCGACTCCGAGCCCGCCTCCGGTCTTTGGAGCGGGACCGCCTCCTGTGACTGCCCCTGGAACCGTGGGAGTCGCCGCCGGGCCACGACCTCTGCGACGGCCTGTTAAAGAGCAGGGAAGAGCCGTCAGTGACCGCAGCCACGACGACGTCAGGGGGGGGCGGGGCCTCCGGGCTGCTCACCTGTGTCTGGAGCGGGACCTTTTCCTGCGCGGCCTGGAGCGCGAACGCGAGCGGGACCGTGAACGAGACCGGCGCGGCCTTCGGGACCGGCTGGGGGAGCGCTTCTTTGTGTCCACTGAGAGAGCGAGAAAGAAGCGGGTCTCAGCGCCAGGCGTCGCTCTGAAAACCCAACACAGCACATCCAAGCGTCTAACCTGGTTCTATGGCGGCAGCGATGGTGGACTGGGCTTCCCTCACCCGCTTCATGACACTCTCCAGCTCCTTGGCGGCAGCTTGTGGCGTCAGCTCTGGAGGTTTTACTATGGCGTTATTGGAATGATTAACCCTGAAAGAAAAAAAACATAAATCACGTGACTCCTGGACCACATGATTTAAAATGAGTCCTGATGGACTGAAGTGGACCGTGACCCGAGGACGTACTTCAGGGGTCTGTCTCCGAACATGACCCCGTTGAAGGTCAGCGCTCTGGCGACTGAGTCCTGCTCAACGAACTCCACGAAGGCGAAGCGGGTCGGCTGGGTCTCGTCTCCCGCCATCCGCACAAACTTTACGTCTCCCACCTGCTTGAAGAACTCCAGCAGCTGCTCTGCTGTGGTGGTCTGACGGTTTAAAAGTTAAAAAAAAAGAAAGAAACGATGAACAAAACTGAGAGAAGCTTAAATCTGCACGTACGGACGGTGAAGCTTTGATTCTCTGCAAGAACCAGAACGGGAGTGAAAACACGAAACGGGCTTCTTTCAACAAAATTAATGAATACGAGTCAATGAGCTTCCCTCATTTATTAAGCAACTCTTTCAAATAATTAGTTTAAAATAAAAGTAAAGAGACAGCTTGTGCTGACTTTTAAGAAAATCCCAGTAGATTTGCAGCTGCGAGATCACTTCCTTTGAAGTGTCAATCATGAGTGTATTTCAATTTCTTTTAAGTTTATACTAGAGCTGAGCAAGTTAACGCGTTATTATTGCGTTTAATGCATTAATTTATTAACGCCGACATTTATTTTATCTCGCATTAACGCATGTTGCTCACATGCTTTTGTTTTGAAAAGTCTGTTACTGGCTGCTGCAGAACCGGAAGACAATTATCAGGTAAACATGCGGAAAAGCTAAAACAGACATGGAGAACGGTAAAACTGTGAACTTTACAGTTCGGGTAGCAACTCAGGTAGCAATATTAACAATTCTGTCTAAAAAGAAAATTCTGGACCGCAACAAAACTGTTAAGCCCCTTTGTTCAAGACAATCTTTCCCGTCATTCCTCCATGTTCCATCAGATCTGCTCCATGTGTTCACTGTCCTGCTGTTCTCTAGATGGTTACTGCAGTGCGGCTCCATCTAGTGGCACAGATGTGCAATGACAACAGAAAGTCCAGTCCTCCATTATAAAACAAATTCAGTTCTGTGACCCATTTTTTCATTTCATATTTTTGATCCAAGTCTAAAATTGAAATATAACAAAATAAAAACTGGATTTTTTTTTTTTGTGTTAGATTAAAAAACAAAACAGGTAATAAAATGTCACTTTTTAATTTTTTTTTTAATTTTGATTGACAATTGAAAATAAAAAGAACAAATGATACACGGAAGTTCTCCCACTCAGGTGATTCAACAGAAACAAGGTTATTTGTAACAACTGACAAGTTGAACTCCCCGTTAAAAGTTTCTGCTGTTACCTCAGAAATTACCTGTTTTAATGTTCTGATTGTGGCTCAGGATTTTTTATTTTTTTATAAAAACAGGATGACATCAATGCCCTGGCAGTGGCAATAAAGTTTATTTTATTTTACATTTTTTAAAATGAGATTTACACTAAATATGTGTTACTGACAAGTGCTGATGTTAAAAGTGTTTGAACTACAAATGTTATGACACTTTAGTTCATATGGCAGCAGAACATTTCAATAAAAGTGCATTTTACACTACTTTTAAAATTTATTATTTGATTTGCGTACAATGCGATTAATCGTGATTAATCAGGGAAACCATGCGATTAATCGCGATTAAAATTTTAATCATTGCCCAGCCCTAGTTTTTTTTTTTTAATTTTTTTAATTTTCCTAGTTAGACATTAGAGGGTTTGAGGACTTCCGTATCCTGTAAACGAGGATCCCAGAGTCCTCAGTTGAGTCGTCACAATGACTTCTTGTGATTTCAGCAGTTAAAGGGAACAGGATCTACTTTACGGCCACATTAAGTCCTCCCCCTAAAACAACAGCAACAATTCACACGTTTTTCTCCAGTTTTGAACTGATTTTTAACTGATCTCTGCTTATACTCAGACCCAGGATTTAAGAGGACAAACTGCTGCTGTGATGAGGTCATCATCAGTTCAGCAGCTGTGCAGATGTTTGGGCAATTTGCTCAAACATCAGGTGTGTGTTTTAACACAATACCAAAAGGGAAAGACACAAGCAACGGCCTCCTTTACGCAATTTACGGCCCGGCGAGCTGCGCTGGGGAAGACTGTTGATGCATGAAACCCAGATCTGCCATTACCTGTGAGTTCAGGTTTCCGACGTAGACCGTCCTCCTGATCTCGTCGATTTTGGAGGGGTCCACGTTCCCGATGAGGGGCGGCTGGTTGAGCGACGAAGACGTGGGGCTGAGGCCGGTGGAGATCCGATTAATTAAAGGCAGGTTGAGCTGCAACACAGAGAGACACGCGTTGGGAGTCGCATTCAACCGACGTTACCGAATGAAAAAACCGAACGGACGCCGGGCTCACGTTCTGAAGCGGAGACGGCGTCGGGATCGGAAGCAGCCCCCCGCCGGGAACCAGACTGGGAACTGGAGCCACAGGTGCCAGCAGTGACAGAGCCTTGGCCTCTTCTGGGATTTTCCCTGCAGGAATAAAACCGACATTGGTGACGGCAGAAGAGGCATCTTCTCTCAGTCTCCTCTAAGTCTGCACAACTAGCGCACTGTATTCTAGAAAAAAAAGAGAGCATACACTTCCCCATACAGCCTACCAGTGTTTTACTGTCTACTCATGGCATACTTCTCAATGTGTATTATTAATATGAAGTGCAAAAAAATTAACTTTTCTCACAAACAAAATGAGCACTGATTTGCCCCTGATCTCATTTCATAGTTTTTTTTTTTTTTTTTTAAACAACAACAAAAAGAGAGATAAAGAAACACAATGCAGAGAGTGAGTCAACACTTTGATGTATGGGTCACCTGTACTGGAAACATATTGGTCATGAACCATACGATATCAAGCATGGTCGCTTTTCCGTGGGGCGATCGTTTCGCAGTGTTGGAAAGGTGTGCAACACAAGACAACCCCAATGGCTGCATCACTAATAGCACACAGAACATCAGATACAGAAAAGAACAACAATTTTAAGAACTGTGGGAAATGTTAGCCAAAACTTAGCTGTTCAAAACAAAACTAAACAAAAACAACCAATTAGGATTTTTTTTTTTTTTTTTGCTCATTCCACGCTGGAATATAACGTGCTTCCTAGCGGGGGAAGAAGCGGCTACAGATTTAATTAATTTAAAAAAGAAAAACAGCTGCAGGGATTTAGCACAGATTTCCATTTGTTTGACATGAAAGTTCCAAGATTAAGGAACCATCTTTCAACCAAAACATCAACAGTTATAGACATTACAGGAACGTTCCGGAGCCGAAACAACCCGAGGCTCCGTTACTAGATGGGGAGGTCCGTAAACTCCTGCTCGGGACCAAAACTACACGAATCAAAGCAGCTCTGAGGTAGAAAAACCGCCGTCAGTGCTAACGCTCCTGGTAATTAGGGGTGTGAAAAAAAAATCGATTTGGCGATATATCGCGATATTCGCCCGCCCGATATAATACTGATTTTTCAGCTCCTAATATCGATTTTTTAGGAAAATTCATTCATTCACTTAAATGTGCAAAAACACTTTAATAATAAACAATAAATAGGTTGTTTTGAAGCAAATAGTTTTGACTCAATTTGTCCTCTGAATGATATCATCCAATATCATCCATCCATCCATTTTCTATACCCGTTTCATCCTTGAAGGGTCACGGGGGATCAATATCATCTGATGAACATATACAGCAACTATATTTTTCATCTCTACTTTTAATTTAGATATCAACTGGGTAGAATATCGCAATATATTGTGATATCACGATATCGTGATAATATCGTATCGTGACCCAAGTATCACAATACATATCGTATTGCGAGGTCCTTGCCAATACTCATCCCTACTAGTAATAAACTGATATTTTCAGCCCCTGATGAGACTCAAAAATGTCTTTCCTGTCATGTGACGGTGTGGAGAGGGTCCCTAAATGGAAACTGAAGTCATTTTATCTTAAAAAAAATCATAAAAAAAGGCCTGTTTGTGCAGAAATTTCCTTCAAGTTGCTGCCACCTTCTTATAAATCCGTATAAATTAGCTTCTGCAGCTCCTTTACGTTATTCCACACTGACACCTGCCGACATTAAAAACAAAAAAATATCAACGTTTTGACTCAGTTCTCTCCTTTTGTGTCTATAAAAAGTATTTCCCGTGACGTTCGCTGTCGACTTATATAGACGACGAACAAGGTGGCCATGACAGGAAGGTGTCTGCTCCCTTCTTTTTATAGACTTTCTGTACACGTACAAAAGTTAAAAATCACCTCAGTTTGTCTGTCGGGACCCCCCCCGCGCCATCGCTGAAGCAGAATCAACTTCCTGAGTCGTGTCAGAGGCTTAAAATACACATTTATTTTCACGCATTTGATTGCGCCGACATTAACTGACGCTGACCGCTTCGATCCGTGTTGTTTCGGTCCCGAATTAAAGTTTTCCCCCGGATCCCCGGCTTCTCCGTGGTTTCGTCCTGGCCCCGCGGGGGGAGTATTTCAGAAGCAGCGCTGCCTGCTCAGCCGGATCTGTGAGATTATGAGTTTACCCGAACGGTTCGAGGTAGGGATGCACATTTTGGATTTTTTTTATGACCGTTAACCGACGCCCTTTTAACGATTAATAACCGTTAACCGATAAGTCCGGGAGGGTTAGCTGCCGCGATGTTGCGCGCGTTGTCGTGGACGCTTGCGGACACTTCCCCGTGTATACTCTCGTGGCAATGTGTCGCTGTCAGCTTGTCGCAGAGATGCCGCCGTCACTTTTGATTTATACTAGCGCGGTCTCCGCTATGTTATTCCACGCCACAACGCAAGAGCGACAATCACGAACTAGCTAAACTTACTAAACTTATCTCTTGCGTTTTTCCACTTCCTCACCGTCTCACCGTCTCGACCGTATCCAGACCCACATTCATCGCTATCTCCCTCCATTAATTACTAGAATATGTGCTGTCTTTGTAGTTTTTTGGGTACTTTTTTTTTTCGATGACGCGCTCTTTTCTACACGGATGTAGAATTGACCAATCAGAGGCCTGTTGCACCTGTCGACACGCCCCCATGAGTTGATTGAATTACGTAGCTTAAAAACAAAATTGACTGTTAGTATTAATCGGTTAGTTACTGTTATCGGTTAACGGTTAACCATGTGCATCCCTAGTTCGAGGTCATGTGACAAATCTGCCCGTTTAAAAACGCGTCCCTTGAAACGTCCCATTTGTTTCTGCCGTTGTAGACGGTTGCAAAGACTCAACGGCGTCAAACACACTCTGCTTTTTGACTTCTCAAACGAACCTCTCCTCACGCGCGGTTTAAATTTCTCCTGGAACCCTCTGAACTAGGCTCTTGCCGATTGTGCTAGCAAATTTTTTGGCATAATCTGAGGAATTGAGCATAATTTTTGTCCTTTTTCCAAAAGTAGCACTGCTACCATAATCTGTGTATTTTCTTGTCTTAATAGCCAATTTTAGAATAATTCCGAAGATCTCACTACTGAAAACGTCGTTACTATTAACAGTTGGTTCCACTCCTTTCTGTAATTGCTTTTTAGATGTGTTGAGATACCGCGGGAATTCGATGAAAGAGAACCGGAAGTCGTGTCTCGGTCCCAGACCCTTAGTCTTTCTCCCAGTGCCGTTTCAAAATGGCGCGCCACCCAAACGTATAGGCAACCACCGGATAAAGTTACCCGGGTTTTGAACAACAGAACGTCAGCCAGGGTTATAAAATACTTTTAAACTTGTCTTGTGAGTGGAGCGTCACTTAATTTTTTTAAAAAGTAGCTGGCGAGCAAAAAACGAGCACTGGGACTTTTACTAGCACAATTGCAATGCCTACCGCAACCGAACCCCTCGAGATCCCGGGTTTGCGATCTCTCCCATCTAATAAGAGACCCCGGGGGTTGTCTTAACTCCAGAACGTTCCGATGAGAAGATTATTCTACACTGATAACACCTCAGGTCATTACTCAGTACTAAAATATCCACATGCGAGCGATGCTGTAGTAATGTGAGAGAAAAAACTTCTAAATGCTGCCTTCTACGACAGTCTTGAGTACAGATATGCTTTTACACACATAACAGAGATCTTATACATGACTACTCTGCATCACTTTTTTTTTCCACAAACACAAGCCCTCCACTACATCGACAGGTGCAGGAGACGAGAGAACAAAAGAGTTAGTGATCCTCCTAGCATGCCCTTGTGTGACACACATCCCACCGGTTTGCTGTAGCAACCTGGACAGAATTCAATCACACACAAGCTGCAGCTGTAGCAGAAAGAGAGAGGGGGGGGGTAGGGGTTGGACAATAATCAAAATAAAGAAAAATAACAAACATAAACACAACGCTAGAGATAAGCAAAAACTGCAGTTTCTCTAGGTAGAAACAAGTAGAGAGTGGACAACATGGGATAGTATGAAAGGAAACAAACCGAAAATAAATAAAAAATAAACAAAAACAGAGACAAGGTGTCCATCTTGGAAGGTTCAGCGGGCTATTCTCCGGGTCACATTCCCCCTTGAAGGCTGCGTTGGCCCGATCGGGGATAGTGGCTTGGAAAACAATGCCTGACTCAGGCTAGTGTAGTGTAACAGCTGGGCCAGTCTAGTCATCTGATATGCACACATAATCACACAGAAAAAACATACAGAACCAAATTAATAAACTCAGTAGCCATCCAGCACCAAGTTACGAGGACAAAAAAAAAAAAAAAAATAAAAAAAAAAATAGCATCAGGTTAGAGGTGACATCATTGTGACTGTACAAAAGGGGAACAACAGTGGCACCCAAAGGGGAATTTAAAGAAAAAATGATCACCAAAAGAAAAAAAAAATTCTCATTCATTTGGAAACAAATCACATAATTATTTGCATAGACAAGCTTCTTCTCCCAGACAACCTCGCCCCTCCAGAATTAAATCATCTTTCTGCTAATTTTATCGAGCAAAAACCACCTCGTGACACCCAACAGAAAACCCCTGGCCGGGTGCCCTGATACAACCCATCACCCGTGTCAAATACTTGTGATAGCACGAGGTCCAAACTAACACCCTCCCCCGGAATTTTAAATCAAAAACTCCACAAGGGACGAATTAATTGAGGGAGACCGTCATTTGTACTTCTCTCCAAACGGAGAAGGATGCACTCACCTTCCGCGCAGGGGACAACTATCAGAGCTCTGTCAATAAACACAGTGTTGGTGAGATGCTGCGCCACACCAACACTGGAAGGCTCTCGGTACTTTATGTAACCCACTTTGGACGAGTAAGACAGAGGGGCGTTGCTGTGGATGGAGACAAGCAGAAACAGTAAAAACGAGGCGGGTTAGATGTGTCACAGCCGTCACTTTTTTCATTTTTTTTTTTTTCAAACCGATAACGAGGAGGCCGCACATCCTCGGCGTTGCCTGGCCAGCCGCGCCGGGGGAACGTAGCTCTTACTCGGGCGGGTAGAGGCGCAGCTCCTCGATGTCTCCCAGGAAACCGAACAGAGCCCGCATCTGTTCGCTGGTCACGGCTGAGGACAGGTTAGTGACCTGGACGACGGCGGTCCCAGGTATCCCGCTCATTGTTCGTACTGGTCACAGCAGTTTGTATCTTTTTGAATTTAGTAATATATATATATTTCTGTTAACGTTATCGATATAGTTCAGCGGGAGGCTCCGCTCTTCCTCTTATTTCTGAGCGGGGGACACAATCAGCTTTAAGGCGCATTACCTCCCCCTACTGGTCTATACGGTGCAGTACACATGCAACTGCCACTCAAGTCCTCCAATGGGGACCCTAAACGCACCATTTTGTGCCAAACTCAGTGTAAAGAAAAAAAGAAAAAATTCGTCTTATTAGTGCCGCTTTTGACCCATTGTGGCGTTTGCAGTTGCTCACATTATTTCTTCTATTGCCAGTGCAAGAAATTTATCAAAATAAGCTACATTTTGTGTAAAGCAGCACGCTAATTTAAGTTAGCATGCTTAAGTTACATTTTAACCATTAAAGTCATACAGTTGATAAAATATAAATACAATAAAAAGTTGCAATTTTGCCCCCACCAGTATCTTTATTTTAACATAGCAAGTCTACATGTCAGTTGTGATGTATAAGAGTATCGGCAAGAATGAAAAAGGTCCACAAGATGGCGGTGAGACCATGGAACTGAAGAAGAGAGTCTTTTCTAGCAGGTCTAGTTGCTGATCTTGAGGTAAACTGACTATAGCGAGATTCAAAAAGCCCTAATGATGACACGCAGGTAATTTGCCTAGATAAGGAGATACCAAGGCTTTTCTCCAGAGGCAGACCAGAACTACATTGGACCACCCTCCTGTGGACCTCCCACAAGCAGTACCACTGAAGTGATGAGAATGGATAGGACTGTGTTAGATGGAGAGAAAATCAGAGGGATATGAATATATCTGGAGAAGGTGATGAGGTTGGAAAAGCCAGATAGGACATAGAGGAAGACCAGAGAGGAGATTTATGGATGTAGAGAAAGAGAAGAGGATGTTAGATGGAGGTGGATGATGACCTCTGAAAGGAACAGATTAAAGAAAAGGAACACAACATCCTCATCAAATAACACAACCAAAAAAAAAAAAAAAAAAAAAAACTGTCATGCATCTCCACTAGATGTCACCCCATCAACGCCACCCTGGTGAGGGAAGGAAAAGGTTCCAGTTTTCCTCCAAATGTCTTCTTGCCTTTAACAAAGTCCTCTTTTCCAGAGATGTTTGCTGAACTGCATCAGTGGCGGGAAGCAGTAGTCGTCCCAAAACCTTCTACACATTTTATTTGAGACCTAAACCAGGATAGCAGGTGCGGTTGAAATCTCTGGAGATCATCGCGATTGTATTGGAGTGTTGTCGTCCCAACAACAACTATAGCGATGACATCACGCACAACGCAGGTGAACACTCCCACCTGGATTGTCCAGCATCTGGAGTACAGGGATGCTCCATCACAGTCACACGTCCAGAATTTTGCACTGTTATTCCATCATCTTCCGTTTTCTCCTGATCCACATTACTGACCTCTCCTTTTCAACTCAGCATCTTTTCTTTTTTTGATGAAGCCGCTTACCAGTTAAAACCTTCGTTCTGTCTGAAAGCAACAGAGGATGTCATGTAGACATCAGTAGAGGAGAGCCATCCAGGGTACCCAGAGGTCTAAATGAGCTGCTGGGAGGTATTGTTGAGCTCTGTGTGTAGTCATTATGCTGTGCAAACGGGAAAAGAAACTTTACGTGGTGAGAAATTCAGATTTGTAGGCGACTCGTGACCTGATAGATTTAGCCCGGTTTCTCCGTCCTGCTCCGGGCAATGCTGCTGTGTCTGTTGCACATCGGTAACGGATGGCGCTCTACTCTAATCCCTTCTTGGATGACTTGGATACAGCTCTGCGTTTTCCCATTATTTATTTATCATAGGGGAGAGATTTTGAGAGCCCCTATGACCAAGATCCATGCTACAGTTCAGCTCTGGTTGGTGATCTGGAGGTAAACTGGCTCGAGTGAGATCCAAAAACCCCTTCAGACGACGCCCAGGTAAGTTGCTTAGATCAGGGGGATACCAGTAGGGCTGTAGCGATACATTAATCTCACGATACGATATTCGGCTCACGATACAATATACAGCGGTGCCTCTACTTATGAACGCCTCTACATACGAGATTTTCAGGTTACGAAACGCATCAACGGGAAAATATTGCCTCTTGTTACGAAATAAATTTCAGGATACAGAGGCAAAAATACAGTAGCGCTGCTACTCGCAGCTCCCAGAGTTTACTGAACGTAAACATACTTGCGTTCGAGCTGCTCTGCCATTGGCTATCGCTTAGCATCTTCCTGGCATCCCATTGGCTAGGAGGGCCCCTTGTCTGTATGAGCGTAACCCAGCAACCAGGTAAACAAACTATTTTTACCTCCACCAAGGTGGTTATGTTTTTGCCGGCGTCTGTCTTTGTTCAAGA
>JAGFBZ010001897.1:0-225779 GCA_018398805.1 Hirundichthys speculiger
ATGACACTCTTAATCACACAAAAGTGAGGTTGATCAATTCAAAGTGCAAGCGAGTTTAAAAGTTTAAGTAAAAAATAACAAACTTAAAACTGACATGCTTCCCACTGCTGCGGTTTGCTGCGTCGTGCATGCGCCCAGTAAATGTAGTAAATGTAGTAAATGCGTCTCGGCCAAACAGTGCCCAGATTCTAGAGTTCTGTCTGTGTTTCTTTGTTGCTTACAGGAGGCTGTGAGTCATTGTTTGATGTTTTGCTGGCAGCTGCAGCCTCTCGTTCTGCTGTGAGGTGGATTTTCGCAGAATTTCAGCGATTATTTCTTTGATTTTTTTTTATTATAATATATTTCTGAAAAAAATCCGCGATGGACTAAAACCGCGTTAGTCAAACCGCGATGTGGCAAGGGATCACTGTATACACAATATATATATATATGTATATATATATATATATATATCAGTGGCGAACCGTGAGCACTACAGCTGGCCCTTCACCTCGGCCCTCACTGCCGAGAAGAGAAATCATCACGGAAAAAAAACAGTACGATGAATTCAAAGCATTTAACAACTGCAATCCTTGAATTAACGATGACAAGGATGTAAACAAATAGACCATAACATAACATTCTCCGCAACAAGAAACTTTCTCAACAGTAACTTCATAAAACAGGAGACTATTTAGGCAACATTAAATAAACATAAGCCAAAATCTGGAAATATAAAATGAGGTCACCCAGAACGTCACCCCATGACACTGCTGACACCGACACCGAGGCTCATTTCTTCGCCACAGACAGCGCTATAAAACACGGCGCACAACAAGCCATACACACATTGATAAATAAATTTATGAGCATCCTCAAACTAAACAACTTCAAATGCACAATATAGCAAAAGTTACACAAAGCTGGTAATACAAAGATTTTTTTAAGTTCGATTGAAGTGCAAATACCTCTTCATGCGCAATAAAGCATGGCACAATGAATACTGATGTCAAAAGTCACAATTTTCATAGATTCCACTACACCTTCTGTGTGTGTGTGTGTGTGTGGGGGGGGACCCTTCTAAAAAACAAAAGTCCAACCACACACTGCTGGTAAGTTTGATAAGTTTACATATTGAATTAAAGGCAAAGGAATTAAAGGCACAAATTCCACTGGAAATTTTACAGACAACCTCCGCAATAATTACAAATAGTCTGGTGGAATTTGACACAACCTTGTTTTGAGGTATAACAGATGTTTTATTGTTGATTATGGTAGACAAGACCTTCAATAAGATATTTCAACCGGGTGCAGTGACTGCACCCCTGGGCAAAATTTTTTATAGGCATATTTCAAAATGGCCAACTTCGGTCTCGAGAAATATCTTTAAATGGCTATATCTCACCTTCTAATTGACATAAAGACTTGATTTTTGTGGCTATATATATGTTTTTGGGGTAAAGAATAATACAATTACACACTTATATTTCATCAATTTTATGCCCGTAATTATATTTCCGCATAATGTGCTATTTTTATAGGTTAAAATCTGCAAAATCGCATGTATTAAGTATAATAAGAAAATTTTCCAGTCACAAAGTTCTATAATTTGAAGAACAGATACTTCTTTTAAGTCAAACAGGAACAGTATACTTACAACTATAACATACTTGAATAATCCATGTCTAGATAATACTTGCAGGACTGTTTTCAAACATAAAAACTACACAGTTCTGTATGTACTCCGCAGCAACATACATCATAAATCATGCAATAAACACCCTAGATCACATGTCACACACATAACGTATTTTATTATCTTGTCTGTCTATAGGTGAATGAAGTAAACAGTGTTTCTCATAACTTGCTTGCAACTAGGATTTGAAGAATTCACAAGAAAACAGTTTATCATATGTACTACTAAACAAAATGGGCAAACAACAAAAACATACATTGCCATTGCAAGCTGAATTTTTTTCAGCATAACTAAAATTATCTATATCAGACTAGTCCATAAAGCATCTCCACAATTTCAGACATAGCTAAGCAGGCACTGCTATGCTCAGTGCTTAATTGTCATCTCCATCAGATTCCTCATTATCTTCCTCGTCCTGGCGCACTGAATTTACTGGCACGGTCTGAGGATTTCTGCAGTAACTTGTTGCATGGCAGTCACAGAATTCTGAGCATGAGGTGTGAGCCTCTCTGCAGCTACAGCGGGCAGTGGAACAGGAATCACATCCACATTTAATCATCTGCAGCACAGATTCAGGTGCAGCATCCACATTTGGTGGCAGACCAACTGGCTCCAAGTGGTTGACTTGGGAACTCTTCATCCATCCATACCTCAGTGGACTGAGGGCAGGTGGATCTGGTTCCAGTGCACCTCTCCATATGGCAGCTTGTAAGTGTGCTCTTAGCACATGTTGCTTGAATGTTTCAGTGGTTGGGGGAAGCACTCTCAATTCCGGGACAGAGGTCAGCTTGTGATTGCCCATCTTGGTCACCCAGGTCAGGTATCGCAGAGACGTCATGTTCGTTTCCTTCGGATGACCATAGCATGATGCCATAAAGGCAATGCATTGCAGCAAAACGCTGTCATCGCTCTCAGTTGTGAAACCGAGTTTGTTCAGGGGTTTCTTTCCAGATTTGAGAACTTTCAGCACAGTTCCTTTACCAATGTTCCACAGTGATGAGACAGTGTCACAACCAGACAACACATGTGCTGGCAAGATGTCGTTTATGGTGTCCCCATGCTTCTCCACTGTTGCTTTGATGTCAGCACATTTGCGGCCTGAGCTTGTTCCCACCATGATGATATTACAGGTCAACTTCTTTTCCCTGAAGAAGTGTAGAAGCAAGACGAAGACATCAGTGTCATCAGCAAGCACCCTGATGCTGTCACGACCTGTCCCAGCCAGATGGACCACCTGCTGGACAATGATCACATCAGCTTCTTCGTGTGTTGTACGAAGGTCCTGACGCTCCTCTACTTGTTCATTACTGATCTGGATGGGTGTAGGTTCTGAAGCAGTTACCACCAAGACATTTCCATTCTGTGGTAGTTGCTCCCTGTGCTCTCTTAGATAGGCCCAGATAAGGTTGATCAACTGTACTTTGTTCTTCGTGACTGTGAGACACACCTTCTGAGGTGGAAGTGGTGTGACTAGTGTTAGCTGATGAACCCGACTTGCATGTTTCCCAGCTCTTGATGTCCTGGTGATTTCCTTGATGCTGTTGTCATTATACCTGTCAAAGATCAGGTATGTGTCTGCGACTCTGAGGTGACTTGAGACGTACTCTACCAGGTTCTTGATGAAATCCTGGACAACACCATGTGCTGGCCAGCGGATGACCCACAGTATAGCACACCTATCAAGAACTATGGCATCAGCAGGAACAGTACGACGGTCGGTCAGCTCAACTTGCAGTTTGGTCTTCAGGGTAGACTTTGCTTTTGTTATTCGCATATCCCCTGACTTGTCAAACATTGACGGCGGTGCATCAGCCAGCTCATAGCTCAGCACATCTTTCATGTTGATGTCTCTGACCTTCTGGAGACACAGCACACGAGAGTAGATCAGTGATGGATCATACACAGGAACATCCCCAACTTTGACTCTCTTCTTTTGCTCTGCCATGGTGACTGTAGGCTTGCTTAGGGGTTTGTTGAAACTCTGAGGCCAGCCATCCTCGTAGCTCTTCATCAGCTGCTTGCCTAAATTGACAGAGTTGTCCACATTAACGGAGGGTGATGCTACCCTTCCTGTGACTATGTTGACAAGGCTGTCGGGTTGGTGACTCTCTGGATTCAAGGGATCAATAGAGGTTGCTAGCTTGTCTCTGATCTTGATTCTGTCTGCGGCATCAGTGAGTATTCTGGATGTTCCTTCTTCCTTGTGGGTTGTGACAGTAACCTGCTCATCGGGATCAGACAGGGACATCACATCTTTCCTCATCTGTGCACATAGATGGAGGCTGAGCGCCCATTTCTTCACTGTAGACGGCTGAAGCGTAATGCCAACTAATCCACCAGGACTGTGGCCGTATCTCATGAATGTACTCTCAATAAAGAGGTCGGACCACAACCCATTCCAGATGCCACTTTGATGCGCATGACGTGATTTCCTTTCATGAACTCATCATGCACTGGACCAGGTAGCTTGGACATGGAGTGAAGGTAGTATAGGCAGTACCTGGAGAGAGAGAAAAATAACTTCTTTCTACCCCAACACCAAATGCACAGCTATATAGAAAGCATTAGCTACAGACTATACTATACATTGTGCAAACACCAGGCTTGTGCAGTGTACATATTAATATGTATATATGTATATATGTGTACATGCATGTTCCACCACCATTCTACCATGCATAAAGTACACTCTAAAATTTCTAAAACTATGTGATACTGACTTACCTGGCGTAGTTGAAGTGCGCTGCTGAGAAGAAATACGGCATCATCAGCTTGGTTGCGAGCAGGCTCAGCGGCCATTCAGCTTCTCTCTCGGCTCGGATAAACAACATCATGATCATTACTGGCTTGATTAGATTGTCCACCCAAAGCCTGGTAGTGCGACTTTGCTCTGATCTATCTTCCAGCACTTGCATCAGCTGCTCGTGTGTTTGTGGCTGTTCACTTCCAAGGACACCACGCAGCAGTTCTTCAACAACCATACGGAGGGCTCTGACATTCTCAGGATATTTCTTCCCTGTTAGCATTTTTGCAACTCCACCACCAAACGTGACATTCATGATAGCTTCAAGTCCTGTGTTGGCCATCAAGGTGCCAACAGCACCCACAAAGCTCATTAGCGGTATGCATCCCACCCAGTCTGGGGATGAAGTTGATAAACAGGTCATTGTACACCCAGGTGATGTTCACTGCTATGCGGTAGAGCTGCTGATCATTGGTGAAGATAGTGTAGACTTGTCCAGTTGCGTTGGTGAGTCTTTGCGCTTCCATCATGGCAGTGTACATGGTTGTCGGATCTGCTGGAGCCATGTCTACCAGAGGCAGGTACACTGCTTTGGTCTTGGCCTTCACTGAATGACCTTGCTCCCGGGCACGCCTGGTGTTGTACCCCCCATACTCTGGCGTATTCTCAAGAGTCACTATAGCTTTCGGAACTCCAGGTCCTGTTGTCTCGCTCTGGCAGCTGCGATTACTTGACTTGCCAGGACTGTCAGCCGCAAGGGTGACTGACTTGCAGCCCAGCTGGGCATGTCAGGATTCTTAGGCCCATCATACTCCTGAACTGGAATGTCATCTGTTACCTCATCAGACATTTCTGACTTCTTTATGCGTTGGATTGTGGGCTTTTCTTGAGTAGGGCTCTGACAATCTGGCTGAGGTTGTGTGAGGAGGAGAGCCAAGGCATGGGTGGATTTGACACCATTTGCTGAGGATATATTTGCATCAAAATTGTCAGCCACCACTTGTACCAAGCCAGTATTATCAGCTGAGATCCCAAGATTTTCCATGTCCTTTGAAGCTGCATGGGCTGCGGAGCTCTTGAATCGAAGTACCTCATCATAGGAAGATGTGACCCCTAGGTCATACAGCAGTTTCAATGTTCATCTTCTCACGGATAACAACACCCACAGCAATTTGAAGTAGAGTAGGCTTATTGGTAACGGCACATGTGACCATGGTTTCCTGCCATTGCAGCTGGAAGATTTCCATTCAGTTTTTTGGGGACAGACTTGAAAGCAACCTCAACAGAGTGGGGCTGCTGCTGGTCAGGGGCATCATCTAGGCTTATCCTAGTGTTGTATGTGGACTGATCCCGCTTCAGCTCTCTGCATTCCTTGGTTATGACTTTAGACAGCCTGTGTATTGCTTGGTCAATGTCGTCTTCCTGATCATTGACAAGCTTCATGGTCTTAGACGCTTGTTGTCGAAACACCAGAATGTTGGCTACACCCACACCCGACAGAACAAGAAGATCTGTCCCCAGTTCATTGGACAACTTCTCAACCATGAGTCTACGTGACAACAGTGTACCACCATGTGAATGATACAATTCCTCAAGTTCTAGAGCATTCCATATCCTAGACTTGTCACCAGTAATACTCTTTATAACCTTTGCATAGGCGACATCTGCATCACAGTCAGTTCCAGTCTGGGGATGACCAATGTTACGTGGAGATTTGAAAGTCTGCAGGCAGTCTCGGTGATACATCGCATCTGCAGCATGCAGATCACTAACTGCACCCTGGATACGCAGTCTCACCTGATCACTCCAGTCATCATTCCGTTGATTACAGGTTTCAAGAATAACTTCTTTGAATGTTTTCTGTGATTTACCACGGTCTGCAGTTCTGCAATAACTAACTGGACGCCAACGTTCAGGGTGCTTTGGATCCTGCTTTTCACAAGTCTTGCCACATAAGAAGCAGTGCTCTTGAAAAATGAACAATTCTTCTGATCGGCGACTCCGCTTTGATGGGGGTCCACAGTCTTGTGTTTGAGAGGCATGGTACTTGATGTGTGACTTTGAGGTGTATAATGAGACACAATTCTTGTGGCACCAATATGTAGCATCCACATCTTCAGAAAGCTGACTGTGGAGGCTGTCACCTCTGCTGTTACTAGCTGTCTGTAGTCGGTTTACCTCAACAAAGCCACCTTTTCCACTGCCACTGCAGTTTACATATTCTTTTAAATAGCATTCCTGGTCAGCCATTTCTCCTCATCTGAAATATAGCAAACATGCAACATTGTATACCACCACCAACATGCAACACATCAGCCACAAGCATGCAACATATAGATATATTTAGGATAACAAATGCCTGTTGTACTGTTTCACCCAGTGTGACTGATGTCGTAGACTGGAATTCACAGCCAGCTAAACTCTCTCTGACACTTTCATCAAGTTGCAGGCAAATGTTATGGCTTGATTGACTTTTAATGCCAGAAATTGTGAAACTGAAAAAATACAGAAAGGAAAAATTACTACAAAGTAAATTATACAAGATGATATGTAAGTTACAAGCGGATCTATTATACACAGATCTATGGCAAAAGTCCGCGATCGCGTCTCGTTTATTTATTTAACAAATTACACACAGATATACTGCAGAAGAACATGAAAGCTAAGAACAGCATATAATAATTCACTTACTCATATTGCCACTACAAAGGGCTTTAAACAAACTTGAAAGGGGAGAGCATCTCTTGCTACGGAATCAAAGCCAGCAAATGAACCACATCCCGCGCAGCCTACGTCACTTCTTTCATAGCGGACGCAAAGCCATTGATGCAACATAAACAAACATACAGCACCATCTACAGGCTCAAAAATGCAACTGCAAGTATATAATGAACAGTTCCAACACACTCCCCCTCCCCGCCTGGCATTAATTCTTAAAAATGCCACAATAACAAATTCACATAATCTACTCTTCCGGAGATAAGAGAAGAATACACTCTGAAATGGGTCTGAGGAAGGTTTTGTTAGACTTCTTGTGGCTAACCTTGACCTCCACTTTCCTGACAAGTCCATCTTTGCTTGGAATAGCCTTCACTACGATTCCTGTTGGCCATTCATTCCTCTTCAGTTGTTTGTCTTTCAGAAGAACAATGTCTCCTTCCTTCATGTTCGGTCTGATGAGCTGCCATTTATGACGACTCTGGAGCATGTTGAGGTATTCCTTTTGCCATCGAACCCAGAAAGTGTCAGCCAGAACTTGAACCCTCTTCCACTGATGTTTAAACATGTCAGCTTTGGAGAAGTCTCCAGGGGGAGGGGAGAGGACACCAAACCTTTGGGTGAGCAGGGTTGAGGGGGTTAAGATTACAGGAGCTTCTGGGTCAGTGGAAACAGGCACTAAAGGTCTTGCATTAATAATAGCTGTAACCTCAGCCATCAGAGTTGTTAAAACCTCATGAGTCAGTCTGGAGTGGTTCACTTGTAAGAGCATTGAATCCAGGATGCGTCGTGTAATACCTATCATCCGCTCCCACGTGCCACCCATGTGGGATGAGTGGGGTGGATTGAACACCCATGAACATCTTTGATTGAGGAGATAGGTATCGACATTCAACTCACCAGGCTTTGGAGGATCCAGCTTCAGCTCCCTGGATGCACCAATGAAGTTGGTGCCACAGTCTGACCTCAACTGCTTAGCAGAACCTCTGATAGCGAAGAATCTGCGAAGTGCATTAATGAAGCTGGAAGAGCTCATAGTTTCAATCACTTCGATGTGAACAGCTCTAGTGGACATGCATGTAAATAAAACCGCCCATCTTTTACTGTTTGCTTGTCCTCCTTTAGTGCGACGTGCAATGACCTCCCATGGTCCAAATACATCAAGGCCAACATAAGAAAATGGGGGGTCAGTCTGCAAACGTTCAGCGGGTAGATCTGTTGCTCCTCTCTGCCACGTAGTCTTCTGCAGGTAACACATCTGTGAATAATGCTGCCTATACACCTCTTGGCTCCTACTATCCACAGGCCACTTGCTCTGACCGCTCCCTCCGTAAAGTGCCTCCCTTGATGCTTTACAGCTGCATGATGATGGCGAACGAGCACTGTGGTGATGTGATGCTTGCCTGGGATTAGAAGAGGGTTGGCTTCACAACTCAACACCTTTGAATCAGCAAGGCGTCCTCCTACCCGCAGTAGGCCATTTTCATCAATCACTGGATGAAGCTTGTGAAGAGAACTGTTCGAGGACAGAGCTCGTTTTCCCATGATGCATTTGATTTCTTGCAAATACACTTCATACTGGACGCATCTGATCACTGTGCGTTCTGCTTGATTTAAAGCTTCACCTGTGAGACTTGTCTTACAGAGGTGCCAGCCTGCACAACCATTTTTTTCTTTGGATTTGATGAAGCTGTGAGAGATGTGACTAAGGTGAGCTACTGCTTTGATCAGGGATGTCTACTTAGAAAAGCGCTCAAAGCACGCTGAGCCCAAATGATTTGTAGACACTGTGGTGGCGAGCACTGTCGCTTTAGAGTGAATTTCAACGTCTGACTCAGGGTTAATGAGTTCAAATGGGCCTTTCTCAGGTGTAGTACTCTCAGGCTGCAAAAGAAATGCTGGACCACATAGCCACGTGGTGCTGGCAAGCTTCCCTGCTGCTACAGACCTAGAGCCATGATCTGCCGGGTTGTGCTCTGTGGAGACATATCTCCACTGATCTGGTAGGGATGATTGCTTGATTCTCTGTACACGATTGTTTACATATACATGAAATCTTCTGTGCTGGTTGTTTATGTACCCTAGCACCACTTTACTGTCTGTATAGAATGTAATTTTGCCTATTTTTATGCTAATTTCTTCTGTGAGGAGCTCTGACAACTCTACTGCGAGCACCGCGGCACAGAGCTCCAGTCTGGGGATGGTAAGCTCTGGTACTGGAGCTAGCTTGGCTTTACCCATGATGAAGCCAACCTCAATGTGTCCATCTGCATGCGGGACTTTCAGATAAGCTGCTGCGGCTATAGCTCTGACTGAAGCATCTGAGAACATGCAAAGTTCAATATGCTTAGCTTGTGAAATGGAGAAGGAGGCATACGTGCGAGGGATGTGCAGTGCCAGAAGATCCTGCAGCGACTCTTGCCAGCTTCTCCATCCATCATACATGTCGGGGGGAAGAGGACTGTCCCACTCAAGGTCACTGTTGGAGAGCTGTCTGAGAAAAAGTCGTCCTTTAATAGTCACTGGGGCAAGGAAGCCTAGAGGATCGAACAAACTGTTTACAACTGAAAGCACCCCACGGCGTGTGAAAGGCTTCTGGGTCTGTGGAACATGAAAAGTGAATGTGTCAGACATGATGTTCCACCTTACCCCTAAGCTGCGCTGGACAGGAAGCTCATCTGTGGAGAGGTCCAGATCTTCGAGTCCTTTGGCTCTGTCTTCTGGGGAAAAGGCGTTCATCACCTCTACTCTGTTTGAAGCAATTTTGTGGAGACGCAGATTAGAGAGGGCAAGCATCTTTTGAGCTCTCTGAAGAACATCGATAGCCTCAGCTTCAGTTGAAAAGGATTTAAGGGCATCATCGACATAAAAGTCCTGTTCTATGAAGTGTCGTGCATCACTGCCATATATCACTTCTGCCTCCTTTGCTGCCATTCTCAGCCCAAAGATTGCCACAGCTGGAGAGGGACTATTTCCGAACACGTGGACTCTCATGCGGTAGTCCACCACATCCTTGCTGAGATTGTTGTTTTCATACCAGAGAAAACGAAGGAAATCTCTGTGATCTTCACAGACAACAAAGCAGTAAAACATGTGTTCTATGTCAGCTGTTATGGCAACTGGTTCTTTACGAAACCGGAGGAGCACGCCCAAAAGGGTGTTGTTCAAGTCGGGCCCCTTAAGCAGCACATCATTGAGAGACACTCCATCAAACTTTGCACTCGAGTCAAACACTACCCGAATCTACCCAGGCTTTTGTGTGGGTGGTAGATTCCAAAAGTGGAAAGGTACCATCTCTCTTTATCTTTGTCACAAGGTGGTGCAAGCTCTGCATGTTTGTTATCAATCATTTTCTGCATGAACTCGACAAAATGGGCTTTCATGTCTTCTTTTTTGTCAAGTGTGCGACGAAGAGACACAAGTCGCTTGTAGGCATAGGGTCTGTTGTTTGGGAGCTGACGCCTGGGACTCTTGAATGGCAATGGTGCAACCCAGTGGTTAGTTTTGTCTTTGAAGACTCTTTCCATCTTCTTTAGGAAGATTGCATCTTCAACAGACGGTGCGAGCTGGTTGTCAGTAGCAGTGCGGCAGAAAACAGTCTCTCCTAAATTCTCTGCAGTGGGCTTGGAGTGTGGGTTTGATGATTGTGGCCGTTGAGGAGCCTTTATGTGTCTCATTAGGCTGAAATTCTCCTTCACACTGAAATGGTTGTCACAGGGGGTGAGAAAGCTGGGGCGTCCATTTTCTAAGACATGTGTTTTTAGAGCACTCACTTCAGTTGGCTTGTGAGCACTGCCGAGGCACACATCGCCGATGATAACCCAGCCCAGGTCAAGCTTCTGTGCGTATGGGTCATTGTGTTTGCCGTTTAGCTGTTCTCTCATCTTGTGAGCCCTTAGGAGGTTCCGTCCGATGAGCAGGAGGATGTCAGCATCTGGGTCGAGGGGCGGGATCTCAGCAGCAATTGACCTCAGGTGACGGTGATGATGTGCAGCTTCAGGGGTAGGTATTTCTTCCCTGTTATTGGGGATAGCATTGCATTCAATGAGCACAGGGAGAGGAAAGTTCAATTTCCCGTCTGCCGACTCCACTGTATAACCACGGGCTCTTCTACCTGATGTCTCTGTTATGCCAGCACAAGTCTTTAGGGTGTATGGTTCTTCGGTGCCCTGAATGTTAAACATATCAAAAAACTCAGACTTTGCGAGAGACAGATTACTTTGATCGTCTATAATTGCATACATCCTCTTGGTGTTATGTCGTTGACCTTCTGGAAAGACGTGCACTAGGCAAATCTTGGAGCAGGATTTTCCTGTGATTCCATTTCCACATACCTCTGTGCAGGTTACTGTAACATCTGGGTCTGATAAGTTCTCACTCTCCCCGCCATGCTCTTTGGAAGAAGACAGAGGCTTTGGTGTCTGTGATGGTGGGCCAGGATGGAGAGCTGCCAAGTGCCTCTCACTGTCACACTCCACACACTTAATGGGAACATGGCAATCCTTTGCCTGATGACTGGTGGATGCAAGGCAACGATAGCAGATGTCATTGTCTTTGATGAATTTCTTTCTGTCTTCCAGTAGCATAGTTCGGAAACTTCTGCATCTTTTCAGAGGGTGTGGTTTATGATGTATAGGACATTGTCTGTTTATATCTTCGACTGCATTTTTAACCGCTGTGGTTATATCTGTTGACACATCTGTCTTTTGCACTGTGACTGATGGCCTTGTGTTATAATTACCTGGCAGCCTCTCTTTCTTGGAGCTGACAGAGGAGAGCTGAGTTATGGCAAAGCTTGGGTCATTCCTTGCTCTAGCCTCTTTCCTCACAAACTCAGAGAAAAAGGAGAAAGGTGGGAAGGCAACATTATAGTCTTCTTTAAACCTTGACCCAACTGCTGTCCACTTTTCCTGAAGGTGAAAGGGTAGCTTCTCCACAATTGGACTCACACCCCTGGCTGTGTCAAAATAACTTAAACCAGGTAAGTATCCGTCTAGCTTTGCAGCTTCGAGTTCACAGAGCAGGTCGGAGAGCTCACGAAGCTTGCGAGGATCTTTGCTGGAGAGCTTTGGAAAATTTTCTATTCTGGAAAACAGAGACCTTTCTATTGCTTCAGACGAACCATAACATTCTTCGAGTCTTGTCCAGATCATGCTTAGACCAGCAGATGGGTGACGTATATTGACTGCTTTCATTCTTTTAGCGTGTTCAGAGGACTCAGGGCCCAGCCACTTGATGAGCAGATTCATTTCTTCAGTGGGTGTTAGTCCAAGATCTGCAATGGTACTCTGAAATCTGCTTTTCCAGCTCAGATAAGTTTCAGGTTGGTCATCAAACTTAGTCAATCCTCCAGTCACAAGCTGGCTCTTTGCTAAAAATCTTGCAAGATCACTAGCAGTGTTGTCAGTAGCTGCGTGGTTTGCAGTAAACTTATACTAAGGCTGTAACACATTGTGGGGAAGACTTTGCTGAACTACATCTCTTTGTAGTGTTGGTTTGCTGCCACCTGGTGGTGAGAAGTGGTGACGATTTGGTGCTTGTTGTAAAGGTATGAATATTGGCGAAGGATTCAATTGTTTCTGCTGACAGGTGGTGTCACTATACTGCATGGAAGTATCTTTCTGACATTGAGATAGTTCAGTGTGAGTGTGTTTATTTATGTAATCAGTCACTTTCTGCTCTGGGGTTGTTTGGATAGGCAAGAAGTCAAAGTCAGCACTTTGTTCTGCAGCGTCGAGCTGAGCAGCAGCGAACTCCATCACCTCTGCTTTAGCCATGGCAGCATCAGCCTCTTTCTGTAGTTTAAGTACGCCAAGAGTTGCTTCTAAGCGGGCTTTTTCCACTTTTATGTTCCTTTCTTTCTCAGCATAGGCTAGCCTGGCTTTAGCTGCCTGAGCTTCCGCTTGAGCTTTTGCTGCAGCCATACTTGCTCTGGTCGATGTAGTTGACCTGCTTGAAGCTCTTGCTGATGATCTAATCGTCAGCCTTCCTGATTTTGAGGACTTTAAAGAGTGAGCGGAGAGTGATTTTGTCTCCTCACAACCTTGACTTTGAGCCTCTGATGTCTCCATCGTGCTTTGCTGAGGAGGGCTGGTGAAGGTGAGTATAGTGTCTGTAACTGGCTCTCCGATCGGTGTCCGACAGTTTGTCGACGTCCCTCGCCGAGTGCTATGATTTCACTGTACTGTTTCACCCAGTGTGACTGATGTCGTAGACTGGAATTCACAGCCAGCTAAACTCTCTCTGACACTTTCATCAAGTTGCAGGCAAATGTTATGGCTTGATTGACTTTTAATGCCAGAAATTGTGAAACTGAAAAAATACAGAAAGGAAAAATTACTACAAAGTAAATTATACAAGATGATATGTAAGTTACAAGCGGATCTATTATACACAGATCTATGGCAAAAGTCCGCGATCACGTCTCGTTTATTTATTTAACAAATTACACACAGATATACTGCAGAAGAACATGAGAGCTAAGAACAGCATATAATAATTCACTTACTCATATTGCCACTACAAAGGGCTTTAAACAAACTTGAAAGGGGAGAGCATCTCTTGCTACGGAATCAAAGCCGGCAAATGAACCACATCCCGCGCAGCCTACGTCACTTCCTTCATAGCAGACGCAAAGCCATTGATGCAACATAAACAAACATACAGCACCATCTACAGGCTCAAAAATGCAACTGCAAGTATATAATGAACAGTTCCAACACACCTGTGTTAAGCCATTAGGTTAATAGTGGTAACTCAGCCACTGATTGAGCATGGGAAAACTAGGGCTGAGGGAACATAGGGCTGTGGGAACATAGGCACGCTCCCACTCTGATATGTAATAAAATACAATATATAAACTTATGTTGTGATTTCACACCATTCTGAAAACCCAGATTTCTAAATATCTGCATTTTCAATCTTTGTTTTTAATTTTAAAATGAAAAAAAGCATTTGTTTAGATAAATAAGACATATGAGGATGTAGATCAGATGGTCCTTTATTACATAAACGACATAGACTGAACGAAGAATAAACATTTTTTTCAAAAATGAACAAAAACATATATCTGACGGTGTTGACAAAAAACTGATGTGTATTACTGATTAATGAACAAATATGTTTTTAAACAGACGGAAGAGACAAAAAATTAAGAACTAACTACTCTTTGTCTTTATTGAACATAAATCAGACAATAATAAACATACTGTAAATTCTCTTTTTTAAGTGGTGTGTGTGAGTGCGTGCGTGTGTGTGGATGAGGAGGTGGAGGGGGGGTGAGAGAGAGAGAGAGACAGTGTGTGTGTGTGTGTGTGTGTGACTTCCCTGCACTGTCCTGCACAGAACCTGATGGAGTTGACAAAAGGGCATGTATTTTCCCGCCAAAATATGTATTGTTCACTGCAGCTAGCTGGTTTTTCCTCAGTTGCTAGCTGTCTCAATAACCTCACTAAAATACCTAAATTCAATCCACTACTGTTTAAAAACATTATCATAACAGAGAGATGGTGTTGACATGTTCCAGCTGTTACCATAGGAATATCAACATTATTTGTCTAAAATATCAAAAAATGTAAAACATACCAGAGTATGTGTGGTAGCGTTGCATTCAGAACAGGTAGGGAGAGAAAAGGGGGCCCTCAGGGATATAGCTGACCATTCTATTTCCTGATTTAGTGAGGATTGTAAAAAAATCTGACAGAGTTGACAGAATCTGAGGACAGAACTTTGATAGGCAGGATTTTAGGGAAAATATTGTTTGGAAGTTCACTTTATGTATTGTTTTATATATTTAAGACCATTCTTTGTTATTTAATATATATGTTTGCACACTCAAAGAGTTTTTTAAAGGTTTTTCGGTGGGTCAATACTGTGACCTCCTGCTGAGGACAGGTATATTAACATGGACCTCTTAACTACAGACCATACATTTAAACAAATTCACACAGAAATAGTGTAAAATGCATTATAAAAAGAACATAGGTATACACAGTTCCTTTAGATTTAACTTTGTAAGTATGTAAACCATGATGAATTTCTTGATTTTCAATATAAATTAGACTTTTCTATTTAGGACATATTTTGTCCCAACTCTCAAGAATCAGTGATATGTGAAGCACATACAGCCTCAATCATGCAAAGCATTTTCAACAAACATGCAACATTTTGGCAGTTATTATTGCATGCATGTAAATTGAATAAGCATCAAAAATCTGTCTGCAATAAACATAGAATTAGTCAAATCTTATGTGGAATGGAAATGTAACAGATTTCATGACAAAAATGAGTAATACTAAGTTTCTGTCAAAAAATCTCAGAAATGACACGCTGAACTCATACCTTTTGGGCAGTTTGGACCCTGTTTATGCCTGAAAAGCTAAAAAAAATTCTATGTCATGTAAAATGGATCATTCTACTGCATCTCTGCACCAGAAAAACATATCTTTCAACACAAAAAACAGGTTTCTATGTCAATTTAAGGGTGAGATACAGCAATTTCAAGATCCGTCATTTTGCTAATTTTTGGCGATGGTGGACATTTTCAATTTTCGCTATAAAAATTTTTGCCCAGGGGTGCAGTCACTGCACCCGGCTGAAATATGCTTAGGAAGGTCTAATCTACCATGCAAAACAATAAAACATCTGTTATACCTCAATGCAAGCTTCCCTGAAAATTCCCATTTTTCCACCAGACTAAAATAACTGAATGTCCACTTGGCCCGATTTAATCACTCAAAATAATAATCAAGGTGGCTTGTAACATAGGCCTACCTTACATGAAAATGAAATCCATTCATCTGTCTTTCTTTGTGAAGTGGGCGATGGCAGCGTCATAAAGTTTGTACTTTGAATTGAGCTCCAAAAGAATCTGCCCCCTGTTTGGACTTCATGAAGGCCTACAATCTTTTTGTAGGCCGTGATTGGTCAATTTTCCCATCACTCTCACAAACCAAAACACATAGCTTGGCCTTCCCCGGATTCATGAAGTCCTAACCAATTAATGAGCCAGCTAACCGGACATTGATGAAGACAGACGATTCTGATTGGATAACATGTTTCAGGACAGTAACCCTTTCAGTGCTGATGTGAACTTGACAGTAAACTTAACTTTTGAACATAAATGAGAGAAAATGTATTAAATATATTGTATTAAATTAAATTAATGATATATATATATATATATATATCTATGTATAATTTGATACTCATATTTTTTGATTTTTTAAGGCCTTCTCTGAAGGCGTAGAAGGCCCTGAGGGGTTCCCCTCTGATATATATATATATATATATATATATATATATATATATATATATATATATATATATATAATATATATATATGTATATATATATATAGTATATATATATATATATATATCTATATATATATATATACATATATATATATATATATATATATATATATATACGCACAGTTCCACCTTTATTACAGGGTAACTACTCTGTAAAACTCCGATATTACCCTGATATTCACCTGATAATATCAGGGGGATATGGGAGTTTTTGCCAGATACTATCATATCATAACTAAACACCGTGATGGATGGAAGATGATTTTAATCTACAATTACCAGGAAAGTACATGGTAATACCATGGAAACAAACCACACTTCCTTTTACAGAACAGTTCCACCCTTCTTACAGGGTAATTCACAACGTTTTACTTGGTAATGTATTGGAATGTATGCGGTACACATTTTTATGTGGTATTACTGGGTAAATACGAGTTAATATCTGCATAAATATGTGGTGGTTAATGGGTAAATTTTAACTACTGGGTAGTTAAAGAGTAATTACTTAGTAAATCGTTGAAAGTTATCAGGTAATTACTAGGCAATTACCTGGTAAATATCAGTCATTACTGTCACTGCACAGGTTGATTGGTAATACATAATCCATAATTCCTGGATAAATACCTGATAGTTTTCAGTATATATCTAGCAAATACCAGGTAACTAGTTCTTGTATTTACTAAGTAAATATTAGGTAACTACTAGGCAAGTGGTAGTTACCAGGGAAATATAATATTTTTGAGTAAATACCTGGTAATTACCAGGTAACTTGTTGGTATTTACCAGTTAAATATCAGGTAAATATTTTTCCCGACCGGGTTTAAAATCTATAATATACAGCTACTGCTTATCTATCAGGTAATTATTGGGTAAATGCATAGCAGTAGTAAGAAATATATCTTGCAAATACTGGGTAGTTACATGGTAATACTGGGTAATTACATGGGGAAATTATATTTCATTACTTGGTTATTACTTAGTAAATACATCTTTTTTTTACCTGGTAATAACCAGGTAATTATCTGGTAAATATCGGACTGTAAAAGGAAGCGTTACCATTTTTTTCTGTAGTCTGATATAAAAGTTAGCTAAACTTTGCAGAGCACTGTGTACTTTGAGGAAAAAAAGTTTAACAATGTAACAATGTTAATTTTTTCCATTGTGGGACAAATAAATGAATATCTTATCTTATCTTTAAGAGGCAGGTTGTAGAGTGACAGTAACAGTAACAGGATTAACAACCTCACCTGTATATAGAAACATTAGAATTTGGCCCAGTGTTTTGTAATGGTAAGCTCAGCTTTTGTGCATTACTGGACTGGTTTAGGGGACACATGATTTTGTCAATGCACATTCTCTCAATTTAATTTCTTAGTCGACTTCCAGCTCCCGTGATGACCAAATCTTTTGCTTTTAATTATCTTAACTTTCATCTAACACAGGCCTCAGGAAAGTCTTATATTCTGAGCTACTGCTAAGGCTCTAGGAAGAGTGAAGCCATAAGTTTGTTGTTTCCTGTTAAACAAATGCTACAAACTGTTTCTTGCTCAAATGTGTTCATATATGTGATTATATGCATTTGTGTCTTGCTGTGAGTTAAAGACGGGAGGCAACCAGCCAGGCTGCCAGCTCTGCCCTCATTTGCATCTGTTAATGACTCTATGATGCCAGTTCCTGATCACTGCAGCCACACATTTCAATTCTTGTTTCAGTGCCAGATGCTTCTCTCTTTTTTCCTCTCCCTCTCTTTAGTTCAGAGATTCCTGTTTCCATCCTTAGATAGCGTTCTGTTTATGCTCTGCGTCATACAACAGTTAGAGACATTCATTTTTTGCTGGAAATGAAACTTAATTTAGTCGCCATGAGGCTTACGTTTGTATTCACCTTGACCGTTTAGCTCGAATGCGTTGGCCGTTATTAACTGATTGCTGTGCCAGTTTCCAGACATTCACATTACAAAGTTTAGCTTGTACTCACTGCAGAGGATAGATCACAAGGATGGCCCATGGCTGCATCTTCTTCTTCTCCCATGATTACCTGTTTTCCCACCAGAAAAACCCACCATCAAACTGTAAAATATTATAATATACTACCCACAAATCCATTTATGTCTGTATTGACATTTGTAGAATCAACAAAAGTTCATGTAAACGTAATTAAGGGCTAATGAGCTCCTTTGTCCACTCATAAAATTCTCTTTCCCACCTTGATATGACCAAAAGTTAAAAAGGAAAAAACAACAAAAAAAAAAAAAACAGAAATCATATGAAAAGCCAGCATTGATTTATAGAACTGTGGGCTGAGTGTTTGAAAAGTCTCAAATTTTCATGATCTGTGCAAAATTTGTTCATCTTCATCATGTTAGGCTCCCACATGCACTTAAAAATGCATTTACATAGGAGCTTTCTGAGTGGAACATGACATTTTTTTTTTTACTTTTGGTGTATAAAAATGTGTAAAATATTATAATAATAATTATTAATATTGTTATTCATATTTGTCCACTTTGTGAAAAGGGCGTTTGTAAAGCTGTTTTTATATATTTTCTAGAATTCTTGATATTGTGTAACAATGATAATCTTGTACTGTTAAGACATGTTTGCAGGATGAATGTGACAAAATAACAACTGAAATGCTTCATTGCTTGGTATCTAACCCTAACCCTAACCCAGCTGGAGAAACTGGACTGGAACAAGGATGCAGGCTGGATGCCTATGTGGGCCAGCTATGTGGGGTTCTACAGAACCTCTTTAACCTCAGCTTGAGTCAAGACAAAGGTCCACTGCTTTAGAAAACATCCCATCTTGTTCTGGTAAAACATCATAGAGGTTCCATAAAGAGAGTCTTCTGTGCTACCAGAAGACTGTAAAAGCTGAGAAGAATAAATACTTCTCAGAAATAATTGCTTCTAATTGTAACAACCCCCCTGCTCTGTTCAAAAGCATAAATAGTGTCCTTGATGTTCCCAAGTTTTGATGCCTCCTCTGAAACCTGTGAAAGATTCCTCCACTTTTTCTCTGAGAAAATTGTGTCAACAAGAGCCTGTATTCCTCAGTCTTCCTATGACCCTTCGATTCTCCTGCCCTGCACATCTGTATTTGTCCAGTTTGAGCCGGTGTCCCTCTCTATTTTGAATGACATGGTTAGTCACATGAAGCCTTCTGGTTCCCCTGCAGATGCCACCCCCCCTCGTTTATTTAAAGAGGTACTTGCTACTATTGGACCAAGTGTCCTTGAGATTGTCAATAGTAGTCTCTGCTCTGGTACAGTACCTGCCGTTTTTAAACATGCAGTAGTACGGCCCCTACTCAAAAAATACAGGCCTCGACCCCTCCCTCTGTTCCAACTTCAGACCTATCTCTAATCTTCCATATATTTCCAAGATTTTAGAGAAAGTTGTCTACAACTGGTTGTTGCCCTTTTTTTTTTTTTTAACTTCTTTTTATTGGGGTTTTGCATTTTTCAAAACATACAGAAAATAGGAAATTAAAACTGCATGGTTTCATACATAAACATTTTGGTACAATAGAAACAAAGACAGTCAAACAAACAAACAAACAAAAAAAAAGTGTCATGTTACATCCGTTTTTACATTCATTTTCTCCTGCATGGGTCTTTCTTGTTAAAATAATCCATAAAAGGTTGCCATATAGAGTAAAACATGTGTTCCTTCTCTCTTAATGAGTATTTTATTTTTTCTAGCTCCAAGTGTTGCATCACATTGTTCAACAAGGCTGCATGAGTTGGGGGTTTTTTCTGCTTCCAATTAAGCAGTATCAATCGTCTTGCTAATAATGTTACAAACCGAGTAATGTTGTTTTGGTTAGTTGAGAGTTGTACAGTGTTAACTTTCACACCAAACAATGCTAACAATGGATCAGGTAAAATCTGTTTCTGTAAGACCTCAGATAGAGTTTGGAATATCTTATTCCAATAATCAACAATTTGTGGGCACTTCCAGAACATATGTGCTAGAGAAGCTGGACCTTGTCCACACCTATCGCAGGATGGACTCACTGAAGAAAACATCTTAGAAAGCTTCAGTTTGGACAGATGCAGTCTGTGTAGTATTTTAAATTGCAGAAGTCCATGTCTTATGCATACAGATGAGGAGTGCACATTGTCCTGGGCTCTTGTCCATTGGTTGTCTGAGATGTCCACACCTAGATCCTCCTGCCAGGCTTCTTTTAGATGATCCAGTGTAGCTGTACAGTCTATTTGAAACAGAGTGTCGTGTATTTTGGATATTGATCCTTTTTTCAAGGGATCAGACTGGAGCAGTGTTTCCATGATGGATTCAGGGGGCTCATGGGGAAAGGACGGAAATGTTTTTTAACAAAGCTACGGATTTGCAAATATTTGAAAAAGTCTCTATTATGTAAATTAAATTTCTCCTGCAGCTGTTGAAATGAAGGAAACATTTTTTTAATATATAAATCTTTTAAGGTGTGTATCCCGCTGTGGTACCATTGAATAAATGTTGAATCAATGAGAAGTGGTCTGAGTGTATGATTATTAATCAGCGGAGTCAGAACGGAGCCTTCCTTTAACCCAAGATGTTTTCTAATCTGAGACCAAATTTTTAATGAATGTGAAACTACTACATTTCTGACTTTCAAGTTAGAGATAGGTAGAGGTGAGTAGACCATTGCCTGTAATGAGGAGGGATGACAGCTAAGATTTTCCATCCTTGACCAATCAGCCCCCTGTGGTTGGCACCAAAAAGACATAGATCCTAAATTACATGACCAGTAGTATAACCGAAAGCATGGCATTCCCATCCCTCCTAGCCTTTTTGATCTTTGTAAGAACACTTTTCTAATTCTGGGAGTTTTTCCATTCCAAATGTAATTGGACATTAAAGATTCTAGTTTCTTAAAAAATGATTTATTTATTAGGATAGGGATACACTGAAATAAAAATAAAAATTTAGGTAAAATATTCATTCTAATAATATTTATGCGTCCTGCTAATGAGATTGTGTTCTTAGCCCACCTTTTGAGATTATTTTCTGTTTCTTCGTAGAGTTTCAAAAAATTATGTTTAAAAAGATGTGAAAATTCCTGACTAATATTGATCCCAAGATATTTAAAGTGATTAAAAGTTGCAAATGGGTAAGAACTGAAAGTGTGTAAACTTTGTTTTGCTTCTGAATTAATGGGAAACAATATGCTCTTTGACAAATTCAGTTTGTAACCTGACACCAATCCAAACTTTTCGAGGAGTGTAACGATAGCTGGTATCGATTTTTCAGGGTCTTTGATGTACATTAATAAATCATCTGCATATAAAGATACTTTGTGTTCTGTTCCTGCTCTTCTCACTCCTGAATATTCTTTTGCTGTTCGTAAAGAATTGGCCAGAGGCTCTATGGCGAGCGCAAACAGTAACGGTGATAAGGGGCAGCCCTGCCTAGTAGAGCGGCCTAGAGGGAAAAAGTCAGAACACACATTGTTTGTCCGCACTGAGGCCTGTGGCTGAGCATAAAGTAATTTTATTAAAGCGATAAACTGAGGGCCGAATCCATACCTTGACAGGGTCGAAAAGAGGTAGTCCCACTCGACCCTGTCAAAGGCCTTCTCTGCATCTAAAGAAAGCAGTATTTCTGAGGTTTTAGAATCTGTAGTTTGTGTATAAATGATATTTAGCAATCTCCTAATATTAAAGAATAATTGTCGTTTTTTTATGAATCCTGTCTGGTCTTGAGAGATTACTGTTGGCAAAGTTGTTTCTAAGCGTAGAGCAAAAATCTTAGCCAATATTTTATAATCTACGTTCAGCAAGCTTATGGGCCTATATGATCCTGGTTCTAGAGGGTCTTTATTTTGTTTATGAATTAAAGAAATACTTGCCTGATAAAAAGTAGGTGGCAAACAGCCTTTAGCTAATGCTTCATTGAAAACTGCTAATAATATTGGTGAAAGCTGACACTTAAAAGCTTTATAAAACTCAGAGGTATAGCCGTCAAGGCCAGGAGTTTTGGAATTTTGCATTTTATGAATTGCCTGTTCTATCTCTTCTTTTGTTATGAGTCTATCCAATTGTTCTTTATCATCTGCACTAATTTTTGGGATACTAATGTTTTCTAGAAAATTGTCTATTAATAATTGATCACCCTTAGATTCTGATGTATATAATTTGGTGTAAAAGGTTTTAAAAGTATCATAAAAGTGCCCTGACATCTCACATCATGAAAGTCCTGGAGAGACTCTTACTGGTCCACCTCAACAAGCAGGTCAGCATCTTTCAGGATCCATTACAGTTTGCATATCGTAATGGGCTTGGGGTTGAAGACGCCATCATCTACCTGCTTCACAGAGCCCACTCTCATCTGAACCAATCAGGCAGCACTTTGAGGGTCATGTTCTTTGATCTTTCAAGTGCTTTTAATACAATTCAGCCTGCGTTGTTATGTGAGAAGCTCCATAAGTTCCAGGTGGATTCCTCCACAACCTCCTGGATTTATGACTACCTCACAAACAGACCACAGTTTGTGAGACTGAAAGGTTGTGTGTCTGAGATGGAGGTCAGCAGCATTGGAGCACCACAAGGAACTGTTCTCTCACCATTTCTCTTCACGATCTACACCTCTGACTTCCAGTACAACACTGAGTCCTGTCATCTGCAGAAATACTCTGATGACTCTGCAGTTGTTGGGTGTATCAGCAACGGACAAGAAGCAGAGTACAAAGAACTGATCTGTCAGTTTGTGAAATGGTGTAGTAACAATCATGTCGTATTAAATACCAGCAAAACTAAGGAGATGATTGTCGACTTCAGGAGGAGCAAGAATCAACACAGCAGTGTTTCCATCCTGGAAAGGAGGTGGAGGTGGTGGAGGAATACAAGTATCTTGGAGTTCAGCTTGACAACAGACTGGAGTGGAAATGCAACACAGAATACATCTACAAGAAAGGTCAGAGCAGACTCTACTTTTTAAGAAAGTTGAGATCTTTTAATGTCTGCACCAAGATGTTGCACATCTTCTATAGGTCTGTTGTTGAAAGTGCAATCAGCTTTGCAGCCATCTGCTGGGGCAGCAGCATCAGAACCAGAGACCTGAAGAGAATCAACAAACTGATCAGGAAAGCTGGATCTGTGCTGGGTGTAACTCTGGAGCCGCTGGAACTGATTGTACAAAAAAGAATGCTGCACAAGCTGATGAAGATGATGAAGGACTCTTCACACCCTCTCCACGACACAGTGATCAAACAACAGAGTGTGTTCAGTGAGAGGCTTCTTCAGGTCCGTTGCAAGACGGAAAGATACAGAAGATCATTCCTGCCAGCAGCCATCAGCCTCCACAACAAGACTTAACACCTGTTATTATATTATATTATTATTATTATTATTTCTGTCTGTTTTTTAAAAAAAAAAAAAAAAAAGAGAGAGAGAGAGAGAGAGAGAGAGAGAGCCCTTACTACATTGAATTTCCCTTTATGGGATAAATAAAGTATTTTTAATTTCATTTCATTTTCATTTTCATTAATTTCTTTCGGGTTTATAGTACTTTGTCCCGTATCGGTACGTATTTCAGTAATTGATCTTGATGCCGCTTGTTCTTTTATTTGATGTGCCAATATCCTGCCAGCTTTTTCTCCATGTTCATAATATTTATGTTTTGTTTTAATCATACGTTTAGTTGTCTCTTTGGTATAAAGTAAACTGAATTCTGTTTGGAGTGCTAGCTTTCTTTTATGTAAATCTGTAGAGGCGCGAGTTGAATTTTGGTTGTCAATGTTTTTTATTTCCTCAATTATTTTAGCTTCCTTTTGTTTTTGTTGTTTGCTTACCAGACTAGACCATTAAATTATATGCCCTCGAATATACGCCTTTAGTGCTTCCCATAACGTGGACCTTGAAGTTTCTGCATTATCATTTATAGACAAGTACAGATCTATTTGGCTTTTAATTTCCTCCATTGCCCTCTTGTCAGAGAGTAAATTATTATTGAATCTCCAGGATTTTGGCATTTGCTTATCTCCAAAAGTTAATAGTAGGGTAACCAGGCTATGGTCAGACAGTACTATTGTTTCATAGTCACACTGTCTAATTCGTGGTAGAAGCTCACAGTCTATTAAAAAAAAGTCTATTCTTGAATAAGAATGGTGGACTGGAGAGAAATATGAATATTGTCGACTGTTAGGGTATAAAGTTCTCCATGGGTCTGTTAATTTGTATGTTTTAATGAATGTCTGAATATATTTAGCTGATTTGGAGATGTTTGTTGGTTTATATGATGATCTGTCCAAGTTAGGATCTAACGTTAAATTGAAGTCTCCACCAATTATGAGCTGGTGGGAGTCTAAATTTGGTAATATTGCGAAAAAAGATTTGATAAATTGTTCATCATCCACATTAGGAGCATATATATTTGCCAGTGTAATTGGATTATTGTAAAGAGTCCCTGTTACAATGACAAATCTACCATGGGGATCCGAAATTGTTTTAGTCGCTGATTTCTGTAACACAATGTTTAGCTTTGGTCTTTGGCCTCTTATAGACAAACCCAGTAGGATTACTAAGGACACAGCCACACTTATCGATAATATTTTTTCGTCTGCTATTGTCCAAACAACATGTGGGTTGCTCATAAATGATATAACTGACCACCTTCCTATTTTTATGATCATGCATAGTACAAAATCTTCAAATACACCCCAGAATAGTGAATCTTTATTTAGGTTAGGACGGTTAAGAACCCCAGGAAGACTGGAATCTTTAAAGGAAGAACTCAAAAGTTGTAATTGGGAGACTGTCTATGTGGAGGATCCAAACCAAGCATATGAGGCTTTTCTTATGATTTTTTTAAATGCATATGATAAGCACTGTCCTATAAAAAAGTACTCAGTAAAAGGTAAAGATTCAAATAAAGAACTATCCTGGATGACAAAAGGCCTCCAAGAGTCTTGCCAAAAGAAAAAATTACTTTACAAACAATTTTTACAATTAAGAACCAATGAAAGTGAACATAAATATAAGTTATATAAAAATAAACTGACGACACTCATAAGACAACAAAAGAAAAAATTCTACTCTGAAAAGTTAGAAGCCAGTAAAAACAATATGCAAAAAACTTGGAAAGTAATAAATCATATCATTAGAAATAAATCCACACAAACTGAATTTCCAAATTATTTTTGGGATATCAGTGGCTCAAAAGTTGAGCACTTAAAGACAATAACGAATAATTTTAACGATTATTTTGTTAATGTCGGACCAACCTTGGCAAACAAAATTATTGTGGACAATCAAGACAAAGAACTCTTTAATGGTTTAATTAAACAGAATCTAAATTCTATGTTTCTCTGTGGGATTGAAGAAAGGGATATTATTGAAGTTGTAAATAAGTTCAAAAATAAAACATCAACTGATGTAAACCTTATAGATATGTCTATACTTAAAGAGGTCATTCATTTTATTGTTAAACCTCTAACCTACATATATAACCTTTCCTTCCAAACTGGCTAATTTCATGTCTTGTGGGAAGATGCCTAAGTAGTTCCCATCTTTAAAAATGGTGACAGACACAGTATGGACAATTACAGGCCAGTAGCTTTATTGCCACAATTTTCAAAGATTTTAGAAAAGCTCTTTATAAAACAACTAGATAACTTTATTGAAAAATATAATATTTTAAATGAGCAACAATATGGATTCAGAAAGAACAGAACAACTACATATGCAGTGATGAAAATGGCTGAAGAAATAGCTGATGCAATCGATAACGATCTTCATACAGTAGGTATCTTCATAGATTTAAGTAAAGCTTTCGACACCATTGATCATAACTATTTGCTGGAAAAAATGAAACATTACGGATTTAGAGGGACAGTTCATGCCTGGCTGAAAAGTTATTTAGAAAATAGACAGCAATATGTTCAAATAAACCAAGCAATGTCCGAATTTAAACCGGTCACCTGTGGATTGCCCCAGGGCTCCATCATTGGCCCCAAATTATTTATTCTCTTTATTAATGATATTTGTTATGTTTCTGATAAGTTAAAATGTATTATATTTGCTGATGACACAAATTTGTACTCCTCCGGGAGAAATTTAGAAGAACTTTTGCACATTGTTGAACAAGAACTTGGAGTGCTCAAAACTTGGTTTGATGTTAATAAATTATCTCTTAATATAAAGAAAACCAAATTTATGGTATTTGGAAACCAAGCTGGAAGTAATATTAAATTAAAAATCTTTAACACTGAAATTGAAAGGGTCTGGGAGACCAAATTCCTCGGGGTTGTGATCGATCATAAACTTAACTGGAAAAAACATGTTGAATATGTAAAAGGGAAAATCTCGAAATCAATAGCAATCATGTACAAAACCAAAGACATGCTGAACCATAAAAGTTTATATTTAATTTACTGTTCACTGATACTTCCTTATTTAATTTACTGTGTGGAACTATGGGGATCTACGTTTAAAACCATAACTGATAAAATTGTTTTACTACAAAAACGAGCTATACGCATCATAAATAAAGCGGGATATTATGATCATACTAATCCATTATTTTCAAATTCTCATATTCTGAAGTTTAGAGACTTGGTTTATTATAGAACAATGCAAATCATGTTTAAAGCAAAAAATAAAACACTACCAGACAGTGTGCAGAAGTTTTTCATAGCGTCTGAGAGTAAATATGAGTTAAGAGATGGATGCAGATTTTTGTTATGAAAAGCGATAAAAGAAGTTAAAAGAAGATGTATTTCTTTTATAGGGGTCCAGCTGTGGAATAGTGTTGATCTTAAACTTAAGCAATGTACTTCCTTTGTTATGTTCAAAAAATCATTATGTGCATTTATATTTGGGAGTTATGGCTGTAATTGAAAAAAAGGGGAAAAGAGATATGTATGTGTATGTATATGCATCTATGTGTGTACATGTATGTATGCAAGTGTATGTACAGTATATGTATATATTATATGTTTGTTTTTTTGTTTGTTTGTTTGTTTGTTTGTTTTCTTTTTTTTTTTTCTTCCCACTTGACACTATATATTGTGTAGCTTAAGTTGTATAGTAGGCGGGCATTAATAAGCTTTGCTTCTGCCTGAGCCTTTTTCAGTCAAATTGTAATTTTTTTTGTCTCTTCCTTGTTTGCCTTGAAAGGTTGACTGAAATAAACTTAACTAACTAACTAAAACTAAATGGTATAGTTTTTTTAATCAATATTGCTGTGCCTCTACTTTTCACGTTGAAATTAGAATGAAATGACTGCCCTATCCATTTGCAATTCAATCTTTTGTGATCTTGATTCTTTAAATGTGTTTCTTGTAGGAAACCAATATCTGTTCCTAATCTTTTAAGGTGGGCTAATATATTATTACGTTTGATGATGCCATTAAGTCCCTTACAATTCCATGAAACAAATTTGATCAAATTTTGAGATACTGTTTTTACAGATTGACCATGTTTTCCTGCCATGACCTTCCCTGCAGAGTAATAACAGACAAACCCATTGTATTATGTTTTTCACATGACCTCCACTTAAAATAAGAAACTGTGACAAAACAAAACGAAAACCCCTTGAAACAAAACCTGAACCCCTCTCTGTCTTCACCTGAACAAAAGACAGAGAGATAACCTAGAAAAAAAACAAGTTCTGTCCACTTAAACTTCCATAGGAAAAAGGACATTTGACTTACCACTAAGCTCCTTTTAAGTTCTTATATTATTCCTTCTGGACCACATTGATCCTTCTTGAAACTGATAACTTAAAATTTAGACCTTGCATTTTGCATTTTAAAGTAACAGTTCAAAAGGAAATTTAACTCCCTTCTCCCAAAATTATTTGTAGCATAAAATAAATAGAAAACTAAGTAAATAAGATGAATGAGTAAATAAATATTTACCTTAATTGACCATTCAAGAGTAGGATTTGGTGGTGGTAGAGGGAAAAAATAAAAATAAGACAAATCAAATCATATTATGTGTACAGTCGATGTACAATCAGACCTGTTTGCCTAAGAGGCAGTTTTTTGTTTTTTTTTTTAATAAACCTGTTAAATTCTTATCAGTTCCAAGAAACCAGTCCTTAACTTCACATTCCCTGAGGAAGCATGTGTTTCACCTGACCCCCGTTTCCCCCAATTCAGAATATTTGGGAGCATAATCACCTCAGTCTTCAGTCGCCGTCAGGTTGTTGGAGTTCAGGAATTTTTCAGCCTCCTGTGGATCAGTGAATGAGTGCCTGGACCCGTCCGTTGTTATCACCAGTCTAGCCGGGTAGAATAGGCTGTAAGGGATCCCCACGTTGCGCAGCCTCACCTTTACCTGGTTGAATGAGGCACGCAGTCGGCCGACCTCGGGGCTCATATCCGGGAAGATGTGCACCGGGGATCCCCCGTACGTCAGACGGCCTTTGTTTCTGGATAGCTTCAAGATTTTCTCTTTGTCCGAGTAGTAGTGGAGGCGAACTACCATGGCTCGCGGGCTTTCCGCGGCTTCGGAGCGAGGGTTCTGTGGGCCCGGTCTATGATGATGGGAGAGTCGAAGTTTTCCTCGCCGAGCACCTCAGTGAAAAATTCCGCCATAAAACGGCTTGGATTTCCCGCTTCGATGCCTTCAGAGATCCCGATTATGCGCAGGTTCTGTCTGCGGCTCCTGTTTTCAAGGTCCATACACTTCTCCTGCAGCTTCTTGTAGTCGTTTGAGAGAGTTTCTGCTGTTTTCTCTAGCTGCATTATCCTGTCAGAAGCATCACAGAGGGACTTTTCCGTCTCTTTCTGTGTGTTTGCGGTTTCTGTGTGAGTTTTATGCAGCGTGTCGATCTTCAGTGATAGCTCGGTGCGCAGCATATTAATGTCAGCTTTGGCTTCGTCCCGGAGGGTGGAAATATCTTTACGTATCTCCTGGTGCATGTCAGTGATTTGCGTTTTAATGTCTTTCATCATACCGTCACGATAAGTTTGTAGTTCGTTTCGCAGAGTCCTCACGGAGATCGGTAAATCTTCTTCCTTGGGGCCCGCCATCTTGCCTTTCATTTCGGCCGGTGAAGAGGTCGGTGGAGTTTGTAAAGTTTTCTGCGTGTATCTTGAGCCGGTGTTCTTATTCATGTCGAATTTCTGTGTTTCGGGGGTTTATAGAGTAGTTTTCTCAAAGGTATTATTCTTCGACTGGTCCAGAAGGTGTTTTTTTAATCAAGGTTCAATGGAGCTGCCTTTACCTGCTGCTCACTCCATGTCGGCGGAAGCGGAAGTCCAGTTGTTGCCCTTTTTAGAAGATAATTGTATCACTGAGCTGTTCCAGTCTGGGTTCAAAGCCCTTCATAGCACAGAGTCAGCACTTTTGAAGGTGTCAAATGATATACTCTTGTCGACAGACTATGGGAAGTTTGTTGTCCTTGTGTTTTAGATTTGTCTGCTGCTTTTGACACTGTTGACCACAGCATTTTAATCTCTCGCCTTGAGCGTTGTGTGGGTATTAAGGGTGTTGCCCTCAACTGGTTCAGATTGTACCTGACTGACAGAAGCTTCTGTGTTAAACTCGAAAACACTGTGTCCTCAACAGCTCCTCTTCCATATGGGGTACCCCAAGAATCAATACTTGGCCCTCTTTTATTTGCACTATACCTTCTCCCCCTCGGTTCTGTTTTTAGGAAACACAATATCTCATTTCGTTTTTATGCTGATGATTGCCAGATCTACGTTCCATTGTCTAAAAACAATGCAGACTCCGTCCAGCCACTCATAGACTGTTTTAATGACACTAAATCATGGCTTTCATTTAATTTCTTAAGCCTAAATGAGAACAAGACCAAAGTAATATTGTTCGGACCAAGCTGCTGCTCCCCCCCCCAGTGCTGACCTTGGCCCTCTTTCACTTTATCTCAAGGACTGTGTCACAAATCTGGGGGTTAAGTTCAATTCTGATTTTAAATTTGAAAAACAGATCAGCAGTGTTGTACAGAAAAGTTTTTATCAGCTATGTCAGATAGCAAAGGTGAAACCTATTTTATCAAGACCTGACCTTGAGAAATTAATCCATGCTTTTATCACGACTCGTCTTGATTACTGTAACTCCTTGTACATAGGAATTAGCCAGGCTTCTCTTGCCCGTCTGCAGCTTGTGCAGAACTCTGCTGCACGCCTGCTAACCCAGACCCGTAGGCGTGAGGACATCACCCCCATTCTGGCTTCCCTACACTGGCTCCCTGTGCTCTACAGAATCAATTTTAAGCTTCTGCTATTTGTTCTTAAATGCCTGAACAACCGTGCTCCTCCATATCTCTCCAGTCTGCTTCAGCCTTACTGTCCACCTCGATCCCTAAGATCGGCCGATCAGCTGTTGCTCACAGTCCCTAAAACAAGGCTGAAGCTCAGAGGAGACAGATCATTTGCTGCCGCGGCTCCAAAGCTTTGGAACGAGTTGCCTCTGAATATTAGACAGGCTTCCTCGCTTCCGGTTTTTAAATCTCTTCTAAAAACATATTTATTTTCCTTGGCTTTTAACACTTCCTAACTTACTTTGATTGGCATCCTCCAAAATAGCACCTGCCATGAGCCCATCTGTGTCTGTTTTCTGTTTTTAACTGTTTTTAAGTGTTTTATATTTGCTTGACTTTTTTTATTTATTCCTTTTTAACTTCTATGTGTTAACAATTTTTATGTTTTAATGTACAGCACTTTGGCTGCCCCCGTGGTTATTTAAATGTGCTATACAAATAAAGTTGTATTGTATTGTATTGTCAGCTCACAATGACTGTAGACCAGCTAGTCTAACATCCTACATCATGTTAGTCCTGGAGAGAGTGTTATTGCTGCATGCTAGGGATGTAACGATATAGAAAATGTGATATTTCGATTATAGTGACCAAATGATCACGGTTTATGATCAGTGGCGTGCACAGACATTTTGGGGGGCAGGTGGTCAGTGAAAAATAAGGGCGTGTGGAACTGCTGGCTGCCTTATAGCAGTGTGATATTTGGAAGAAAAAAAAAGAGAATAGAATATGTTTATTTGAGTAAGACTGCTTGGTGACAAGAGTCAATGCATTACAACACCAGCTGTGTTCTGCAGACACAGGATTACTGCAAGCACTGTAACGTAGAAATAACTTATGGTTGGTACAAAATAATAAATTTAGTTAATACAGCTTCATGCCTGATTTAGTTCCACCAAACTACTTTATGTTGACAAAATAAATCAGGGACAGCTTTTAAGATATCTCAATAAAATGAGTGGAAAAGGCCCTAAACAGTGAACATGACTGACCTTTCTGTCTCCTCATCATCCTCAGATGGCTGCTTTATCCAGGTGAGCAGAGAGCTGCTTTATCCAGGTGAGCAGAGAGCTGCTTTATCCAGGTGAGCAGATGGCTGCTCACCTGGGCTGCCTGCTGTAGCTCCCTTTCTCTCTCCTTCTTAAGTCTGTCCCTTCTGGGCTGCAGTTGGTAAATGAAAAGAGACCGACAGTATGAAGACTGATTGTTGACATTAGGCTACAACAAGGTAAACAGCTACTTTTTCTGTTTATTTATTTTCTATTTTTTATTTTTTAGCAAATAAATCACTGCAGGTGTTAAAGCAGCAATATGTGGGCTAACTCTGGAGGAAAGATTGACTCCAAGCGATTCTCATTCCCAGGTAGTCAGGTAATGATGCTTTGGGACCACCAGCCCAAAACGTTGATTATTATGACTAGCGTCTAGCTTGTTGATTATTATAGCTAGCGTCTAGCTTGTTAAGCAGGCGGGCAGTCGGCTAATTTAGCCTCGGCTGTTTGGCGCTGTATGAGACAGGCTACTTTGCAACAGAGACAAATAAATGCTCCTTATAGCTTATAGCTTGGCAACTGAGGCTTAGGCGGCAAACAATACACTGGATTCATTTTTGTGTTACCTGGTGGTGGCTGGTGGGTCAGAACACTGTGCAGCTCTGCAGACAGTCCAATGCTGCTGCCACGTGCATTTGGGTCCGGTCTGCGCGTTCACGTTGACAAATGAAGAGATGGGGCGGGGCACGGCACGGGGATGCGTAAGTGTGTGTTTAATGTTTTATTAAAAAAAAAAAAACTAATGTTGAGGAGGGCACATGCTTAGTCCAGAGGGCAACGGGCAAGTGCTCTAGCACCACCTGGTGTCTATCTGTGCACGCCACTGTTTACGATATTATTGCGGTATTCTTAATTGCTGTACAAATGTCCAAAAACACATACATTAACATAATTTCACAAACACTTGTGATTTTCTTGTCATACTAAAATATTAGAAGCCAAAATCTTATCAAAATGAAACTTTTACATTAAAAGGGCTAACAAGAAAGACATTTAATTTTAAATGAACAAAATAAATAACAGGAACAAAGCTTATTTGTCGGTTTAAATGAACACTTTAACAACCATAATAGGTCAAAATATGGAAACAATTAACAGGTACAGTAATGATAGTGCAGCTTCAAATGAAATAAACTGTGGACTTTGAGCTGAAACTTAAATAAGTACAGTATAAATTTGCAAATAAAGGAACAGACCCAGATCATGACCCCGGAGCAAATAGGATAATGGCAAGCAAAAAACTCCCACAGAGGGAGAAGAAACCTTTAAGCCAAACAGAGGCAAGAAAAAATTCCACTTTAAGAGGAAGAAACCTGGACCAGGACCTGGATCATATGGAGGGACCTTCCTGATGAAGACCAGCCTGGTAAAGAAAGAAAAGAGGGGAGAGACAGGACAGAGAGAGGGTGTAAAAAATTATCATAAAATGTTAGTTCCAGTTTTAAACTCCTGTACTTTACTTAAATTAGGGTCAGAGCTGCCATCACCATTATCTGTCCATAAGTATAAACAAAGAAGGCTTGCCAATAAATTGTTTGATATCATTGTATACAATTGTATACAAAAAAAAACTTAACATGAGCAAAGGAGTGAGTTATCTGAGGGGCTCACACAGAACAATCCAGATAAGCATGTGGAAAGGCAGGTAAATGTAAAGGCAGGTTCATGTTCCTGTCACTATAGCTGAGAATATTCTTCATATGTCTGTGGGACTGTAGTGAGCCTCCAAGAATGTGGCTGCTAGAAACAAAAATGCAAAAGGAATAGTGTGTATGGCAAAGGGCCAAAATCAAGCTAAACTCTTAAGGTCAAGTCCATTGCTGTCTGATTACACCATCTGTTGTTGTTGCTGTTGGCATACATACATACATTTATACATACATACATACAAAAGGGGCCCTGTCACAAAGTTTCTGGGAAACTATCATTTGGACTGTTGAGACTAGAGGATTTTGGAAAGTCACATCAGCTCTATTTTCAGAGATGGAAAAAAAAAAGCTTTCAGAGGCCAAATCTATAATGATTGGACTTGAACATTTTTTGGCTGCTTTTCTGCATCTGGCATGAGGCCCTGCAGAGCAATTTAAACAAGACAATGAAGTAATCTTGGAGTGAGACGTACCTAATTAATATCTAATTAAGAACCATTGAACTGTTCTCAAGTGGGTCCCACACATAGTGTCTTACAAAAGTATTCACCACTATTCAGGTGTAGATAGACTTACGTGGTCCTTCAGTCTATCTACACCTTTTCTGAAAGCCCCCAGAGGTGGCACCACCACTGAGCAAGAGGCACCAGGAACCGAACAACACCATGAAGACCAAGGAGCTCTCCGAACAAATCAGGGACAAGGTTGTTGAGACGTACAAGTCAGGGATGGGTTATAAAAAAAATCTAAATTTGATGATCCCTTAGAGCAGTGATTCCCAAAGTGTGGGCCACGCCCCCCTGGCGGGCTGTCGAGGTACTGCAGGTGGGCCGTGAGAGGTCATTAAAAATAAACAAATGTTTTAAATCCTCGACTTTTAAAAATATATTTTTGAAATTACTGTAAAACATTTATTACATGATTTAAGAACTATTTAGAAACAATAAAAAACAATTGAGAGTTATTCTACTGTAAACATGACAAGTAACAAGTGTCTCCTTATTTGTTGACCCCTTACATTAATATTGGAATGTAGCTTTTAGTCTTGTATGTAGATCAACGTGGTGTTTAAAGGTTTGCATGGGCCGCAGAGATTTTTCACATTTCAAATTGGGCCTTGGTATTCTGAAGTTTGGGAATGGCTGCCTTAGAGCACAATGAATCATCAAATGAAAAGGCCATGGAACCACAACAAACCTAACAAGAGAGGGCTACTCACAAAAACAAATGTACTTGCATAAAAATAAGAGAAATATCAGAAATTTATGGATGTAGAAAGGGAGTTCTTTGTCACAATTGTCACAAATATATGTGATTGTATAGTCCTTTGGTCATTTTATCTTGGCACAAATGCACTTGAAGTAGCACTTTGAACTTTAAAGGTAAACTTGCAAAGAAGAAAACAATTGCACACAGGAACTCATTGATTATTTATTCAACGTTTTAAATAATTTGCATGTCGTTCTGTCTTCCAGATGCCACATAGCTGTCAATGAAAATAAAGATGTGACATTGTGGAAGTGATTGACTTCTGTTGGATATACAATGTAAATGTTTTCTGTGATCTATTAGTTCAATGAGAGAAGGTCTTCAAGCGTGAAAGTGATTCACTCACCTACTTTCTCTCATCTTCTCCCAACTGTTTGGGCAGATGCTTCACCACAGGTCTGAGGACTATTTCAAGTTTCCAGGAGGGGCCATGACATGAGAAGTGTGAGGGGAATTATTTGTGGTATTTGATGATTGGTAATTGGGTTAGGTTTAATATTTAATAATGTAAATATGATTCCTTTTAATTTCTTGTTTTAGTAATATTTGGGAAGAATATTGCTTAGTTTAATTGGATTTTGGAAAAGAAAAACCTTCATAAATTTTCATGGAAAGCTTTAATTTCCAAAGGAACTGTAAATAAGCTAATGTAAATGACTTGTTTGATGAATTCATTCTCAAATTTGGCAGGGTATATTGCCAAAAAAAAAAAAAAAAAAATCCTTCAGTTGAAAGTTGAAAAATTAACAACTGTGTTTATAACTCTTCTTTCTTAATGTTTGCTTAAGATGGTAACAGTAAAAAAAAACAAAAACAAAAAAACCAAACCAAAAAAAAAAAAAAAAATGGATACTGAGGCCATGTTTTCATCATTATGTGATTCTAGTCAGTGTTCCGGTACAAAGATTTTAATAATTTCTGGAACTTGCCGTAAATTTACTAATGTCATAATACTTCAATGAAAAGTTGACATTTAAAAATAACAATAAATAAAGGCTTGCAAGTAGTGAAAGAAAAATGTAAAAGGTATAGACACAAATTAAAAAATATTATTTCATACGCTTAATTAATAGTATTTAGAAGAAAAAAATTAGATAATAAAAAATGTTTTTAAAAAAATTTCAATGTGTACTTATGTTTCAGTGCTAACATGAACGGAAGACATTGAACGGGTGGTGTTGGCGGGTGTGCAGGCTGCACTTCAAGCGGTTGTTCAGCGGTACCGGCCCCATCTTCCACAGGCAGGGAGGCAGCCATGTTCGAGTCCCGACTCTCCCTCAAGCCCTCTTCCCATTGATCCTAATCAGTGGTGTGGGCGTGGTTGTGCGGCTGTGAGACTTTACGGGGCATGGGACATTTGTAAATCCTCTAAATAACCCGCTTTACACTCGGCGACACATTTAACATTTAGATATAGATTTAACATTTAGATATAGATTTAACATTTAGATTTAGATTTAATATTTAGATTTAACATTTAACATTTAGATTTAGATTTAACATTTAGATTTAGATTTAATATTTAATTTTAAGATTTAACATTTAGATTTAGATTTAATATTTAGATTTAAGATTTCATTAAGATATGATTTAACATTTAGATATAGATTTAACATTTAGATTTAGATTTAATATTTAGATTTAGATTTAATATTTAGATTTAAGATTTAACATTTAGATTTAGATTTAATATTTAGATTTAGATTTAACATTTAGATTTAGATTTAATATTTAGATTTAAAATTTAACATTTAGATATAGATTTAACATTTACATATAGATTTAACATTTAGATTTAGATTTAATATTTAGATTTAACATTTAACATTTGGATTTAGATTTAATATTTAGATTTAATATTTAACATTTAGATTTAGATTTAATATTTAGATTTAGATTTAACATTTAGATTTAGATTTAATATTTAGATTTATATTTAATATTTAGATTTATATTTAACATTTATATTTAGATTTAACATTTATATTTAGATTTAACATTTAGATTTAGATTTAATATTTAAATTTAACATTTAACATTTAACATTTAGATTTAACATTTTAAATAATTTATGTCTCAAATGTGTGTAAAATGAGCTAAATGTGAAGAAAATGAGCTAAATATTGAAAATATATCAGTTTGAAAACTGTAATCAAGTTTTTACATTCGGCACCCCATAGTACTATTTCATCGCTAATGTCATTTTTCAGTTTTGAGAACAAGCTAATATTTATTTAAACAATCCGTAAGAGTTATCATGTGATACTTTTATATGTTGTAAATTCAATGAAAGTAAATCTGTCTCTCTCACTCTGCCTTTCATTCCGTGTACAGAGTCAAAGACCGTCAAACGATGACATGGACAACGATTACCTAATTATTACTTGATTTTATTTTTTTCTGTTCATAGAAGTGGTGCTGTTCTGGCAGATTTTATTATCTCTGTTTCAACCACTAGAAGACTAAAGGGTTCTGAGTAAGACTGAGAATAAACTTAAACAACAAGACTTGGCTATTGACTGGAATACAGTGAATTTATTCTCCATTTGTATGCAAAAGGGTTCAGACCTACACCTCAGCAGGCAATGCAGGAATGACAACTTGACAGTGAATGACAATATGACTGGACAGCAGGGCCGGACTGGGAGACTTTTTCAGGCCAGGAGTCAGTCATGTAACCAGGCCACCCTGGCCTTGCCCACATGCGCACGTTCACGCTCACACCTACATGCATTGGCACACATGTACACGAACACACACACACTCACACACACACACTGCATTCCAAATAGAAGTTCAAATATGGGACCTATGTACAAACTAAGTTAGGAATATACAGTAACTTTTGTGTTTGGGGCCGGGCTGGTAAAATACAGTTACACAACAATCCTCAGCAAAATCCACTAACACACTTACTAGAAGAGAATAAAGGTTTAACGCAGTGCCAAGGTTACTTAAACATCATATCATGTGGAATGTCAACTGCCTCTTTGGCATAATTTTTATGTGTAGCCTACAATATAACCTAATAAACAAAGACAACAAAGTCCAAATCAAACAATGAACCAGCTATGAGGGGACAGCCTTTGAATACATGTTCACAGAACATGCACGCACTGATAGACGCAATGTATAATACAGTCCGAGAGTATAGTTCCTGATAAGCAATCACATAATATTGACTCATATTCTAATATAGGGCTGGGATACATAACAGCAAGTCAGCAACAGACAGCAAAATTCAACACCACTAGTACTTAATAGAAATGACAGCCATTTATGTCAAATGGCAGTGGCTGTTGGTGTTATGTCTGCAACTTGCATGTTGTTGCTCTAGAAATGATTGTGTACCTTCTGCCAACTGCTCTGCACTGGCTTCTCCTGAAGTACCAGCAGGACTTATGTCATCACCATCACCACCTTTGAATAGCAAACTTATGCTTACAGTGTTTTTCCATACACTGTAGTTCATATAGTAAGATAGTGTAGCCTATGTCTCACTTATTGTGCCCTTGTATTCATATACATAATAATGGAATGATAACAGTAAATAAAAAGTGGCTTGTTTAATTTCATGGCCAGGGCCTATAGCCTACTGTGTAAAAGTGTACAGCCTCAAGGACCCAGGTCCCTGGACCTCAAGATCCAGTGTTTTTTGTTGTTGTTGTTGTTTTACATAACTTACTTGCAGAGGTATCTTGGCTGGGGGGGGGGGGGGGGGGGGGGGGGGGGGGGGGGGGGGGGGGGGGGGGGGGGGGGGTGGGGGGGGGGGGGGGGGGGGGGGGGGGCGCGGGGGGGGGGGCGCGCCTGAATAAACTTGTCAATTTACGGCATTTGGCCGCATCCTCCTCCAGCGCCTTTCTTTTTTTCTGTCTCTCCCTCTCGGCACCGCCTTTTCTTTCTTTTTTTTTTAACCGGGTTGGGGTCCATGGTTTAGTCGAAGCCTCAACTCTTCCTCGCTGCTCGGTACTCGCTACACACACAGCACGACTGCAGCATCAGTGTCACGCACCCCCCTTCCTCCGCACGCTGTCTGTGTGGTTGACACGGACTGTTGGGGCGGGCAGAGGCGATTCTAGGGTCTGTTGGGGCCCCAAGCAGAAATTCACAGGGGGTCCCTCTTTAATCAGTGTTTGTCATTATTTTAATAAATCAAATTAAAACAAAAAATAGTTAACAGAAAATATTTTTATTTCCCTAAAACTGTACAATGGACAGCAAAAATAGCATAAATAATTTAAAACAATAATTTAAAACACCATTTTCACATTTTCATTTTTTCACCATTTTTTATGACCATGCTGTAATTTTTCTTTACTGAATCTTCGTGGACCCTTCTCTGTATTTTGTGGGAAAACAATGTCTTTAACTTGTATGGGTCCTCTTTTGACTAAATCCCACTTTTCTCTATTGCTAAGACAATTTGGCCACTGTGTGCGGGGTCATCTGATATGATTAAACCTTTTGTAGAGGGTGACGTGTCATCTTCATGATGAAAAGATGTTTCAGTCTCACTCAAGGTGGATGTTGACTGAACTGAAATGACAAAAAGTGTTGTATGTTATCATAAAGGAACATTAGAGGCCATGGTGTATTTTAACATTTTTGAGAATTTTTAGAGAACTCACTGATATCAGTAGAGGCACAAGGGTGTCTGATCTGCCTGTGTCATTGGTACATCCTGGTCAGGACTGTCAGCAGCAGGGCTGTCTGTTATTCTGCTAGAGGTAAGTGCTGCCTGTCCACTGGAGGTAGATGCTGAAATAAATAATAATAAAGAAAAAACAAAAACAAAACAAACTACAACAAAAAAAAAATAAACTACATTAGCCCTTGACATAAATTTTTTTTAGGTAGAATACTAAAGTTATACTCACAGTCATCAGCTGGCAAAGGTGCCACATCATTGCTCTCTTTGCACACTGGTTTGAGAAACTTCAGCAATGATCCTGAGGTTAATTATATTAATTATGTGGATTAATTATATAATTAATTATATTAATTAATTATATAATTATATTAACCTCAGGATAGTGATATAATAGATTTGTATTTGTATTTATTTTATTTTGATGAAGACATCAGGGACATACATATTAATGGACACAGATGATAAATAGTCACATGTCCATTACATTAATGTAATGCTTTCACATTATTGTAAAATTTAATCTATGATTGTTTTTACTTAAACTTTCACAGTTCATTGTTTCAATTCATTGTTTATAGTTTCAATAAAGGATTTGACTGTGCTAAATCTGCACTGGTTACTGAAAAAAGGCTTATGCACATGCAAAGCTTAACAAAATACAAACAGTTTGTAGCTCAATGTAAAAAAAAAACAGCCTAGTATCATAGCTGTGGCTAGCATCCATAGCTTGAGTGGTAGTCTAATCTATACGCAACAACAGGTTTCATCAAACTTAACATTTTAGCCCTTTCCATTCAATCCATTAGTGTCATGAGACTACCAGCATTTAACCCCTTAACATTCCTGTATAATTTGCATAAAACGCCTGTCCAAGACATACCCAAAGTAAATTGAAAGCTGTTCTTGAACCGTTTGTAGCACATGGATGGTTTTGGTCTCTTTTGAAAGGTAACACTCTGAAGTTTTTCCTCCAACTGTCAGAATCACTGTAAGTGCTACTAGCATTGAGTAATCTAAGTTGGAACACACTGAAATATAAGTTTTTTATTTCCGCCTGAATTTTTTTTGTAAACAGATGTCTGCAGATGAGTGCAGCTGTGACTTATTAGCTGGAAAACACAATAGGACCACAGCATGAAGCCTTACCTAGTGCAAGTTCAAATTTGATAACAATACCACTAAAAATGAGTATTTACACACGTTTTTTGTAAGAGTATGTCTAGGCGTTTCCAAAAATGGCACATTTGGAGACTCCAAAATGGCACTTGGATAAACATGGCCACATACCTCGGATAAAAGGACATAACTCTTGAACGCTTCATCGTACAGTCATAATCTTGGCCTCTAATGAAAGGTGACACTTAGAGGTATCTTATCCCACATTCAGATTCACTATCAATATTGCTGAAAAAAAGTTACTGAACCATAAAGCTAAACTTTGCATATAAAAAGAGTCAAAAACAAGTGTTGTTGTGGAAAAATGTAATTTATATAAAAACACAGCAACAACACAGCAAACTATTCACATATTTACAATTATAACCATTTATAACTGTAGCAATTTCTTGTAGTTATGAAGCACAAAGGCACATCACACGAGGAGCATTTCAACTGTTGTGTTTTAGCATGACAGTGCCTGCACTTCAGCCTACCAGTAGTCCTCTGCCCACTGATAAAAACCAGTATGTGATGTGCTCCACGCAGAGCAGGAGGTGGGACAGGTCTGGCTGTGGAGGAAGACCCTGCTTCTGCCAGCTGCTCAGCGAGGGTCTCCCAGAATGCCTTCTGGTGCAGAGGGATCTCTCCTCTACCCCCTTTGCAATGTGTCTGTGTGGAGGAGGAAGGCATTCACGATTGCGATGTCCATGAAATGGTAGAAAAATGTCTTGTACCACTTCCTTGTCTTGTGAAGTACTTTGTAATATCCGATCAGAGCGTCAGACAGGTCCACTCCACCCATACACCTGGAACAACAATGAAAAAAATATATACAAAACATAAATATGTGCAACACCTTTCGATGTTCTGGTGCTGGCAGAACCTCTCTGGACAGTTGGAGGATGGAGCTCCTCACCTGATGAACTGCTATCCTCTCTCTGTGACTGCTTGCTGACTGGCTCCCAGTCCACATCTGAATCCTCAGATGGCTGCCTATTATGTGAAAATAAAGAAATAAGTCATCACAAAACTTTCTATCTTTTCTGTTTCTGTATTCTACTGCTTTGCACAATGAAACACAGAGGGGTCTGGGAGGTAGAGAGGCACACATTCACACCCCACCCCCAACAAACACACACGCAAGCACACCCCCCCAACCCCCCCACACACATATTCACACCCTACCCCCCCAACAAACACACACGCAAGCACACCCCCCCCCAACCCCCCACACCCATATACATACCCTACCCCCCAACAAACACGCACACATCACACACCCCCAACCCCCTATCCCCCACACACGCACAAACAAAGGCATTTGTATCTATTTTTCAAAGTGATGCTTTTTTTATGTCGAAATATACAGTAATACGTAATAATATGAAGATAACTACCAATTATGATATAATATACGTAATAATATAATATAAGCTGATCAAATACTTACTTATCCAGAGCAATGTCCTCTCCGACGGCAAACATATCCTCTGCGCAGGAATCAACAAATGACATGTCGCTCTCTTCCTCTGATAACTCCTTTCCTGATTCGTCACTGTCCCGACGAGCACATTCTTCCATTGCTTCTTGGACTGTAAATCTAGTCTTCTTCTGCATCCTTTTCGCCATTTTTCTACGCTCCTAGAGTCAAACACGCTGAGAAACAGTCCACACTGTGATGCGCCTTGCTGTTACGCACCTTTTACGCACGCAGCCTGAATGAAGACAATTTGCATTACGCATCGGTCCCTTTGTTTCCCCGTTATCTCCACCCCTTCAACCGGCACATCGTTGTTTTCAGAATTTCATTGGCTATTCAATGCGTCAGTCATCAGCATGATTGATTCTAACTGGCTGGTTTTTTCATCACTCAAAGTAGGAGATGGCTTCGTTTCAACGTTGGCCCTTATTGGCTATTTTAGGCTGTGGAAAGGGCAGCGAGGCTGCTATATGGCTGTATGAGGTGTCAATCAAAAGATCACAAGCCCCCCTCCATTTTGAGACCAGCCACACGTACGTCAGCACAGGAAGAAGCGTTTTATAAGGAAAAAAACACGGAAGTTACTGAACACTGACCAGCTACCAGTGGCGTTTTTGTGGATACTTTCTGGTATAATAATGCATTTTGGACTAAATACTTTACTGAATTGGATCGACTGGACCTTTGTGAGTTCAACCAGACCATTTTTGTGGGAATATTTTTGATCGGACGACTTTTATAACGCTCATAAGGTGAGTTGCGTCGATTTCGTAACTCCCTGTTTGTTTGTTTGTGGTGTGACAAAGGCGTTGATTGTACCTGCTGTTATGATTATATCCTGAAATGGTTTACATTGATTGAATCACAAGAATCTTAGCTTTCCAAAGATATGTCGCATGAGTGCCTCACGTAACATTTGAGCTGTGTAAATTACAGTTTAGTTTCGGAAACTACAGAAATTCGGACTGACGGCCCGCGGGCGGGCCGTCGGAATGTTAACGGGTTAAGCATCATTTGTGTCGTAATTTATTCCACTTACCACTGTCTTGTTTTTTCTCTCCTCTTCCTCTTTTTTCTTCTTTCTTTTCTCACTCCCGGACACGTAGCTTCTCTTCATTTTCTTCCAGTCATTAATTTGTTTTAATCGCGACCGCAACTATAGTGAAGTGTCAACTCTTGTTCGCCATCTAGTGGCCTGGGGGCCCCAAGCAGCTGCCTGGTTTGCCTTGTGACAAGAATCGCCTCTGGGGGCGGGTGTTAATCAAAACAAACCAATCGCCTTGTCCGGCCTGTGTGGCCTCTGATTGGCCAGGCCTGCCTCTCTGACTTAGAAAAAAAAAGTCAGATAGCCGCGGCGCCGGCTGACCGGGAGACTTAAAAAAAGAGAGAGAGAGACGCAGGCCAGCAGGCCAATCACAGGCCGGCGCTTCGGGAAACCTCCCGGTTCTCCCGATGGCCAGTCCGGGCCTGCTGGACAGAGTACCCGAGACCAAACCTTGGAGATAACAACTTTGCTGTTGCCCATGATGGAGGCAGAGAAGAAACTCAGGCGGGATATAGGGGTCATAGCTGAACACAGTGTCAGAAACGACGGATGTTTTTTACATTCCTGATATCACAAATTGATGTTTATGCATACTCTGGACAACAGGTCCCCATGACCTCTAAACCTCAAAGTGCCAGTTTGCCATTAGATTGCTCTCTTTTTTTTGTAACATACGCCAAATACCTAAACAAGAGCAACAGAGTATGCCACTCAGCCTTACAGGGAGCAAAAGGCCCACAACCACGAGCCAAAGCCTAAACTAATTAATTTTTCAGTGTCAGACGCACAATCATAGGCATATGTGGGTACAGTATTTCAATCAATGTTAGGGAAAGAGTCAGACATTGGAACACTAAAATATTAGGGGAGTGCATAAAAGAAGTGGTCAGCATCATCTGACACAGACAAGAAATCACAAAAGAAAAATACAATCAAAACAGGTATAATTGGAGTACTATACTCAGGACCAGAGCCAGAAGTCAGCCACACCTGTGGAGGAAATTTTTTATTTGGTTTATATTAATCTTGTAATTTTGTCATTTTATTTGTCTCTAACAATATGTTTAAAAGTGATTTGTCTTTGTCACACAAGACCAATACACATCATAATGTGTGACAAAGAGAAAAGCACGGGGGTCAACTATTATTCATTGATCAAGGAGACACAGCAGGGGTCAGCTGTGACTTCCTAAATTCAATTAACATCAAGTAAATAACTTCTTGATCAAGGAACTGTATGACATCCCTAAATTCAATCAGTCTGTTTTAAGACAAATGCCTCACCACTACCTGCTGTGATCTACTCTGTATGCAAACCTGTAAGCAGAATCAACATCCTTTTCTCTTGTGTATAAAAGAAAACACCCTCTCTGTAACGACAGAGTCCTCAGCCAGTATTCTGCGGAGCACTGGCCGACAGCCTCTCCTTGTGTGCACATAAGATTTTTGTATGTTTGTCTCTTTTCTCTGTAATAAATTCTATTCTGATTTTCTCATCGAGATTGGATCTTATTTTTTCCACAACACACCCACATATCATAGCCCCAGGATTCAATCCCTTTTTCTCTGAGTCAGCAGGAGCTAATTTAAACGCGACATTACATGGGTCATGTTAACGCTAATATCCAAAATATAAGTGCAACAATAATATATATTACCAATAACATGACAAATGCCCCCCTGTGCAGCTAAGAGCTGATCCAAAACCAGTCTATTTTGCAGAGCCACTTTGCACAGAGCCTTAACCTGAACTGAGAGGGCCTGAAACCCACCAGTGGTTGCAGCTGTAAGATTTTCAAAATCTAATGTCAGATCATTTATATGATGGGCCAAATTAACAGTACCCCACCAAGGAACAAGACCCTCAAAGAATTCCACCCCCACTGTAACACGAACAGCATGACCAGAAACAGCCTAGAGACATGGGTAATAGCACAATAATGGGGATAGTTAGAATGATGATAGGACACAGTATCATTTACACTAATATGAGGTAGAAGCTTAGTTAAACAACAGGTCCCACACCAACCCGGAGGTAAAGATTGATAGACGTGTTTACCACACATCCATACATGGTGACGCTAACACCCAAACCCATCCGAGTTAGGGAACAGAACTTGAGGATTGTCAGTAACGCCTGAAATAGGAATCAGAGAAAGAAGCTCAGAAATATTTTCAAATGACAGGTAAGGAATCCCTGACTGGTGGTAACATACATCATCATCATCCCGATATAGAACCCTGCATGTAGCATTTCTAATGAGTCTGCAATCACTCGTATGGAAAAGGAACAACCCACGGGAAAACACGATTGGTAAAAACAAACAGGGCCTTATAAATTGGGGGACTAACAGTTAACCAGGATGAAAAGACCTTTGGATCTATGATCTGACCAGTGACATTTCTGACTTGTATTACGACATCAGAATAATCAGGAATGGACACATTGCACATCCTTCTGAGCCAAATCCAAAGGAGCTAGTTTAGGTGGTTGAGGAATTTAGTCAAGACATTTTCCAGATGACCTACAGGTGAGGTGATTTGATCTTTATATTAATCAATGTCTCTGTTACTTTGAGTGGACTTTTAATTACATTGCATGGAAGAGGGTCAGACAATAGATCTATACAGCTGCAGATGATGGTAGTGACCACAGAAACAATATGGCATGATAGATTTAAGCATGAGCAGAAGGGTTTCAAATATAGATGCAACTATGATATGAGCACGACGATACGATAAGTATCTGTCGAGAAATATTAATTTATAACTTTTTATTTTTATCAACCACCCTATCAAATGCAGTAGAGCAGGGGTCTCAAACTGATCCATGAAAGGGCCGTGTGGCTGCAGGTTTTTGTTCCAACTGTGCAGCAGCACAGCTGACTTCTTTTAGTCAATCAACTAATGTCTTCACTGAAGGTCTGAACCAGTTCAGTTGATTGAATGAAACAAGTCAGCTGTGTCCTGCATGGTTGGAACTAAAACCTGCAGCCACACGGCCCTTTCATGGATCAGTTTGAGACCCCTGCAGTAGAGTATTTACCCACCTGAAATCGCAAGGGTCAGATATTATTTTGTTTCAGAAAACCCACCTGCATACTGGTGAACATTCTAAACTGAGGAGAAACTGGGTTGGGCAGATTTATTTTCTAAATATGAGCTCAGATCTTGTGGCACAGCCATATTGATTAGAAAAGGAATTCCATTTGTCACAACCTCTGTAACTGGTGATGATAATGGTAGATTTGCCAATGTTGGTGGCAAACTTTTTGGTTTACAAATTCTTTTAGCTAATGTTTATCATCCGAACTGGTACAATCCAATAAGTTTCTCCTCTCATTTATCAGTCTCTAAAAACTCTCAGACTCATGGAGAAAAAAACACAACAGCTAAACAATCATTTTTTTTAAAATCTTTTCTTGCTTGTTTTTTCTTGCTTAACAGTGGATCTCTTCATTTTGTGAAAGGCTGTCAATATCACAAATTGTCATTTCTAAACCATAGCCTGGTTCAGCTGGAACTGTTTCCCTAACTGTATTGAACCGCAACGCACTTGTCATTTTTCTGTCCAGTAACAAATTCATAAAATCTTTAAATAATCAAATTGATATTTATTTAGACATTAATTTGACTCCAGGGATGCCACATGCTACAGTATGCAAATCCCTCAAAGCTTCCTTCAAGGACAAAACATTTTCTACATAGCCTATGAGAAAAAGAAGCAGACAAGCCGTCTGTTGTGAAATATTTCAAATTGATGTATATTAGTTTACCAATAATTAGTGAGTTCTGGTGAGGTAATTGTACAACACTTAACAAAGCACTTGACTGGACAATCAGACAGAGGGTGCAAGTCAATTTAATCTCGATTTGTATACAAGCAGAGATGGTTAGGTACTCACATACAGCGTACGGGACAATCGTTGTAAGCACAAGACAATAAATCAAAGGAAACGCAGTCATTTTAACGACTTGTTATCAGTACATTTGAGCTTTGAGCTAAATTCCTCTCAGCCAGCCTCAGAAAATCATGCCATGGCACCTGAACAATATCCCACATGGATTAGATATTCTACATTAGATACTGAGAAACAGGTCATAGCGACCTGATGCAATTTTTAAACAACACCGTCTTTCAGAATTGTCTTCGCAAATAGCTGATATTGATAAACTACTTTTTTATCAACCATAAGCTGGAACTGTATAAAGAATGACTTTTACTACTAGTGCTAGGGTCGATCCTCTTCACTCTCGATGCTGCCCTTGGGAAATATTATCTAAAGCCATAAATTTTCATTTCTATACTGATGATATGCAGCTGTATTTATCCATAAAGCCAGATGAAACAGAACCGTTAGCCAAAGTCTTAAGGACATTAAGACCTGGATGTCCACAAACATTTTGCTTTTAAATTCTGATAAAATGAAGGTTATTGGTTTTGGTCCCAGGAACAGGATTAGTTCATTTTACATTGACCTCCAGTACAACTGTGAGAAATTTTGGAGTTATTTTTGATCAGGATATGTCGTTTAAACAGCATATCAATCAGGTTGTAAACCTGTTTTCACCTCAATTCCTAAGAATAGGGATATCCTCTTCCAAGGTGATGCTCTTCCATCTAATCCACATGCTTGTCTCTTCTAGACGAGATTATTGTAATGCGTTATTAGCAGGATCTCCAAGTAATTCACTCATTAGCCTCCAGCTGATCCAAAATGGTACAGCACGACTGCTGACAGGAATCAGCAAGCAAGATCCCGTCTCTCCCGTGTTAGCCTCCCTCCATTGGCTTCCTGTAAAATTACAAAATTCTGTTACTCTCATGTAAGGCCCTTAATGGCCGAGTTCTTTGTTATTTACAAGACTTGATTATGCTTTATGCTCTGAATACACCTCTCAGAGTGTAAGTTTTACTTGTCATACCTAGTACAGGTATGGGGGGACCTTCCTGCTGAAGGCCAGCCAGGTAAAGAAAGAAAAAGAGAGCAGAGACAGGACAGAGAGGATGTAGGACAGAGAGAGGAGAGCACCCAAACGACTGAATGAAATCACTACATAAACAGATGCAGGTAGCAGCAGTGAGGTGAGATGGTCAGAGGACTCGCCAACCGCCACCCCAAACACATCTACATACACAGGTGGAGGTAAATGCTGGGAGGGACAGAGGATGGAACTGCAAGTCAGCATGCAAGGTGTTCTCCTAACTGGCTTGCATTTTCTTTCACTATTGCACTTTTTTTTTCCAGAATTTTAGAGATGAATGGAAGGTTGGATATTGGCCTATAGTTTGCCAAAATGTCCGGATCAAGAGATGGTTTCTTAAGCAAAGGTTTTATAACTGCAACTTTAAAATCCTGTGGTACATATCCTGATTGTAGAGATAGGTTAATCTGATCCAAAATTGATATACCAATAGAGGACATAACATCTTTGAGCAGCCGAGTTGGGATGGGATCCAACAGGCATATAGATGGTTTAGCTTTACTGATAGTTGAGGTCAACTCAGAGAGGCCCAGAGGAGAAAAACAGTCCAGAGTCAAATCAAAAATTGAAGAAGAAATCAACGAAGCTGCAGGGACGTCCACAGCCTTCGACAGTTGGGTCTGGCCAATCTCATCTCTAATTTTGATTATTTTACTGCTTAAAAAGCTCATAAAGCCTTCACTACTGAGAGTAGCAGGAATGCATGGACCAACAGAGTTGTGACTCTTTGTCAGCCTGGCTACAGTGCTTAACAGAAAACATGGGTTATGTTTGTTCTCTTCTATTAACGGAGAATAATAAGATGTTCTAGCTCTGCGTAGGGCTCTTTTGTAGACTATTAAACTATCTTTCCAGGCACGATGGGAGTCCACAGATTTACAGGAGTACCACCTCCTTTCCATTTTTCATGCTTTCTGCTTCAGCATGCAAATATGCAAATTATACCAGGGAGCTGAGCTCCTTATGGTTAGAAACTCTCTTTTTCAGAGGAGCAACAGCATCCAGGGCTGAATGTAAAATATCTGCAGTATTGTTGACGAGGTAATCAATATCTGCCGGAGTAAAATTCAGGTCGTTGCCCTCAGCTATTCTATCAAATTCCACCATAGGGAGATGAGAGAGAATGACCTCCTTAAAATTATTCACAGCCTCTTCAGAAAGGCGTTTCCTGTAATTACAGGATTCATTTTCTGTTTTAATGCCAGAAATGCTGTACTCGAATGTAATTAAATAGTGGTCTGAGAAAAGAGAATTCAGCGGCGACACTAACAAGTGATGAGTATCTATACCATAGGTGAGGACCAGATCCAGGATATGATTAAAGTAGTGAGTCAGTTCTTTCACTTCTTGTGAGATTCCCTTTACATCTCTAAAAGAGGTGTAAAGGCTAATTTAAAGCTGTCACTGTCAACATCAATGTGAATGTTAACGTCACCCACTATGACGACTTTGTCTGAGCTGAGCACTAAACCAGTTAAACAGTTTGAGAACTCAGACAGAAACTCCAGATAAGCACCAGCAGGTGGCCGGTACACCACTACCAACAAGACTGGCTTTTCTGATTTCCAGCTCGGGATGGTTAGACTAAGCGTGAGGCTTTCGAATGTTTTATAATCGCATTTAGGTTTTGATTTTACTTGTAGGCTGGAGTTGTAGACAGCTGCTACTCCTCCACCTCGACCCATCCTCCGGGGAATAGGTTAATTAATATAACCTGGTGGCGTAGCCTCATTTAAACTCACATACTCTCCCTCTTGTAGCCATGTTTCTGATAAGCAGAAGACATCGCAACAAGTCTCAGTAATTAGATCATTGATTAACAGAGACTTAGAGCCAAGACGCCTTACATTCAGGAGTCCACATCTAATTACATGGTGTCTTGGCTCCAAATGTCTGACTGTTAATTTTTATCAGGTTGTTTTGGTTAACGGCACTATCACGTCATGCTAATTAGACTTTTGGAGGACGAGGAATTGACACCAATTCAATGTTTTTTAATGGCACCATGTTAATATTAGCAGCTACATGGTTGATTTCTCTATTTTTAGTGGTCGGGGACGGTCCTCGAGAAGCAGCAGAGAAGCGTGTAAAACTGCAGCTCTGCATCCTGGCCTCCACCCTGGATTGTCAGGGGGAGCGTCTTAGAGAATCGGCCAAATTCATAGAAATAAGAGCTGCACCATCCCGGGTGGGATGAATGCCGTCTCTTCTAATCAGACCAGGCTTTCCCCAAAAATCCAGCCAATTGTCAATAAAGGCCACGTTGTTTGCTGGACACCACAACGACAACCAGCGATGGAGCGATGACATGCAGCTAAACATATCATCACTGGTCAAATTAGGAAGGGGACCAGAGAAAACTACAGAGTCCGACGTGCTCTTTGCATAGTTACACACTGACACAATATTAATTTTAGTGACCTCTGACTGGCGTAGCCGGGTGTCATTGGTGCCAACATGTATGATAACTTTACTGTACTTATGGTTACTCTTTGCCAGCAGCTTCAAATTTTCCTCAATGTCACCCGCTCTGGCTCCTGGGATACACCTAACTATGGTTGCAGGTGTCGGCCTCACATATCGTGTGACGACTCCTCCACCTGTACACCAGGTGGTGGTGTTGGATGTTTTTGGTTTCTTCTGTTACAGGTGGAGAGTCGTCAGCCTGAGGAGGCACACCTAGGCTCAGTGGTTCTCCCTCCATTAAGAAGGCCATTTCCAGACTGTTGCAAGAGAGCTGTGATGAGGGCTGCTCTGGGGAGCTGGTCAATGTCACCACCCTGGGATTACTGCTGGCGTCTGAGGCTCTGCTGATGGGCTGTGGGCCCAGTTGACCAGTTGGGGTTTTTTGTCTGTGTTGTGGTGATGCGACTGTTTTAAAATAAATATACAGTGTTGTACCGACTGTCTTGTGCTGCCTCCCTCACTCTTGTCATGGCCTTTGAGTTGGGTTGTGACAATCGTAAAATGGAGTCACCAATCAGCAGGGTGGGTTTCTCAGCGGGTGTGTTGCTGAGTGGTGAAAAATGGTTTGATACGTGAAGCAAGTGATGATGATCCACGTGCCTTTGTTTTGGGCTACTCTGCCTTCAAACCGTCTCAGGTGCTACAGAGGAACTGCTAGCTGCAGCTACTCTAGGCTGCTCTGCCGCTACATTAGCCTGACTACCTGTCGCATCTAACGGGCTGTGGTCTAGTTGGAAGAACCAAGCCTCTAGCGCACTGAGCCTCACCTCCAGAGCTGTGAATAAGCTACACTTTATGCATTTACCATTCTCGCTAAAGGAGGTAGAGGAAAAACTAAACATTTCACACACTGAGCAGTGGGAGGTGGAAACGGAAAGAGCGGCAGAAGCCATGCTAAGAAGCTAGTAGGGTAACAAGCTAAAAGACCAGCGGTTTGGCAGCATTGAGAATCCCAGGGGAAAAGTGCTAAGCCGGACTACGTGCGAGTGCTCAGTTACAATTTACAACAACAGTGTTGAATTATCACTAAATCAAGTTTAGCTTTAAGTTTAAGAGGTTGAAAGGATCAGAGACTGTGACACCGTTCAGTTCCCTGTTCAAACAACCAAAAGGAAGTGACACAATACATTACCCAGGAGCAGACCAGACGTCCAATCTAGACGTCTGGTCATTTTAATCTAGAATGGCCATTCTGAATGTCCACGGTAAATCCCACTAACTCCTAGAGATTCTGAGAGTGTTAGGGTCAAGCAAACCCAAAGTAGGAGCAGTTTGAGGAGCTAGTTTCAGTTTACAAAATGTTTCTCCAACTTCAGGAAGATTCCCAGATTCCCTGATATTAGTGGAACTTCAAGAATTGCATAGTTTGGAATGAGCACTCTCCAATAAGAACACTTGTCCAAAAATGACATAATTCTTTCAATGACAAGTTTTGAAAGATTTTGAATGGCCTCTACACGTTTCAACAACAAAATTGCACTCGGCAGAAATAATGTTCCCCGAAAAGCTGTGATGGCTGTGACAGCTGCCATAAAAGTATCCATATCTAGGTAAACCTTATCAAGCCTTATCAGGCTGTGATAAGACAGTAAGATCCTCACCATCTTTAACCATACAAGGTATTTATCTCTGTTGTTGCTTTGTACATCAGCTTTCAGCTTCCATTCTCCATACCTTCAAAGCCTTTTGATGTTTTCCCTATTGATGCCATAATTTTTAGGTTTTCTTTTGACTTTTCAGTTTGCCTATATTTATCCTCCACTTTGTTCAAATGAGTCAGACTCAAATCACCCTTTTGATGACTTCCAAAATGATTCTATTGAAACTCTCACATTCTTTGTAGCCATTTCCAAAGTTCTCTTATATTTCATCATGTAAGAAAATCCACTACAAGCTGAGAAGCTTTGGACTTCCTCTGTACAATAACTGGTGTTTAAGCAGGCTTCACTGTTGAAATTTTAATCAAATGTTAGCAAACGTGAACTATGTTTTATTATTGAATTGTTCAATGTTCTTTAGTTTGCACCCAATGGGAAATTGAAATATTTAAAATCCACCACAGCAAATTTTTTTCTTTTGGAAATAAACAAACGTTGATGTCTTTTATGTCACTGTATGATGATTATACCTTTACATTGTTTTTTTTATTTTAAGTCAGACCGTGGTCATTGATTAGACATTTTTAGAAAATAATTCAACAAAAGTAATTTGCAAAAATCACCATTAATCCATTTTTTTTTTAAAGATATTTATAGTGACAACAATACAAGTTGAAATCATATATGTCCTGAAGCACTGACTAAGTCTTTAAAAGCACACACAAAGAACATTGTCAGGAAATATGCCACATTTATTGATGTGATTAAATGGGAAAGTTGGATCATCATGATGATTAAAGACCACATCCTGCTACATAGGAGCTCAGGTCTCGGTTCTTACAGTGAAGACGCCAGGCCACCCTGAAGACCAAATACAGGGATGTCAATAATCTCAACACATCTGAAAGTTAGTACAATAAACAAATTACTATATCTTACCAAGCCTCGATTCCATTTGGATCCCTCATAATGCGTTTGACACAGTTGATTGCTGTGCTGATATTATTGGTAAGAAGTTCTGTGACCAAAAATAAAAAGAAACAATTTTAATGGTTAATTTATGCACAACAGAAGAATAAAAAAAATGGCTAATCTTGAGTTAGAATATTTCTAGTTTTCCTAATATTACACAAATGAAAGTAAGCTAACTCTGTGACCTGTTTTATATGAGAGCTAAAAGACAGGTCTTGATCAAAAATAACACTAAGATTCATAAAAGTAGAGCTAGAGGCTCAGGAAAATGTGATCAGAATTGACTGTACAACTCAGGAGTGCCTCCCGGAGGTGCTTACAATAACTTTAGCTTTATCTGAATTAAGGAGCAGGAAATACTTTGTGCTGTGAGGGTTCATGTGTGTGCTGTGTGTGTGTTCGTGAAGTTATGTGTGGGGGTGAGAGGGACAGGTTTTTATTATTTGTTTTGTTCCTGTTTTATGTCTTATTTTATTTTGTGAAGCACTTTGTGTTGCATTTTATATGTATGAAAAGTGCTATATAAATAAAGTTTTGATTGATTGATTGATCCAGGTCTTCATGTCTTTAATACATGCATCCAATACGGCTATTTGATTATTTTCATGTGGTCACAAGGACAATTACAGTTCAGTATCATCTGCATAACAGTGACATTTCACATAATGTTTCCAAATGATGTTAGGGTTAGGCAGCATATCCTCTGTAAGGGGAAAAGTAGTAGTCCAAGAACCGAACCCTGCGGTACTCCACAACTGACCCCAATACAACTGGAACAATCATTATTTACATGTACAAACTGAAATCGATTTGAAAAATATAGCTTTATACATATTTACATATACTGAATATACACATATTATAATATAAGGGATGCATTGACTAAATCCAAGATTATGAACCAGTTATGAGAATAATGTATTTAAATAGCTTAGAAGGAATAGGGTACAGTAAGTATGTAGATGGCTTTGAGTGAGATACAACTAAGTTTAATTCACAAATATCAATGAGAGAGAAGCAATTTAGGTAAGCGTTAGTTGATATAGCTAATTCCTAAGTTGCTGTTGTGACTAATGCTGCCCCCATAGTTGTAAGGAGATGATTTATTTGGTCTTTAATATTTAGTATTTTATTCATAAAGAAGTTCACATAATCATCACCAGTTAAATGTGATAAAATGCCTGGTTCTACGGAGCTGTGACTCTGAGGCAGCCTGGCAACAGTGCTGAAAAGAAATTTAAGGTTTTTCTTATTTTCTCTAATTCACCACGTGTATTGCGGTAAAACGAAGGTGACTAAATTGAGGACAAGTGCGGGCTAAACTTGGGGCTCCTTGTCAGAAGCGCATTTAAAAAAAAAACAAACTTGCACCACATCAGAATCACCAGTAATACTTAGACTTGTTTATTAATTCCACTTGTGGATAATTAACTTGCCACAGTAGTAGCATATACAGAAAAATAAAGAAATATAACAATATATTGTTACATGTGCAATATGTAATAAATAGGATAAAAAGACAGAAATAATGACAATAAACAGTATCTATCTATCTATATATAAATTATACACACTAAATCTTCAAACCTAAACTGTCCTAATCCTAAAATTCTCTTGCCAAACCCTCCAAGCAAACCACGCTTGTGTAGTCTTTTTTCCAGTTACACTGTGTGAAATAGAGATTTTCACCGGCTAGCTGAGGCCAAAAGTCTGACATGATGGTCTTGTGTTAATTCAATCGGAGCATTGTTTATTTTGCTCTCCGCCATTATCTGATCCTTAGAGTGGCACGGATGGTTATAATGTGTTTACACCTCAACTATTAAGCAACCATAATTTCTGGTGATAATAGAAGCACTGCATTGACTCTTTCAATTTTTTTGCAAAGTAATGGAGGATTGGGTCACAAAGAGAATAAGGGTAAGACTTTCATTATAACATGAAAAGTAATAAAACTGAAGGAAAATATAATAACTGTTTTGGTGGTTCATCACTCACCACTGCACCTGATGTTACATGCATTGGATGTTCTGGTTTGGCCATTGTTACACCACCAGCGGCTGTTGATCTGGAAGATGCCATAGTCAGTGGATCCATCAGTGTTGTGGTTGATGGCTTTGGTGCTGTAGCCTGACTCCCACTTGGTCAGGCAAACCCCTACAGATACAGTTTCAGAAGTTGTTCTCAGATCAAGGGAACCTTTAAGATTCATTTTGCCAGCTAATTATTTTCTTAATGTTAGTCATCACTTTAATGATGGCTGAAAGCCAATTAGAAATTCTAAAACTCGGTTGTCTCTTCGCACAAATTTTGGAATCAGATGGACCAATCAAGTCTGACTCTGTCAAATGGTGAGAAAAAAATCCAACTAACAGAATCTTTGACTTTCAGTTTGGCTTCTTTGTTTAATCTGCGACAAAGCATCAATATGAAGGACTGCAACATGTTTCAGGAAGGAAGTTAAACAAACTCTAAGTTAAAATATTAAAATTAAAAATTACCATGGCAAGATCCTTTATTGCAATATAAAGTGAATTTGAACACATCTTTCACTAGAAAAGTAGTTCATGAGTTATTTAGGAACTTGGTTTGGTTCTGGAAAAAATTGTATTGGGTTTGAAAGACACTACTTAATGCGAAAGACATAAATGAAATTCACAGTTTCCATATTTATGTGGCATGTGGAAAACCGGTTCTCCCCAACCTCTGCACTGATGAGTGAGAGAGAGGCCATGTTTTTATCCCAAACACTATAGGAACCTGAACCTTTACATATAGGGCTTTAAGGAAGTAATTTATGTGCAAATCTACTCACAGGCACATGAAGATTTTATTAATGATCCAATATATGTTAAGAATAAATATACTGTATTACATGTATTAATGTATAAATCCTTAAAACAGTGGCATTTTTGGCTCTAAAAAAGCTTAAATAAAAGTGTGTCAGCTCTGTTCCATGAAATACATGTTTGTGAGAGCATACAGAAAAGCTGGCTAGTACTTACAGTTGGCCAAGCTGTATCCGTAGTAACCATCCATTCCCTGACTCTTCAGCACTCGTGCCCACTCACAGCGCTCATATTGTTTTGCACTGGCCACAACTAGCAACAGCAGAAACATCAAGCTTTTCATTTTGTGCTCTTTGGTTGACCAAATGTTTTCACAACTGCTTCTGTACCCCCCTTTTATTTTCTAAAAGCTCAGTTAAAATTGCTGTGTCTGCTTTATTTATTACTTAACCTTCTTGAATTGTGTACAGTGTCAACATTTCAGCACACAAAAAAAATACAGGTTTAATTTTTAACTTTATTATCGGTGTAATAATACAGACTGATGTCAAGGTGAGGCTATGCTATGGAACAAAGTTAATCTCAATAAGAAAAAAGAGAAGCTTCTGGAACATAAAACATCCATGGCAACCATTACATTTTTTGTGTGTTTTCAAAAAAGCAGTGTAAAAAAAAAAATCCCTAACAAAGTCTGTTCACTGTTGATGTGACAGATGTAAACTAACTTTATGTGAGCTTTGAACCTTATAAACATTCTTGATCAATCCTTTTCCTCTTCTTGACTCTCTTGTCTTTGACTATTTATGGTTTAAATATTCAACTGAGAAATGTCATATATTATTAATATTATTATTTATTCTTTTTGTATTAATGTACATTTTTGCATTTTTGATCATTTACATCCATATGTAGATAATAAAACAGAAATAAAACAAAAAATTCTGCCCAAAGAAAACCATCTTTGTTTCATTAGCCAAGAAAATCTTTTCCTCTGTTCTCTTTGTTCTCTTACTGTGGTGGTTCCAAAATCTAATCATTCAAAAATGTCTTATTCTTTTCCTTTCGGTTTTTCCCTTCAGGGGTTGCCACAGCAAATCATATGCCTCCATCTAACCCTACCCTCTGCATCTTCTTCTCTTACACCAGCTAACTTCATGTCCTTCATGTACATTTGACCTAAATTAAAACTCCCCAACATACACTGATGCAGTTGGAGTTCCCAGAGGCGAGCCTGATGAATATAAATTAGTGACCAGGTTGCAGCAGAATTTGAATCATCCCGATTCTGGGGTGTTACAATAAATAAAAATGTGGACAGAATACATTTTGTTAAACGTTGTAAAGGCTCTCTCCCAGGAGGGGACTTTTTACTTGCCCAGAGAAAGAAAAATAACGCATTTGTCCATTGCCATTTCTCAATATGCGTACCTGTGTTCTAGCATACTTGTGAAATGCCATCTTTTTCAGTCGAAGTACTGTTCCCATTGTAAATGGTTGGCCTTCGGCAGGAAGGCCAACCAGGAAGGCCATATGGGTCCCCCCATATGATCCAGGTCCTGATCAAGGTTTCTTCCTCTTAAAGTGGAATTGTTCCTTGCCATTGTTTGGCTTAAAGTTTTTTTTTCTCCCTATGTGGGAGTTTTTTACCTGCCATTGTCATTGATTAGATTTAATATTATAATTTTAGTTAATGATATTTGCTCGGGGGTCATGACCTGGGTCTCTGTAAAGCACCTAGAGACAACTGTCATTGTAACAGACGCTATACAAATAAAATTGAATTGAATTGAATTGAATTAAATCCGCATTAAGACAAGTACAGTAGAAATCGCCAGTCGTGTTCTTGCTCTGCCCATTTTATCGTAGATGCATCCAGTGTAGACTTGTGTATACTTGAGATGGTATCCCAGAATGCATTCTGCATTGACAAGCAGCAGTAATGGCAGAGAAGAAAAGGAGTAAAAGAGAACATTATAACTTTGTTATTTTGTAACAGAACATAGTTTTAAGAAATTTTCATGTGAAATTATAGTTCTTCTAACTTCAAATTTTTGGTTAATTGACCTAGATGGAGCCTATTTGGAAAATTCTTCTGATGTCTTCATATTTTTTCTTTTCACCTCCACCAAACTTTATTTATAACACAGCTGAAATACAAAAGCATATAACCCATTAAAAACACATCGAAAGTAATGGTTGTAGACACTTTTGCCAAACAAACAAAGCATCTGCTGATCTGAACCATACATTCAATAAAAGAGATAATTGAAGACATTTGATCAGTAGTAAATTATCTGCACAAGGCTGGAAATTGAATCAAAGTAATCTCAAAGTGTTAAAGGTGTGCATCAGTCAACAAGACAAATTGTATGTAAATATAGGCAGTTCAGTACTGTGGCTATGTTTGCACCTGAAATTCCCCAAAGAACAACTTGGCAGTCCACAATACTACTGGGAAAACATGTTGTGGAATGATGAAACTAAAGTTTAAATGTTGTGGAATACTACTCAGCACTGTAAATGGTGCAAAACGGGAGCAGCTACCAACACCAACATACCATACCAAAGGGGAAGGAGCATCAGAATTTGCGCTTGCTTCACTGTCTCAGAGCCCGGGCTACTTTCCATCATTGACAGGGAAATTAATTCCCAGGTTTAAAAAAATATCCTGTAGGGCAGGGGTGGGCAAACTTTTTGACTAGTGGGCCACTATGGGTTCTAGAATTTGATAGAGGGGCGAGACAAGGAGCAGATGGATGGAGTGTTTTAGTGACACACCTCATAAGAGAAAAAAAAAAATACAATGGGAGATGTAGAAAACATAATGAACAAGAGCATTACAACAAAATATCTGTCTTTGAAACTCCACAGTACTTAGCTCCTTATTGAAATGACACAGAACATTAAATAAATGAAAAACACATCTTTGTTACAAACAGTAACTATTTAAAAGCAATGAAAGTTCTGTTATCCATCAGGTTATCATCATCATCACTCTCCTCCTGACGGTCTTTATTTCAAAAATGGTAGGAGATGCAGATGGACTTGTTCTGTTCAACGTCCCCAGTACCAAAACTCAACAACAACCAGCACAAAGATGGAACAGAGTCAGGGTTAGGGTTTGATCTGATGATCATCATTTACCATATTGGCCCGCTTATAGGACGATATTTTATAGTAGAAATCATATTCTAAAAAATGGGATCGTATTATAATAGAGGTCTTGACTTTTCTATTGTCATTACACATCTGCACCGCTAGATGAAGCCGCGCTGAAGTAACCAGTAAGCGAACATGGTATCACATACATCAGATCCCGCTCGCACTGGGATCTGATGTAAAGGGGAAGAAACAATGCCACTGTCTTGAACAAATGGCCCGAGGGTTTGCAGTCCAGAATTTGTTTTTTACAGACTGAATTGTTAATGTTGTTCTTGAAATTGAATAGAACTTGACTCTGATGGTCGTGCAGTTATTGACATCAATAATGGAGTCATTGAACTACATGGTTGTTGCGTATTCATAGTCTCAGATTTTAAGAAAATACAGTTTATTAAGTAGTACTCTCGCTTGATCTTAAATAACATAGAAACCTGACATGTACCTGTACCATAAGTATGGTACCATACTTCCTAAAAAAGATGAAATAATTAAAATTATTAGAGCAGAATGTCATCAATTGTCCAACAAAAAGTTATTTTATGAATAACCTTATTGTCCTCATCATATTTTTATTTTCCCAAAATGATATTTGAAAAATAAGGGATCATCTTATTGGAGTTGTCCTATAGTCGAGCCAATACGGTATTTTCAGAACATACGTGCACCAACACATCACTTATAATATAAGTGGTTGCCACAAAGCGTGCTAATTATGCTACCAAGCAGTCAAAGCTAGCTGATGCCAGCTGATGATTATATTCTTTAAAACCTGTGACAGTCTCTTGGCATATCAGGCACACAGTAGTTGAACGGTGTTCGGTGAAGAAATATTTTGTTAACCACTCTTTATTAAACACTGGACATCCTCTATTCACTTTCCTTTTCTTAGGTCCTCTCATCTTCACAGAAGGGCTGAGAGCTCAAAGAATCCAAAGAGGGCTCAAAGGGCTCAAAAGCGCAAACGTGGAGTAATAGACCGCACCTCAACAAAGGTCAATGTATCCAGACTCCGCCATCTAGTGGGGAAACGTGGTGAATTGCAGGGGAAATAAAACATTAAGTTTTATTAATATAATTTCTTCAAGTTTGGCGCGCCGGATTAAAAAGCTTAATGGGATGCATGTGGCCTCCAGGCCGTAGTTTGTGTTTGTGTCTGTGTGGTGTTTAGTTTTCCGTCAAATAAACCTAGAGTTCAAGGTGATCCTTCCCGGCTCCATTGTATTTCAATGGGGACATTTCTGATTTCTCTCGTCTGACAACAAAAAGTTTCATGTTTTTACACTGCCGTAATTTAAAAACCGTAGGCATTTGAGAAAGAAGAAATATATCCCTGTAATCCTGAAAGCCTTGTGGCGCTCACGGTTCAAGAATTTTTTCAAAAACTTATTCAGTTTTTGAATTACAGCCATTTGTTCGGGACATGGAAAATTTGGATTTTTACAGAATACACAGGCTGCCACCTCCAGATGATAAATTTATACTTTTTAAAACTGCTCTAGTTTAAAAACGGAAAACATTAACGAAATAAGAAATATATCTGTGGGTAGCTGAAAGCCTTGTGGCGCTTCACGGTTCAAGAATTTTTTGAAAAACGTATTCAGCTTTTGAATTACAGCCGTTTGTTCGGACACCAAAAATCCAGGTTTGGACTGACTGGAGCCAGTGTGAGGTCGCTGCCTTTTTTTTCTCTCTCCTCCTCTCACAGACACACATACACACGCAGGAGGAGCCGCACATGTGACTGGCTCCCCTGAAGCCCCGCCCCTTTCTGCCTGTTCTTCAGGCACAGTATATGATATATTATGAGAATGATCACAGCCTTGACTCACATATGAGCTTTAGTTCATCCCATTCCTAATCAATATGATGTGGCTCCACCCTTTGCAGCATGAAAACACTTCTAGGAAGTGTGTTTAATTGGGGATTTTTGACCATTCTTCCAGAAGTGCATTTCTGAGGTCACACACTGATGTTGGCCCAGAAGGTCAACATCCCAGAAGTCTTCTATCAGGTTTTGGTCAGGACTCTGCAGGCCACTCTGGTCACTGGTTCAGGACACTGCAGGCCACTCTGGTCACTGGTTCAGGACTCTGCAGGCCACTCTAGTCACCGCGCTGACGGGCGGCTTAATTGGCGGCTTAATTGGCCACGCCTCAAAATTTCTCCGAAATTTTCTAGTTGTTTTTATTATTCTGATGCATTACCTTGCCTTTGTAAAACATTCTGAATTCTTTCAGCTAGAAACATTTTATATGGTAGCCTCACATATATCCATCAGTCAAAAAAAAAAAAAAATCCAGAAATGAATGAATAAAATTAATGAATTTGCATCAATTTGTTCAACATAAAAAAGAACACTAACAGTTCTGAGGAAAGAAAAATAAAAAATCTTCAGCAAAGGTTATTTCCAGCTGAGTTTTCAGCCTATTTTCACTCGTGTGCATGTCCAATGATCATGCACCGCACGTGATCACAGTGATGGAATAATGTAGATTGTTTCTGACACTGAGTTGCTCACTGCAAATTGCTGTTATGGATGTACAATCAATGTTTTTTGTTGTTTTCCTGTTGTTTTTTTGCAATGTGCTCATGGCACTCCTACCAAGATGCTGCCTTTGGTGCATGCCCATGTTGCCCATACCAGAAACTGCTGCTGACCACCACTGAATAGTTTCAGAAGAAAAATATCTTTTAGAGTTGTGCAATCAGACCCCAGATCTTAATTCAATTCTACTTTTTTTGTATAGCACTTTTCTCAATACAAATTGTCTTTAGTTGCTTTTTAGAGACTCAGACCATGACCTCAGAGCAAAGAATAATGGTAGTAGTGCAACTCTTAACCCGGAGATACTATGAGTGTTTTTCAAGAGAGCCGTTCACACCAGACATCTTTCAAATATGGTGAAACTGAACCTGCTCTATAAAAAGGAACAGTCAATAAGTCCTCTTGAATGTTGAACAGGTTTAATCCAGAGCTATCCAAAGTCCTTGTTTGAAGTCACTGCTGCAGAAAGAAATTCAACAAACCATTGTTTACAAAGGATCAGTTACTTTTTCCATCAGCTTTGGTAATGTTTAATGGCTGTGTTAAATAAGACAAGAATAGAAAAAAAAACCCATAATTGCTGATGTGTTATAAACTCATTATGTTTATAGGACAAGATCACATTTTATGGTAAATGGATGCAGGAACCTAGTTAGATCCGAGTATTTCACATACTTTTTTGCTACCCCAGTAGGTGAATAGTGAATCTGTTTGGGGATTTGGGGAGACGCATACATACATTTCACAAAAAAATCATAATGACCTTTATCACTAGCAGCAACATGTGTTCTGCCGATACAGCGCTAACAAACAAATTAGCTAGTAAATGCCATCTAAGTTATGACCGTCTACGGAAAGGAAGAAGCTACCTCAAAACCAAGGTCCAACAGTTGTTAATGGTTTACTGAGTAGCTTCAACACACACAGCAGTTTGAACATACGCACTGATAAAGAGAGGCATTTGCACTCTGCCTCAGTTTTCTCTTTATCTCAGAGCTCTGGCACATTGTTTTAGCTATTGATGCCAAAGGAAGCTGCCTGTGTGTTTTGTACAGTATTTCACAACCACTCAGGCACAAGACCGTAAGACACCTGTTACATTTTCACCTGGATAAGCAACTCACTTCCACTTCTACTTAATCTTATCCAAATGAATTACTTTTTAAAATAATCCAGCCGGTGGTTTTACCATAGCACTGTCCTATTATTTCTTTGTTGTATCAACTACAGAGGGTAAGCTTGATTTGTCTTGATCACTCGGTGCCCCACTTCTATCACTATGCACATTAATATTTCTCAAAAAAATAACACATAAACAAACAAATAAATACAAAGACAAATAATTGTAGAATTGCAGTAACTAATATGATCCTCTTAATTTGCTTGGGACTGAGACAATTGCTTGACTTTTACTCAGGCTCTGCAGCCAAACCAAAGTTTTCTTCATCCTAGATAATACTGACATTTGATGTTCCTTCCACCCTGAAAAATTCTCCCGATGAACTCAGAGGGGAAAAAAGATACAAATTTACAAGTCTAAAAACTAAGCATTTGTTTTAAGTGGTTAATATTATCCCCACATACCATTATAAGACGGTATTTACTTACCTTATTTACTTACATATTATATTAACTTATTTTGAGGCAAGGGTGCTGTTAAATGTTGAACAATCATACTGGGAAAAAACATTATTTTGTAATGTTTTTCGCAATCAGCTCACAGTCAAAACAGAGAGTGCACTTAGAACTTTGTCTCAGGAACTACCATCATGCGATCAGTATTCCTGGAATTTATCATAAAGCCCTGGTCATTATTGTTGGTGCCAAAAGGATAACATTTAGATTTTCAGAAATTAAATCAAATAATCCCACTTTGTTTATGACCTAATTGTTTACCGTTTCACAAGAGTGAAGACAAGAGACGACAAGAGCTAAACAGGGACATCAAAAATAAAGTCAATAAATAAGTAATGATATAAATGAATAACTAAGCCTCCAGAGGCAAAGGGAAAGGTAGATGAAAGTACTGAAAGGAAAGATACTATTTACATCGAATTTCAGAGAAAGGTCAGTCTTTCAGAAAATGTTTTCTGATCAGGCAAAGTTGTACAGATTTTTGAGAATATAGTTCATGATCCATTATGCAGGGAATAAAGATCATTAAGATGATTATCAGGTTTATCTTAGTTTATTTAGATTCATTTTATTTTATGTTTAAATTTTTTAACATAAAATAAAGGTAAAGTGGAAATGAATGCCAAACCAAAAGTCATAATAAAGGTTATGTTACACTGGTTGTGTTAGGATTTGGTTTTGGTTTCAAGCTTTTCTTGGTTTTCTTGTGTCTGGATTTTTTTCCTGCTCCGGCAGTGCTTTGAGTTTGTTATTAAAGGATTCTTTTCATTGATGACTTCTGCCTTTCAGTTGCCTGCATTTGGGTCCTTCCTGCAAACGAATCATTACAAAAAAATAAAAATAAAAGAACATATTATATATGTTATATATATTTTGTATATGTGTGTGTATAATTCTTCCTCTTGCCCACACGGGCAGTGTTGTCATCTTTAGGCTCGAGTCCTCTACCAGAGGCATGGGAGCCTAAGGGTTCTGCGCAGTATATTAGAAATGAAATGAATGCTGTTCCCAGCAATGCACTCTTCTGGACAGAGATCTCAGAGATTGTTCTTGGTATCTGCTGGAGCCACCAATCCAGTTTGGGGGTTATGGCTCCCAGTGCCCCGGTCATCATTGGCACTATTGGCACAGCCTGCCTCTGGGGTCTTGTCTGGTGTGGTAGACCCTGGCCTTAATCAATTTTTGTTTAGGGCCTGTTCTTATACAGCCATGATCAGTGCCTCTGTGCTTTCTTTCAGTCCAGCTTCTTCCTGCTATTGGTATGTTTTTCCGATGTCAGCCTTCTCTTCAGTTTGGCGGTGGTACATGCCATGCAGGGGCTTATGATATCCATGATAACCCCTCGGGTTCCTCCTCCGTGTTGGGTTTCAGTTGCCTGAGGCATTCACTCAGCAGCTCATCAGTGGGGGCCATCTTCTTGATATATTCTTGGAGGCCTGCTGTTTCCTCCTGGATATTAGCCCTGACGCTCACTAGTCCTCGGCCTCCCTCTTCGCTTAGTGTACAGCCTCAGGATACTGGACTTAGGGTTGAAACCCTCCATGCATTGTAAGGCGTTTCCTTGGCTAAACATAAGCAGCTTGCATCTCTTCCAATAGACAGGTTATTATGCCAGCAGGGTATCTGATTACTGGTAGGGCAGAGGGGTTGGTTGTCTGGATCTTGTGTTTCCCATTCAGCTGACTCTTCAGGACCTGCCTCACCCTCTGTAGGTATTGGCTGTGGGTGACCTCTGAGCTGTCTCCTCATGATTGCCATTTGCCTGTGGGATCTCCAGGTATCTGTAGCTGTCCTTAACATCTATTATGTTGCCTTCTGGTAGTTCAACCCCTTCACTTTTGATCATCCTTCTCCGAGATACCATCCGTCCACACTTATCTAGTCCGAATGACATCCTGATGTCATTGCTGTAGATCCTGGTGAGGTGAATCAGGGAGTTGATGTCAAGCTCATTCTTGGTGTCGCCCCATTTTTGAGTTTGTATCCATAGCCAATCTTGTTAATGATCTGACTGAGGGGGTTCAGGCCTATGCAGAACAGCTGGGGGACAGGGCATCTCCTTGGTATATATACCACATTTGATGCTTACCTGTGCCACTGGCTTTGAGTTGACCTCCAGAGTTGTCTTCCACAGCCTCATTGAGTTCTGGATGAAGGCAATCAGTGTCCGGTTGACCTTATACAGCTTCAAGCACTCCAGTATCCATGTACATGACATTGAGAGATAGCCTTTCTTGTAATCATTCCAGGTAGTGCACAGGTCTGTGCTTCTGGACTTGCAGTCATGGGCGACTGCCCTGTCGACCTAATTTTTGGCCCCTCTGGTGTTACTGCCAATTCTATTCTGTGCCCTGCTCACGTATTTACTCATGTGTCTACTCACCTTAGCTGTCTGATAGGAGCTTCCATGTAGTGCTGAGGCAGGTCATTGGCCGATAGTTGGATGAAAACATTCCCTTCAGGATGAGGACTGTCCAGCCATGGGTTAGCCATATATATACATAAACATATACATACACATACACACACACATTCCTGTACTTACTACGTTGTGAGGTCCGAGTAAATCCGCCGGCAAAGTGAGGACCGGTATTTCTGCTTCACTTAGGAAAACAAAAACAGCAATTCTGGACACTAGATGTCACCCTTATTCAATACACTCCTTTAAATTTTGTAAACCACAAAGTTTAAGAAAACGTTTTTAACCTACTGAGTGAGGACTGGTAACTTGTGCCATTTGTTTGCCTTGTTTTCAGTCCATTTCAAACTCACAGCATTTCATTAGGCATTTTTATTAAAGTAGAGCTAATCTGCATTCATTATGATTGTGGAAAATATGATTTATTTTCTTAAAAATAAAAAACACTAAAGCCTCCTATACCAATTTTGTAAGCAAAAACACAATTATTTTGTATTTCATATTTTATCCCTTTGATTATTTTCCAAATCAAGAGGCATTGTCAGAGAAGCCCAAACCAGGGGTATAAAGATTGCAGATAAAAGAAATGGTGCAATAGTTTGATTTTTTTTTTTAATACTTTTGCATTCAGTTCAGTGAAAACTGTGATTCATAGTTGTCTTATGGAAATTTGGCAATAAATAACAATTGAATAGTTGAACTTGGAAAGGAAATAAAATTTGATCACATTTTGATCTAGACTTTTTTTTAATTTATTTTTTAATGGAGAACATATCCACAACACAGGTGCAGTCAGACAACACTAAACATAGGAAGTTGGTCAAACATAAACACTTAAAAATTGCAACTGTCAGTTGTTAACGTAGTTAACATAGAAACAATGAATCATTTACTTTACAACTTGTTTTAAACAAAGAACCAGCAGAGTAGACGGAAATCCTTCTGCTCAATTTCTAGTTACAAGGCCATGCATTTAACTACCCCTTTCTTTATCTGAAACACATAACAGGAAAACTGATATAAAGCTTACCTTAAAAGGCAAAATAAATATAATAAAGGCAAAAGATAAAGAAAATGAAGGCAAATAAGGAAAAAGCTTGCCTTAAAACGCAAGCTTTTTCTTTATTTTAAGTATTTTGTTGTAAACAAAGTATTTTACGTCTTTCCATGTTCGAGTGGTAAGGACTGGAGACTCCTTCCCAATGCACCGCTGGCAGTCTTTTTTTCCAGGCACCTTCCTCAGTGCAATCAAGCTGGTCATGCTTCTCCGTACAGCAGTCCTCTCCTCATCAGTCCACCGCCTCTTTTTTTGTGTTTTCGGAGCATCTAAGAATCAAGAAACACAGTAAAATAAAATTACAAATCAAAATTAAATTGTTGACTGAAGAAATCCATGCTCCTTAAGCTTAAAGGTTTTCACTCCAAACAGAGCAAAGGTGGTGAGCTGCATGTCATGTGCGATTGAAACAATTCGAATAGGTTAAAATGGTTGTATAGTGACATGAAGCAGCTGGTTTACTGACTGGTAATATCCAGACACAAGGTGACCACCACAGATGAGAGAGATGATTTCAGAAAGCTACTTTTATTGTTGTTTTAGAAGTCACTCTAAGTATAACTTTAATTTGCAACATTCAGACACAATTATCGCGTTATATTTTTTTCCAAGTCCCTGAAAAAAAATTACAGATGAAACGTACTTTCTGTCCAATTGTAACATGTTGTATTGCAATCATAGCTCCAGCTAACATCCTTATATATCAACAAGATATATAAGGAGAAGACAAAGACTTTTGCATCTTATCTTCTGGATATTTATCCAACAATAATAAAAGAAGCTTGTCCTCAGGGGTATCATTTTTTTTATCAGTGAAGACAAAGGAAAAAAAGAAAATGCAGCCATTTTCTCTGCTAATTATGATTACATTGTTTTAACATTTCAAATAAATTTACTTCTGCTATTTCACTCTTTAGAACACTCAGTACTACTTCATTATTCCCTAAAGGTACATTTCCCAAAATTCAAAACTATCAGATGATTTAAAGACAGCTGCTGTAAAACCCTTCTCAGGAGGAAATTGGTCATCCTCTTAAATCTCAGAAAAAGTGATTTTTGTTTATTTTAAAATAGCTGTCAATCTTCCAATTTTTGTGCACAGCATGAGTGGAATGATTGAAACTATATATTTATATTCACAATATAATAAACACCCTGTAGAACTGCTTCTGATATTACTGCTACTCACATCACTGATTCGCAAAAACAATTACATTTATTATATAAATCATTCATAATATAATGAATATAACAAATAATTCACTTTTAATTACTGTTTGTTAATGTACAGTATATAATATTTGGAATATTTAGGTATTTTTTCCTTCATAAGACTGTACTGTTTCTTGGCATCAAGCCAATGCTGTTGTGTTTTCCAACTAGGCTGTTTGAGGTCGATGTATAAACCATTTTTACTGCTAAATATGAGCAACATGGTGTTTAATGGTGTGATACCTGAACATACTTGTTGCAAACATATTTCCTTAGTTTTTTTGACCGAAGTAGTTCTGGGTTGCTGGCTTTGCACTCATCAGCATATTTTCTAAGGCAGTCACATCCACGGATGTTGGTTGTTGTACCAATCCTGGCAAACAGATATGGGTTGTCATCAAGTACGCCAACTTCACTCCTTTTTTTGATCAGGATATCAAGAGAGGTTTTTGTTCGGTCAATAAGTAGAATGGGCACTTTTGTACCTCTCTTTCCGCGTGTTACAATCCGTGTCAATCTGCTCAATCAAGCTCATTTGTTTTTCCACTGGTGAAAGAGTTTCATATATGTCCTTATTTACAGGACCAGTGTCTGCATTCAAGTATGTCTCCAAAGTTAAGCGGGATGCTTCTCCTTCACGCTTCTTATTGAAGACTGTGATTTGTGCAAGAAGGCTCTCACTTAACATTTTATATGCTGAGGCGCTCACATGTTTTGTCAGCTCTGCCTTTGCCTCATCCTCAACTTTCCGCAAGAGGTTCTGCAATTTTATAATGTCCTCTGTCAAAGGTATACAGTCTTCTTTGTTCCACCTGCGTTGTTCTATAGTGCTATGAGCAATAGTTGACACATAGCTTGACCAAGAGTTTTCCAGCAACTCTTTAAACTTCTTGGCCTTCTTTTCAGTTAACACATCTGATGACATCAAACAATGTCCTATCCAGGTTTCTGTTGCTCCTTTGAGAGAAAATCCAATTTTGACAGCTGTAGATGGCTTTCCATATTCTGTGGTGGTTGTGCTGTAGTTTGACACCCTCCTGGCTGCCTCAATGGCCAGTTTGAATTTGGCTGGATCACAAATATCTTTTAAACCTTTGACACTCTTGTCAATCTTCTTGGCAGCTAACACAAACCGTCCAAGTTCCCTCATCTTCTGTGCGATGTACCTATGCTGAGATTGTTCACGACCTTTTCTTGCAAATAATGCATCGCCATATGTACATATCATCTCATCATTTCGGATATGAAAGGTTACATCATCTTGCCACATATTATGAATAACATTTTAACATTTTGTATTCCATCTGATGATTCCCTGACGGGAATAAGTTCTAAGGAAGCTTTCTGTACTCTTTTTTTTCCATTTGTCTTTTCCACAGTGTGTCCTGTAGACACAGTCTTGTGTCTACAGGATTTCTCATGTCTCCAGAGTTCAGTCCTCTTGAACATTGCAAAACAATGTTGGCATGGAAGATAGTCCTTTGCAGATACTTTTGTTGAAGGCTGTTTCCATGTCACAATCTCTCTGTTACCATCTCTTAAAACCTGAAGATTATGTTGCCAATCATCGTTATTGCGAAGGGATTCCAACGCTATCTTCCTTTGTTTGGAGCCAAGTGGAAAACTGAAAGCATGGGCAACATCAGCTTCATCCTTGTGTTTTCTTTCTAAATGTCTTGCCATCTTCAAATTAGTCTTCTCACAATACAAACAGTAATGAACTTTGTCCCAAGTCTTCATTGTGCTCTATTGGAGATAAAATATGGATTTATTAAGTAGTCAAATTGTTGCATTCTGTTTATGTTTTATGTGCTATTTCAACTTTTTTGGAATTGGGTTTGTATTAACTGTCACTACCCTAAAATATTAATAGATAAAAGAATTTTATCAACTCACTAGTAAAAATACTTCTACTACTAATAATAATAGAAATAATACTCATACTACTACTACTACTAATAATAATAGTTGACAAAATATAACTAATACCATTTGCTTATTTCAAAGTAGTACAAATTAGCATATCAGATTTGGTTTCCATGATTTTAAGATTTACAGAAACCCTGAGCTGCAGATGCTGTAGCTTTTTTCTACTCATAATATTGTGGTCAGAGTCAAAGTCATCATCTTAGAATTACAGAGAGCCATTTGGTTAATAAGTTAATTAAAACATCAATTAGATGTCTGACCTCCATTTTCTTTTCTTCATCCTGTGGTTGAACACAGCCCACAGTCATGAAAAGACAACAGCTGATGAGTCTGACTGTTATTCAGAATAATGAACTGCGTGTATTTCTGAGTAGAAGAAACTAAAGCTTTAAGAACAAGAAGGATTTTGAAAAAAAAAACACAAGCTTTTAAGATCATGCTGGAAAACATGTAATTTTCAGGCAGAATATGTATGTTTGCCACATGCATAGATCACACATTAAATATGCAAAATTATGTTTCTTCATGGATGCGCAATGTCCAGTGAAAGCAGGATGGACATTACAAGGGCTGTTGATATTGTAAGTAGACTTACATAAAACTTACATAAAACATTATTTTCTGTCATAAAATTTATAAATAAATTATACACGATAACCACAAAACTATTTCAATAAAATCAAAATCCCTGTTCTGGAAAAATTCAGTATGAGACCCTATGAGACTGCACAGCAAAAAAGACATCGGAATTGTTTAGATCTCACGAATTTGTTAATTTCTCTGCATGCAAAGAAATAAAGTCAGTCAACACACAACAGGGCTGTGTATGAAGTGTGTATTCTGTAAGTTGGGTTTTATAGTTTGAAGCAAACACCCTGTTTAATTGAGTCAGTTTTTTTCCTGCCAGATGGTGCCAGACATCCTCAAAAAACAAAGTAATCCGACAACGCAGGTTGGTGCATTCACAGAACGGCATGGGTAAGTTACTTCTTACCCATATTTCCTTGAAAACATCTTCATCCTGTCTTTCTGCCATGTGAATAAATGAATAAGAGCAGAACTCAAACTGAACTCAGCTTGGTTTGCTCAGCTCAAATACCTGCTAAAAGGACTGTAGCAGTTAAACAAGAGACATGTGGGGCGCTGGTTTAAGCAAGCGGGCAATGCAGGGAGGCTGGTTGCAGGTTCAACTCCAAGCTTACAACCCTTTGCTGTGTGTCTTACCCACTCTGCCTGTCTCCTCTTCACCATGAGTGCCCAAAAAACAAAGAGGCTTGAGGCAGAGGTTAGGCACAGACCAAGCTATCCCTATTAAATTTATCCTGGCTTATTCAACTAGACAAATGCCAAACCAGAAGATCAAGCCAGGTGTAACTAATCCAGATACATGCGCATTGACAGCTTTCTTAAACAAACCGAGTGGTCCATCACAGATTTCCTGATTCCCACATGGAAAGATTGTGTCTCTTTTTTATCATGTAAGAAACAATTTATAATGAAAATATATGCAGTTAAACTCCTAATATATAAAAAATCAAAAATAACATTTTTAAACTTGAGAGTCTGACTGGAAGGTAATAGTGGACAGATTGAATAATACAAAATAATAGTTCAATGTATAGGCTTCACTTAAAGGGTAGAATGGTTCTTACTGTAGTTGATATCAATCAACCCAAGTTGGGTACCTTTGATGACAATGGATTTTAATGATGAAGTAAGAAGTACAAAGGCATCCCAATATAAGACTCTGGAAATGGAATGGAAATGGGTAATAATATTATTCTAATCAGTTCCTAATTCCTAATCAGTTCCTGATCAGAGTACATCAAGTGTTGTGAAATTATTCAGTTTGATTTATATTAGTTTACCAATAATTAATGAGTTCTGGTGAGGCAATTGTACATGACTTAACAAAGCACTTGACTGGACAATTGGACAGATGGATGCAAATAGATTTAATCTTCATTTGTATACAAGCAAAGGTGGTCAGGTACTCACAGCAGCATACAGGACAACCGTTGTCAGTACAAGACAATAAATCAAAGGAAACACAGTCATTTTAACCACTCAATCATCAGTACATTTGAGCCTTGAGCTAAATTCCTCTCAGCCAGCTGCAGAAAATCATGCCATTGCACCTCAACAATATCCCACATGGATTAGATATTCTACATTAGATACTGAGAAACAGGTCATAGTGACCTGATGCAATTTTTAAACAACACTCCCCACTTTTTATTTTGCACGCCACTTTTTGCTGTACATGTCACAAGCTTATCTAGATCACAGCAATAGAACATGCTGTTCTCCACTATGTGTACTCTTTACAGGATCAGATTGGAATTGGTTGAATGTCTGACTGAATTTGGAGTTTGAATCTTAAATTTTAGTTTAATTTGGATTGCCAGAGTTCCAAAAATAAGAGGAACAACAAAAGATCCGTTGGAAGCTAACTACTCTAGATTACAGCCAAACCCCATTGGGAAAACACAATGCCTACCTAACCAGACGATTGAATGACCAGTACTCAATCACCAGAAACACCCACAGATGCATTCCCCAATTGACCGTCGGGCCAGGTCAGGAAAGAATCAGGTCTCCTATTGTGCAAAAGAGGCATCACTGGTTTTAGCACCATGTGACGCAAGCATGGAATCTCACAGGAAAATAAAAGGAGGAAACGCAAAATATAAAAAAAAACCTTGATTGGAGTAAATACCACCAAAACCCAACATGATCGCAGTAGGCCTCACCTACAACAGTCAGACGTTAAGACAATGACAATGAATGACAATGAAAACTATAACTTTCTGGCAAAGGACATTGCCGTGAGAATACAACGCAGTTTGATGACTTGCCGTGAATGGAAATTTTGTTCTAAGTTGCACATGCATTGTCAAATAGTTCCCAAAATGTATATATTTGATTATCCTTCCACTCTTTGGAATACACTACATTATTCTTCCACTCTGTGAAAGAATAATAAGTGTGTCTTACTATCTTGGATGAACTCCATAGCGACACTTTCTGGTCAAAGGACAATGATTTTCATCATATTACATTTAGCTTTTTTTTTGTATTCTGTCAGTGCTTCATCAGATAAGCCTTGGATTCCTGCAGATCATACTAAAAAAAAAAAAAATGTTGATTCATTATTTTTTCCAGAATTTTCAGTGAATGGTTGAATTTAGATTTTTTTTTAACCACAATCATTGTCTTATAAACATTGTCAACTCTGATTTTATTGATTTCTGTGAGTTGATGATTTTATTTAACCATAACACAAAGGGCCTGATTTACTAAAGGTTTGCGTGCGTAAAAACGTGTGCAAACTTGACACCACCCGCAAACCAATGCGCAAGCTGATCTACTAACCGCGTGCAAAGAGGACTGCGCCTCTCAAATGAGCAAAATAGCACACGCTGTTCATTTAGTACTTTTGCTCTGATGAATAAACAATATGGGGCGTACCCGCCAGAGCGCTAAATACTGGGAGGGGAAAATGCAAATAGGTTCATTTACCACGCGCAATGAGATTTACCAACCCTGAAAGTAATTGCGGGGATTGTGATTGCGTCTGTATTTAATACGTTCGAAAGGAAGGTGCTAATCTGCCCAGCATTACGCACCGATGGCTGCTGTTATTGTGGCAAGGAGGCGACATCGCCAAAATCAAAGAATACGCAGAGAGAGAGTCTTTCGGACTCGTGTAAATTTGTTTGGAATGAATGAAAACCAGATAGTTGAAACTTAAGGGCTGATTTGGAGCCGGTCACAAGCACATGCAAAAGGAGAAATATTTTATTTGAATGTTAAATCGAGTATTATTCAGCAAAAGGTTGCCACAGGAGGCACATTCATTTTTTTATTTGTGATAATAAATAAATCACGTGTTTTCATGGAGAAAAAAGTGTTTCTTATTGTGCGCCTACCTTGTTCTGCAGTTGGCTCTAGTGTGTCATACCCCGTATCCCACTTATCTGCTCCTCGCAGAAGGTGAGCTGCATCTGCTGCGCAATGCTGGTTAGAGGCATCTCCTCCGCAGGCATCTCTTCCGCAGGCCCTCCACCTGTCTTGTTTTATTAAAGGCCACTTTTTCTTTAGTTCTTTGCCTTATATCTTGCCACCTTCTTTTAACCTCATCTGCCGTTCTTTTTGTCTTACCAACTGCATTTATTCTATCGCAGATTTTCTCCCATATTGCGTTTCTTTTGGTAATGTTTAAATGTCTTTGCTGTAGTTCATGAATGTGTTTATTTGCCTCTTCCACTAATATCTCTAACTCCAACTCGTCAAATTTCATTTTGCGCTTGCGTCTGTCCTGTTTTCCATCCAGACTCTCCATGGCGCAAACCGTGAGACACGCAACACCTCATTTAAATACTGCGGTTTGCACCCGTTATCAATTGCGCGAGCATTCTTAGTTGATCACCCGCAAAACACACACAACAGCACACGCAAACTTTTTCAGTGCACACGCAATTTAGTACTCTTTATTCAGGATCTTAGTAAATCAGCCCAAAGTGTTTCTGCTCACAAACTGCTGAGATTTGCAGTGGCAATCACAACATTTATGAATTGTCTTAGCCTGAACACATCTACATGGTAATATTCAGGAACAGTTGTAGCACCCCCTGTTGGATACAGGGAGTGTCATGTTCTGTATTATGCATCCCAACTCTAACTGCTTTAGCAGTTGCAACACAGACTTGATCAATCAGTAGTTAAAATATTAAAAATGACTTAGGGCCAATTCTAATTCCTCCCTTAACCCTCAATCTTAAACCTCGCCCTTAACCCTCAATCTCTGGCCCTCAATCTTGGCCCTCAAAAATAAATGTAAGGGCTATCTTGTGACTTAAAAATCGGACACCCCTCGAGTGCAGTTACGTCTTCAAACTGTGGGGGATGGCCTTACGCCACAACTATGCCGGTCTGATGAAGATGAAGAAGAAAAAGTAGAAGAAGATATATATGGTGGGTGGTATATATAATTATATATATATATATATATATATATATATATATATATATATATATATATATATATATATATATATATAGGCCCTGCGATGGACTGGCAACCTGTCCAGGGTGTACCCCTGCCTTTTGCCCGTAGACGGCTGGGATAGGCTCCAGCAGATCCTCGTGACCCTTCAAGGATGAAACGGGTATAGATAATGGATGGATGGATGGATATATATATATTTATATGACGAAGACAATAAGATGGTTTCATTACATTTATATCTTTATTAACTACAAAAATATTTACATTCGTAGCTAGCTTTTTTTGGCACAATCCTTTTCGAAGATGATTTGGCAAAAATACGCAATGCTTTCTGGGTAGCCCTTCTTTCCAAGGGTGGTGCTGAAGAATCTCAATATGGGGGGGCGATACAGCCCTCAAAGTTGTCCCTAATGTAACTGGGTGGTAAATACACAACATTAACATTGTACAATAACCTGTGTGGTAAAGTTCTTTTGTTTGTTCTTTTGTCAGGTGGCCATGCATGCTTTCACTTGACTGTTAGTCTTATATGAATAAACCCGAATGCCTTTTGGTGTATGTAATGGCACAACCTCGTTTTCCAGATAGTCCTGGTCAACCTAGATGACATCTTGGTTTTTTTCAGAGACATTTAAGCAACATTTGGAGAGACTGGAAACTGTGCTGAAGAGACTGGCAGAGACAGAAGTGTGCTTTACTACAGCAGTCAGTAATGTTCATGGGCCATCAGGTGTCAGCAGAAGGTGTGGGGACAGTTCTGTAGTTATTACAGGAGATTCATTCAAGGTTTCTCACAAATTGCTGGACCACTGCGTGACTTGGTTAACAAATGTTCAGGTGAAAAGAAATCAAAAGCACATCATTAGTTTGGTTCTATGTGGACACAAGAGTGTGAGTCATCTTTTGAACAGTTCAATTCAATTAAATTCAACTCAATTTTATTTGAATAGCATCTGTTACAATGAAAATTGTCTGTAGGCACTTTACAGAGACCCAGAGCATGACCCTCGAGCAAATATCATTAACTAAAAATATAATATCGAATCCTAAACAAGGATGATGGCAGGTAAAAATATTCCCACATAGGGAGAAAATACCCTTTCAGCCAAACAGTAGCAAGGAAAAACTCCACTTTAAGAGGAAGAAACCTTGAGCAGGACCTGGATCATATGGAGGGACCTTCCTGCTGAAGACCAGCCGGGTAGAGAAAGAAAAGAGGGGAGAGACAGGACAGAGAGAGGATGGAGGACAAAGAGAGGATGGAGGACAGAGAGAGGAGAGCACACAAATGACTAAATACAACGACCATATAAACATGAACAGATGGAGGTAGCGGTACTGGGATGAGATGGCCAGAGGACCAGGTCGCCGATCACCACGCCAGTCGGCACCCAAACACAAGTGGAGGAGAACCCTGGGATGGACAGAGGATGCAACTGCAAGTCAGCATGAAACCCAGAAAACTCTGGTCTGCAAATACACAGAAAGAAAAAGGGGGGCAAAACAGCACAACAAACCACAGGAAAGTAAAGAATAGCTACAGTAACAAGGTGCTCCCAAGTAATTATGAATGAGCTGGAGGAGGAGGAAGGGAGGAGGAAAGGGAAGGGAGGAGGAAAGGGAAGGAAAAGAAGAAAAGCAGTGGAGACACCACTCAGCAGATCATATTGGTGTCCCCCTGCAGTGTGGGCCTATAGCAGCATAATTATGACGAACCTGTGCTGTTGAACTTCCAACAAGGCAAGGTCCATAAAGACATGGATGGCAGAGTCTGGTGTGAGAGTCTCACAGAGTCTCAACTTGACTGGCCTGCACAGAGTCCTGACATCAACCCAATAGAACACCTTTGGGATGAATTAGAGTGGAGACTGAGAGTCAGGCCTTCTTGGCCAACACCAGTATTTGACTTCACAAGTGCACTTCTGGAAGAATGGTGAAAAATCCCCAAAAGCACACTCCTAAATCTTGTGGACAGCCTTCCCAGAAGAGTTGAAGCTGTTCTAGCTGCAAAGGGTGGAACCACATCATATTGATTAGGAATGTAATGTCACTTAAGCTCATATGTGAGTCAAGGCAGGTGAGCAAACCTTTGGCAAAAAGTGGGGTATGTCTCTATCAGTTATGCACACCGAGAGACTAAGGGCCTGATCTTCCGCCAAACCTCCTAAAGCTGCTATTAAGGGATAGCGGGTAGCAGGAGAGGCGTTCCCCCACAAAAAACACATTCTTTCACCTCCCTAAACCCGCAGTCTTACCTGCACTAACCGCTATATTATGCATATATTATGCATATATTATGCATAGGAGTGGTTAGGGCATTCCACCTGTTTAACCAATCAGTGCATCACTAGCCATTGCCTTTAAGAGCAGGTTGTGGTACCTGCAAACTGCTATGGAGCATCTTTTCACCCAGATCAGAGCAGCTCTCATGGGCAGCTCGTCTGGGACTCTGCTGTAGAGCTTCCTCCTCTTCCTTCCTCCTCCTCCTCTGCACTTATAAATACATATCTAGCTCTAACTCATGTGGAGTAAATGATTTAATTTTTTTTTTGTTCTCCAAGAATTTTTTACAAACTGCTCAGAAAAAAAAGAGCCAGTGAGCTTCCAGGAAAGCATTTCTTAACTAGAAAAGCACTCAGAGAGCGCAGACCTCCGCCAAGCACAACGGTTCTCCCATATAGTGATTTACAGATTGTGATAAAATCTGCCTTGTGGATCAGATCCGGATCAGCCTCTGAAATTTGATAGAGGTTCCCATTGTCAATCCCTGAGTGAAATTTCATGAGTTTTAGGCAATAATTAACAGAGATATTGAGAAACAAAATTTCCGGTCCCATTGACCGCAATGTTATCGAAAATTTGAAAGTAATCCAGAATACAGGATTTCGTCCAGATCACACCCAAAATAAAATCAGCTCTTCCTTTTCACATTTTTGACAACTCCTGAGAATTTCCTTAAAATCCATCCATAACTTTTTGACTTATCTTGAACACAGACAGACAAACAGACAGACAGATAAACACAGGCAAAAACATAACCTCCTTGGCGGAAGTAAAAATATTTTTTACACAGACAATTCCTATCGGCTACCTGAAAGTGTCAGATAGTTGGTGCGCTCCCGATAAACACACTCAGGCAGAGCCGCGAGAACATATTCTCAGCAGGGGGCACCGGGAGCGGCTGTGCGTCTTGGCGCAGCTGATGTGCTTTTTAAAATACTGCAGAACGGATCATTGGATGAGCATTGAGCCAGAGGAACAGGTATGATGACATCTACTTTCTACCACTGAGCGCATCTCAGGTGTTCCGAGCGCAAGGAGAGGATCAAAGGGATACGAGCACAGAACAAGAAACTCCACAACAGAGTTCTGTGATCTCCTCGTTTCCTCGACAGCAAACATCTGGATGAGATCATACCACAGCTGTACAGACTGACGTGTCTGGCTGTGACTATCATAGACATATATAGAGATAGACACCGCATTGGCTGTTTGGAACGAGAAATGCTGCCATCTTGGACCGGTCATTCTCTTTAGTCGCAGCACAAGTGAGAGAACATGCCTGAACATTGTGTGGGATATTCCTGCTCCAATCTGGGGACCATCAGAAGCAGGGCTCAGGGGATTACTTTTCACAAGTAAGATGTAACATATTTTTTAGTCTAAAAGACGTCTAATAAATGTCTAATAAACGTCTAACGGTCCCTAGACGTCTGGGCTAAAATCGGTCTACCACTGGTCTAAATGAAAGTTTTAGACTAGCCGTTTCTAAATCTAAACTACATTGTACATTGATCAATGACTGTTAAAAATGTTTTAATCCAGCATTTGGCCACCATTTATACAATTTACTATTGTTTTATTTTGTATTTAATTATTAATGGATTAAATTGTACCATATAGATCTATGCAAAACAATATAATAGCCTACTTAAATGTAACAGGGGACAGATTGAGATGTTGGTCAGATTATAGCTAATAAGGAGAATAGCAAAAATGAACGTCAATTCAGTCAATAGCATAATGAAATAAACAATAAAAAAATAGGGAAAACAGCAATAATAAACTGTCAATTCAAACAAAAATATAACAGCATGATAAGACTAGCCTACATTAAGGAGAATAGCAGTAGGCTAATGAACAGCAATGTCAAATTAATAAAAAGCCTAATGAAAATGGAATAAAACTATACAAACCATAAGGCATTAAAAGTGCTAAATGAACTAAGTCCATGTTGTAGCCTAAGTCTTTAGACCCTATTAAAAGACCCTACTTAAAAGGCTACTAGCCTATAACAGGAACGGAGATATTCATTATATTACTAAGCTCACTATCAATATTAAAATACGCCAAACCATGTGTCATGTATCAAAGCTACATTTATGACCTTTGCAGCAAAAGAAAAAAAAACGCGTGAAAATCAGTTCGTTTCGTGAGTTATGATTAAATACATTGACGGCACACCTGCCAAACAAATAACACTGAGCGGAGCGGGTGACCGGTCCAAGATGGCGGCCCCAAATCTCGTCAGCGCCAGTAGGGAGTAGCGTTCGATGCGGCGTCTATCTCTATATATGTCTATTCCCACATCCACCACAACTGCTGACCAGACATCCTCTGCCCTTAAGAGAATAAAAACATCTGACAGTAATACGGTGATGCATAATCGAGAGGTAGAGCCATTTGTGCACGTCCACATGTGACCAGGTGGACGCACATTTATGGCATTTGGACGCGCTCTTTTACACGCCGACATGCGGGTTGCGCTTTCCACCACTGGAAATCTTAGATTGTTTTCCCATTAAACGGTTATGGCAACACATTGAAGACTTAAGCTTTAGTAGATTAAGGACAGGTACTTTAACTCCACTCAGTCAGAGGATATTGTGTTACTGTCACCTATGCTGTGTGGGCTATTACAAAAATATTCAACTTAACTCATTGATGGATGAAAAAAGCTTGTCTTGTCCGTGGAGTTTCTCTTTATCATATTTTTAAAGCATAGTAAAAAACCTCACAGAGGTTCCTTGAAGCTGAGCAACAGTGTTTATTATTCCAGCCACTGTGCTGCATGTCTTAGATGTTTTCCAGCTTCAACCCACCTGAGTCAAATGAATGGGTCACTAACAGACTTGTACACACCTTCATGACAAGCTGATAGTGATTTACATGCATTTTTTCCACACTTCCCATTGCTCTGCACCAGTGACCTGCGGTCAGGTGAGGCAGGGGAGGCCGTGCCTCACCTGCCATCATGGAAAGGAAGAAATGAAAAAATATATATATATATTATATTTATCAATTGATTTGTTCTATAAAGTAATTTTCCATTTAACTTCACCATTTTTAGATTATTTTTTATTCAAAATCGCCAAATTTTCACATTTACCATTCAAATACTGAGAAGATGCGGGCGGTGAGGCAGCACCCCGCTGAGCCTCACCATGGATTGCGCAGTGACTCGGCTAACTGTTCTGCCATGCTATGTAGTGAGACCAGATCGCCGTCTCTTTGTATGTCACTATTAAAATGTTCAAACACGTTTGCTATATGAAATAAGTTTCCATAGTTTAGCTGATTTATATAATGAACAGTACTTATATGTGTGTAATGTGTTTCTTGTGCCGGCACGATCATAAAACGGCTGAGAAGAGGCACGGGGTTAAGCACGCACTTCTCCTGCCTCACGTTAGGGGGCACTAGTGAGCACAGGGATTCTTCTTGCGACACATTGGCTGCAGAATAAGTGACAGCAAGCGATGTCACTTATTCTGCAGAAGGAGCGGTGCATGGACTTCATTTATAAGTAAAGGTAAGACCATAATAACTTTTTTTTAAATTAAATGTGCTTTTTTGTGCGCTACAGTTTGTATGTGTAAAGCATTTATATGTGAATGACGATAGGAGGTTTTAAATATAAACAGTTAATCTCTGCCAATCAAATGGTGAATAAGTTGTTCTGGAGGGTTCATATGCTTGTAAATCTGACTGATGAAGTCAGTGCCTCACCAGCCATGAATCTCACCACACGTCACTGCTCTGCACGGTAAAGAGCTGTGTATACTCCCGCAGCAATGTGTCACAGTTAGCTTGTCACAGGTATGCCGCAGTTATTTTTTAATTTATGCCCATTTTTGAAGCGCAGTCTGTGCTATGCTATTCCACGCCACAACGCAAACTTATCTCTTGCGTTTTTCCAGACAGTGAGGAATGTTGGTATGGCATTTGGTATGGCGAATTATCATTATCTCGGTATGGCGGTCATACAAACAAAACAAGCCGGTAAAGTAGCAAGCTGGAAATACGCGTCGTGTAGAGCGGATGTAGAATTGACCAATCAGAGGCCTCCTTTCTCTCCTCCCTGCGACGCTATGCGGCACTGTATGCAGTCAACTACAATCTTGGGGAGGTGCACCAGTGTCTGTGGAGGGTGGGGGGGCATCTCTGCGTTATCTGTGTCACACACACAGGCGGCCTGATTTCTGAGCATAAACCAGGCTTAAGGCTGAAGTATCTAAACTCCTGCACTTTCTTGACGATCACTTCTTGCATCCTCATTTCTTCCTTCTTCTTTTACATTTACACACATATAATTTGGTCCAATTGATCTTCATTTCTTCTCTCTGTGGTGCATATCTCCACTTTACTATGCTTCTTTTTTCCCACTTACTTATGACTCTCTCACTACAGATCACAATGTCTTCCACAAAAAGAAATCTCCAGGGAGATTCCTTTCTGACATCATCTGTCAATCTATCCGTCACCAAGGCAAATATAAAGGGGTTCATGGCCGAATCACTAAAGCCCCAATTCCATCTGAAATCTCTTTGTTACTCCCACTACATGCCTCACTGATATCATGCCGCCCTCATTCATGTCCTATAACACCCTAATTAGGCGTGGCCCAATGCAAAGCATTGGAGCCCGACTACTACTATCCGGCATATTTATTTTCGTTACTTCTTCTTCTTATTTTTAGTTCTTCCGTTTCTCCCAGAATTTTGACGGCTTTCACGGCCCGCAGTTTTGAGAAAACCCCAATAAAAAATACATCAAAACGACCGGCTCCATCGGGATCGGTGTGCTATGACTTTTGGTGGCATTCCATCGAACGGTTTTCACGATAATCCCAAAAAACTGTCAATTTTGGTCCCATAGAAAATGAATGGCATTCTTGAAAAATAAGGTCAAAACCCACCCCTCTTTGGACCTGTCTAGCACGGCCATATTTCATCACAGAGACACCATTCGAAGTTTAAACAGGTCACAAGACTTTGACCGATAACATACTGAAGCCGTGTATTGTTGTGATTTACCGTCTTTGAGAAATCGCGATTTACATTTTATGATTTTTACAGTTTACTTCAGACTCTGTTCTCACTCTAGTGACGTCATCGCTCACTCAAGCTTAGTGGGGAGAAGAAACCGACTTTTTAAACCTGCCTTTTCCTCTTTCACATCCATTCCTTTTGCTCAACCTACATAATTTATACATCAAAACGTAGGCCTTTTTGTCCTCTTTCCGATGATGTAACTTTTGTGTCTGTGTGGTGTTTAGTTTTCCGTCAAATCAACCTAGAGTACAAGGTGCTCCTTCCCGGGTCCTATGTAATTTAATAGGGCGTCTTCTGAATCGTCTCGTCTGAGAGGTAAAAAGTTTCATGTTTTAAAACTGCCGTAATTTAATAAGCATACGCTTTTGACAAACAAAAAATACATCACTGGAATCCTGAAAGGCTTGTGGCGCTCACGGTTCAAGAATTTTTTCAAAAACTTATTTGGTTTTTAAATTAGAGCAGTTTGTTCAGGGGCATAGAAAATCGGACTCGAGGCTGGCTCAGCACTGGTAGATCCACAAAGACTGTTACTGATTTCTACTATTCTCAACCTATGCAGCCATGTGGTGCAGCGGCTAAATTCCGCGTCTCCAATACGGAGACTCTGGGTTCGAGTCTCTGGCTTGTCAATTTTTTTTTTTTTTCTTCAAGATTTTAAGATCTTTCTTTGTTACGTATGCAATTATACATTGTACGCTTTCTTTTTTTCTTCTTTTTTTAAGAAGAAACAGGAAAAAAAACTATTAAGTTTAAATAAGTAAGAAATAATAAATAAACACACAGTGCAGGAGATGGGAAATATTTCATAATAATAAATGCCTGTATTTCATAATAATAGACTCATTTATTCATTGAATTATGACCCAAATGGGGTACGCAATTATACATTGTACATTGCACAGTAAAATTTCTTATTGTACCCACAGGGCAAACGCTTTCTTTGCTGGAGTCCAGGGGTGACTTCATGAGTCCAGGGGAGTCACCCGTGGAGTCCAGTGACCCGTGGAGTCCAGGGGTGACTGCTGGACCACTAGGGGACCAGGGGTGACTGCCGGACCACCAGGGGACCAGGGGTGACTGCCGGACAACCAGGGGACCTGGGGTGACTGCTGGACCACCAGGGAATCTGGGGTGACTGCCGGACCACCAGGGGACCAGGGGTGACTGCCGGACCACCAGGGGACATGAGGTGACTGCCGGACCACCAGGGGACCTGGGATGACTGCCGGACCACCAGGGGATCTGGGGTGACTGCCAGACCACCAGGGGACCTGGGTGACTGCTGGACCACCAGGGGATCTGGGGTGACTGCTGGACCACCAGGGGTCCAGGGGTGACTGCCGGACCACCAGGGGACATGAGGTGACTGCCGGACCACCAGGGGACCTGGGATGACTGCCGGACCACCAGGGGATCTGGGGTGACTGCCAGACCACCAGGGGACCTGGGTGACTGCTGGACTGGTCACTGGTTCAGGACTCTGCAGGCCACTCTGGGTCGGCTGACGGGCGGCTTCATTGGCGGCTTAATGGGCCACGCCTCAAAATTTCTCCGAAATTTTCTAGTTAACTTTTCTGTCAGTACTGATTTCCTCATGCCATACCACAATTCTTCCCTTCGTATGGGACTTCATATGATTTTTCTAAATCTACAAGGACACAGAGCAACTCCAGCTGACCATCTCTTTACTTCATCAACATTCTCAAAAACAATCACTGCATCTGCAGGGCTCTATCTTGGCATGACACCATACCATACACCAGTGCCATCATTAAGTCAAAATAAATGTAAGAATTTTTAATTTATTTGTTTGTATGAACAATTTCTCTCCTACTTTTTTTTTTTTTTTTTTTGCTTTGTGGTGTATTTGTCTCATCAAGTTTATCTTAATATAACCTCATATAATAACTTTCACAACTTTTTGCAAATGTGAACACACTGACCTCGGAATATTTATTACACATGTGTCTAGGTGCATGTGTGCTTGCACATGTGATAGTTTGCTGGTAGAAATCAATCAAATTAACTCGAGCTTGACACCAGACTTATCCACTTTGTCTCTTCCTCCTTTTTTCTCCCTTACACCCTCTCCCTTGTCTTACAACTGGATGCCCTGACAACATCCCATTAGTGAGACTCACACTGACCGACAGAGTGAGAGTGATGAGACTGTGTGACACTGTGAAACACCATTTTTTGGAGTGAAATTGACATTCCTTTTGTGTGTGTGTAGATCAGACCTACCTTCTGTGGGGTCTCACCCAAAGACCATTATCTTACAATCATCATCTTACAGCAACATTTAACACAAAAACTCTGATGAGACAAGAAACCCACATCCACTAGTTGAAGAAAAAGAAAGATCTTCACGACCATGGCCTACATACCGTATCTGTCTTGGTCTGTGGCAGTTTTTAATGGGAATAATCACTTATATGTCCTGACCTTAACCCAATAGAACACATTTGGGATGAATTAGAGCAGAGACTGAGAGCCAGGCCTTCTTGACCAACATCAGTGTGTGACCTCACAAATGCGTGTCTAAAAGAATGTTCAAAAATCCCCATAAACACACTCCTAAACCTTGTGGACAGCCTTCCCAGAAGAATTGAAGCTGTTCTAGCTGCAAAGGTGGACCCACGTCATATTGATTAGGAATGGGATGTCACTAAAGCTCATGTGAGTTAAGGGGGTGAGCGAATATTTTTGGCAATATAGTGTATGAATGTATGTGGCCATCCCAAGCGATGGCAACATCAGGAAGAAGGAACATGAAAAGCCCGAGAAACAGCCAGAGCTGGAAAAAAATCTGGAGTGTAAAGGCAGCAGTGGTGCCAATAGTGATCGGTGAACTGGAAAAAATCTGGAGAGTAAAGGCAGCAGTGGTACCAATCTTCTTGAGAAAATTCTGGCATTGCCAAGGGTGAGAGGCCGAGAGAGAGCTTATTTATAGCCCCCCCACCCAAGCTTGGAGCCTGTACATTAGGGTTTTTTTTCCAGTGGATGAGCTTCCTTGTGGCTTCAAGTTGGGGAAGGGACTTTGACAGTTATACAGTGATCACTTAGTTTTCACGGTTAATGGGAACCGGAGCCCCCTGAGCCTAAATAATGGGTTTAAAATATGTTTAAACACCGCAAAAAAGTAGCGAGACACTACAGTGACACAAGACAAAGTCTAAACTGTGGTCTTTCTGTTTCAAATTAAAATTCAAATATACTTTATTGATCCCCCAAAGGGGAAATGCAGGTTTTAGTACTGTCCAGTCTGGTGTACTTGAGGAGCTGCCAGCAACCAGCGCTCCTTTTCATGTCCCGGTCCTGTGGTCCGAGTGCTAACTCCAGTTATATCTCCATAATGATGAATCAAGTGAGATATCTCCAGGTCAGAGGAGGAAACACCGATGAACCAAACCGTCTCTTCTGGGAAGACTGAGCTCCCTCAGTCCGGTGAGCGATGGAGCCGACCGTCCCAGAGCCCGACTCATCATGCAGACCAGGTTGTTGGCGTCACGCTCAGCGGCCGCCCGCTGGCCGCGCCAGCAGCGGTGGCCACCTCGGGCAGCAGCTTAGGACAACTCAGCCTCCCTGAACCGACACCGTCCACGCCCGCGGCGGCATGCCTCCACCAGCCGCAAGAGGACTGATCCCCACCCGCAGACAGCATGCCGACACCCAACCGCAAAACTACCACACACTGGGCACAAACTGGAGCGTCCAGCGTCCAGCACCGCAGGGACAAGTCTCCCTCACAGCCTCTGGTCTCTGAACTGTAATAAATGCGTCTCAGCCAATCAGAGCTCAGATTCTAGAGTTCTGGACCGTCTGTGTTTCTCTGTTGCTTACAGGAGGCTGTGAGTCATCGTTTGATGTTTCGCTGGCAGCTGCGGCCTCTCGTCTGCTGTGGGGTGGATTTTCGCAGAATTTCAGCGATTATTTCTTGATTTTTAATATAATTTTTATATTTATAATATACTTCTGAAAAAAATCTGCAACGCACTAAAACCACGGTACTCAAACCACGAAGTGGCAAGGGATCACTGTATGCGCCTATGTGCCGAATGACAGTTCAGAGTACCCAGCCTTCTTGGAGTCCTTGGTGGGGAATCTGGAAAGTGCTCATTCACTGCCAGCCCGCTTCAGAGTCCGTTTTCCGATCTACCGAAGCCGAAATAATATCGTATTTCACGACTATGTGAACACCGAAGCGCCCCTGAATAAAGGGGAGAGTCTCTTCTGTCCTCAGAAAAAATAATTTTGTTCCTACCATTTGCCGTTCGTTCGTAATCTGCAGTAGAATGCAGCAGCCATCTCCTCTCTCACTCACAGATGCCCTCGGGGAGGGGCAAATGGCGGCTTCATAGAGAGAGGCGATGCTGCCCTCTGGTGGATGGGGACACTAACTACAGTGTCCAAAACTCTAATAGTCATTGTGATGCTCTGTCTAGCGATGCCAGTAACACATATTGGACAAATATTAGACAAAATGATGTCTAAAAACGTCAATGGCAGTTAATGGAGACACCTTCATTCTGCTGGGGGACTTCAGTGCTCACATGGGCAATGGAAGTGGTACCTGGAGGGGCATGATTTCACAGAATGGCCTCTCTGATCTGAACCCAAATGGTGTTTTGTTGTTGGACTTCTGCGCTAGTCACATTTTGTCCATAACAAACACCATGTTTGAACATAAGAGTGTCCACAAATGCACGTGGCATCAGGACACTCTTGGCCGTAGGTTGATGATTGACTTTATAGTGATATCATCAGATCTGAGGCTATATGTTCTGGACACTTGGGTGAGGATAGGAGATGAGCTTTCAACTGATCACTACCTGGTGGTGAGCTCAGAAGCAGCAGAAAGATATTGACAGGCTAAACGGGCTGCAACCTTGGCGGTCTCTGTGGAAAAGAATTGTGTGTGGGAGGAGTTCGGTGAGGCCATAGGATTCTGGCAAAGCGTTCGACATCTCAGGCTTGGAAAGCTATGCTTCACCATCACTGTTTATAGTGCAGGTGGGGAGCCATTGACCTCAGCTGCAGATGTTGTTGGGCAGTGGAGGGGATACTTTAAGGATCTTCTCAATCCCACCAACATGTCTTTCATAGAGGATGCTGAGCCTTTCAACTTTGAGGTGGATTCACCCATTACTGGAGCCTTGATCGCCAAGGTAGTTGAGAAGCTGCACGTTGGCGGTGCTCCATAAGTGGATGTTGTGCCTATAAGGTGCTCAACATAATTGGTGTCTTAAAGTCTTTCACTGTGCAACAATTATGTTGTGCACATAACGTGCTTGTTTAGTCATGAAGGGGGTTATTACCAACTGTCTTAAGGGATAACTGTTAATAACCAGAAATGCATTAACAAAGTTAATAAATTGAAATGGGGCACCACCTTGATAAATCAGGAAACAAAGACTAAACGGCACAATCAGTCTAAAAATGGCTGTTGTTCTATGCATGCCAGCCTGTGACCAGAGAAGGTATGAGTCCGACCACAGACCTCTTCAACCAGCAAATGTTACAAAACTGTGTAAAATAACCACAAACAACTTCTCTCGTGAGAATATATCAGAATTTATTAACAAGTATGAAGATGAACAAACACTTGAATCAAGATCTTGATATCTACTAACTAAAAGACAACTAGACTAACATAAGCAAATAAAAAATTTAATGGAAACGAGTGTCAACTTATATACATGTATGCTGGGAGACTATGGATGTGTGTGTGTCTGTGTGTGTGGTGTGTGAGAGATAAACTAAGTTCACTTCTAGCGTGAGCAGGTCACGTGGTGACTTCATCCCTCACCAAGATGGCCGCCACCTCACGCGATAAGTTTCAAGATGGCGGGCGAGGTCACGTGGTAACTTCGCTCCCTGACCGAGATGGCTTCCGACTAATGGAAGGTTGTTAGTAAAAGAAAAAGAAAAGAAAAGCTAGAGTAAAATCAACAAGCTAGAATGTTCTTAGCGATTAGCAACAGCAACTCTGTAGTTTCCCCACAGATGCAGCAGTGTGAAGCAACTTCACAGAGCTGCTCTGATCTTTAGACTGGGAAATGGAGATTTGAGCTGCTTTTCGCAATAAAAAAAACAGAACAAAGCAATTTAGTTACGGCAGGACCGATGGTCTGGTTCTAAGCATATGTGACACACAAGAAAATGAAATTTGCAAACAACACTAAACTAAGCTCTGCCCAGACACAAAAGCCCCTTACGTGGTTCGCTCAGGATCACTCATGGCGTTGTGCGGTCCGTGAAACTGGATTGATGACCCAGGATCAGTAGTAATGGGCAGGTTTAAATGTACGCTCTGCTGGTACTCAGGAGTGGCTCTTCTCCTCTTTCTCTCTCTTTGTGGTTAATGGAGAGATGCGCCATTATGCAGCAACGGCAGCCAGGCTGTCTTCCTTCCCGGTTTGTCTGAGGCCGGTCACGTGTCCGAGGCACACGGGTGATTCCTACGTGTCGTTTCTTCCGTACGTCGCGGCTCACTCCGTAGGCGCGTCACGGCAACAAGACGTGTAGTTGTCCTCCCAACCACATGGGAACTTCTCAGAAGAGGTGCCTGGGGATGTAGGCCTTTGGCTTATTTACCTTGCTGGAGCAGGCCAGAGAGATGTGCAGCTTTGCTTCAGGTATAGAAGGTCAGAGAGAGAGAGCGAGAGAAGGGGGGGAGCCGGTATTTATGTGAGGGGACATGATCCGCCTTTGCCAGGAACCCCTGCTGTGTAGTGGGTATCCTTAGCCAGTTAGAGTGTGTGACATCACTATCACACCTTGCTTGTAATTCAATTAAACATTGCAAAGCATGTTGGGGGTTGCAGTCATTTCAGTGGTCATTTGTCTCAAACTGCCATGTGCTCTTTGTGTAACCCGTGGCATGTGGCCCAACATGGATGAGATCCGCCCTGAGTTCCTTAAGGAACTCTGGATGTTGTTGGACTGTCCTGGTTGACTCATCTTTGCAGCATTGACATCTGGGGCAGTACCTCTGGATTGGCAGACTGGGGAGGTGATTCCCCTTTTTAAGAAGGGGGTCAGGAGGGTGTGTTCAAGTTACTGGGAAATCACACTCCTTAGCCTCCCTGGTAAGGTCTATGCAGGAGTGCTGGAAAAGAGGGTCAATGCAATAGTCAAATCTCAGGTTCCGTCCCTGGCATGGCGCACTGGACCAGCTCTATATTCCCCCCACCAGGGTCTTGGAGGGAGCATGGGAGTTTGCCCAACTGGTCCACATGTGTTTTGTGGATTTGGAGGAGGCATTGACTGTGTCCTTCCAGGTGTCCTGTTGGGGGGTATACCAGGAGTATGCCCAACTGGTCCACATGTGTTTTGTGGATTTGGGAGTATACCAGGAGTATGCCCAACCAGTCCACATGTGTTTTGTGGATTTGGGAGTATACCAGGAGTATGCCCAACTGGTTCATATGTGTTTTGTGGATTTGGAGGAGGCATTGACTGTGTCCTTCGAGGTGTCCTGTTGGGGGTATACCAGGAGTATGGGGTACTGGGTTAACTGTTCTGGGCTGTCCAGTCCCTGTACAAACAGAGTGAGAGTTTGGTCTGTATTGCCGGTTGTAGGTCAGATTCATTTTCAGTGAGAATTGGACTCTGTCAGGGCTGCCCCTTGTCACCGATTCTGTTCAAAAGATTAACTGACAGAACTTCTAGGCACAGGTCGCCTGGTGGCGCAGTGGTTAGGGCAGGCAGCCCATGTACAGAGGCTACAGTCCTCGTGCGGCTGGTCGTGGGTTCAACTCCTGGCCCAGATGACCCTTTGCCGTGTGTTTTCCCCATTCTCTCTGCCCTGTTGCCTGTTTCTCCTTCACGATCAAATAAAGGCCACTAGTGCCAGAAAATATTAAAAAGAATTTCTAGGTCAAAGAGCAGAGGGGTTCAAGGTTGGTGATCTCAGGATTTCATCTCTGGTTTTTGTAGTCCTGCCAACAAGACCGCATCATGGGGCTCTCACTGGAGTGGTTTGCAGTTGAGTGTGAAGCTGCATGGATGAGAATCAGAATCCCCTCTCATAGGTTGGGAGTGAGGTTCTGTCTCGGGTGGAGGAGTTTTTTTTTTTTAAGTATGTTTATTAATTTTAACCTTTTAACAACACAAGAAAACATAATGCAACAACAGCGGCTCAGCTTCATACATACAATACTCATTACAAAAAACAAAAACAGAAATTTAAATGAGTTATTAAGAGTAATAACATTCTCACAGCATAATCTAATTATTTTAAAGTTATTAACAAACACCAATCTCTAAGTGGCTATCTTGATATGGTGGTTTCAACATCTAACCAGACAGACATGTTATTGTCAAAGAACCAGTCATAAATATAGGGCATATGAGCACACATTTGGTACTTTCCAAAATTCAGTAAATCTAAACTACCTTCAGAACTTGCCATCAGTAAAGTAGCCATCTTTGATTTGGATTTGCATTTACACCAAATAAATACACTAAGCCAGGCATTAAGGTCTTTCACAAATCCATTTAAAAATAAAATAGGGATCATTTGGATAGGGTAGAGTAATCTCTTCAAAAATATTCATCTCAAGCATCGCAATACAACCTAGCCAAGAGACTGGCAATAAACTCCAACACTCCAAATCTTGTCTCACCATTCTCAAATGATGGAACAAAGTTGGCTTTATGCATTTTCTTTAATAAAGGGGTTATGGATATACCTAGGTATATAAAGCCCTTTTGGGAACCATTTAAAGGGGAATAAAGGCAATACATTAGGAACTGAATTTAAACTTTCAAGTGGCATGGCTTCTCATTTTGTCAGATTAATTCTATAGCCAGAAAATCTGCTAAATGAATCAACATTATTAAGTAGCACAGGTACTGATGTTTCTGGTCTTGCAACATAGTTCAGGACATTGTCTGCATAAAGACTTATCTTGTGGTCTATCTTATCTATTTGTAGCCCTGAATAGATGGCGTTGTCCTTATGGTCCAATGGTTCTATAACCAAGGCAAATAAGAAGGGGGACAAGAGACACCTCTGTCTGGTTCCTCTATACACAGGAAAGTTGTCTGACCTGATACCATTAGTTAATATTGCTGTGTGGGGATTATTGTTATAAGACCCAGCTAATAATATTATCTGCCAACTCACATTTTTCTAGACAATAAAATATAGAGCAATAGAATAAGACCATTCATCTTGGTCAAAGGCTTTCTCTGCATCCAGCGAAAGCACCAAACCGTCAATTTTTCTCTTTTTAAAAAAAACTGGATGGCATTCAGAAAATGCCTGACACTATTAGAAGGGTTTTGCCCCTTTATAAATCCAGTTTGGTCAACCTTTATGATTTTTGGTAGCATACCTTCAAGGTGTGTGGCCAGAAGTTTTGCTAAAATTTTCCGTTCAACATTCAGAAGGAATATGGGCCTTTAGGATCCACAACTTTCTGGACATTTTCCTTTTTTAAGAATGAGGGAGACATTTGCATCTCTTAGTGTCTGGGGCAAATCGTTCTTGAAAATACTTCATTAAACATGCTGACCAAGGGGTCAGCTAATTGGCCGGAGAATTCTTTATAGAATTTAGAACAGAACCCATGAGGTCCTGGGGCTGTTCTGTTCTGCAGTGCCTTTATGGCATTTATCACCTTGTCCCTGCAAATGGAGGAGTTGAGAACAAGTTTTCTCTGATGATACAATTTAATCTTAGGTAATCTTAGTTGGGCAAAGAAATTATCCATCTAGACCAGTGGTTCTCAACCTTGTTGGAGGTACTGAACCCCACCAGTTTCATATGCACATTCACTGAACCCTTCTTTATTGAAAAAAAAAAAAAATAAAAATATATATATATATATATATATATATATACTGTATATATATTTTTTTAATTCAAAACATAGGTATATGTTTTACTGGTGCAAAAAATGAACCGTGCATTGACATCACTGTGTTCAAAAATCAAGACCAATACATCAATCAATCAATCAATCAACTTTTATTTGTAGAGCCCTTTACAACACACAAGGTGACCAAAGTGCTTTCCATTAAAATCCACATTAAAACAAAACAATTTAAATTCCACTTAACAATACAATTAAAATTAAATTAAAAACATCTCACATCATGACTGTGTATTAAAAGCCAGTCTAAATAAATAAGTTTTAAGCCTGGATTTAAGAAGCCCAAAGTCAGTGATGGTTCGCATTTCTGGGGGCAGCTTATTCCAGAGTCTGGGTCCAGCAACTGAGAAGACCAGATCACCCCAGAGTTTAGTCCTCGTTCTGGGGACTTCCAGCAAGAGCTGGTTTGAGGACCGTAAGGCTCTAGTAGGGTTCTGAACACACACTTTTTCACATAAATAAGGAGGGGCAAGGCCATTAAGGGCTTTAAAATCAAAGATTAACATTTTAAAATCAGTTCTAAAAGAAACAGGAAGCCAGTGAAGAGCAAATTCATACATATACATGATTTACATACCTTACTTATTACTCCATATTGTATCTTACTCCATATTGAACATAGTCGTCCAAACACCTTCTTTCTTTGCTCAACATAGTTAGTATGGATTGAAATATTAAAGAAATCAAATGATGTCCCATCACAACAGTCATAAGTCGACTACTGAGCGCACCAAATTCCCGGCAGCACAGATTGGCCAAGCAATGTAAGGTGATCACCTGTAGCCAGTGATGGCCAAGTGGGGTGAGTCATCATGAATCATATGAGTCAGGTGCATGTCTTGACCTCTGCCAAACCCCTGAGACTGACTCACCAAACCCCTGGGATTCGATCGAACCCAGGTTAAGAACCACTGATCTATACATACGCATTAATTGGCTGCTCTGAAGCATAAAGTGTGTGATAAAATGTCCTAAAGGAGTCTTTTATAAGCCTGTTATTATATATGCGATTGCCAAGTGCATCACAAAGGGCTGCAACAGTTTGTTACTCCTCTTTATTTGGGCTTGTCTCCATGTCCATACATCCTTTGTGTAATGAATCGGATCTTGACTTCTTCATTTTGTGTTAGAAGGTTATCCAAGGTTATTTTTATTGCATTTATTCGAATTACCCATAAGCCTCTTCTTTAGCTTTAAGCTCAACCAATAACTTGTTTTGCTTCTCCCTTTTTTGTCTTTTTTAACTGGCTGAAAAAGAAATAATCAACCCCCTATCAAATGCTTTAGCAATTTCTCAAAGTAAAGCAGTTATCTGTGGACTGGGTATTAGTGTTAAGAAAATATCCAAATTCAGTAATAAAGTGAGTAAAAAATGTTTGGTCTTTCAAAATAGATGTGTTTAGTCTCCAGTATCGCACTCCACTATTTAATCCCTTAATAGAAAGTTCCAAAACCACCTTAGCATGATCAGAAATCAAAATACTGCCAATAGAGCTCGACAAAGCCCTGTACAGAGAGAGCCTTGACAAAAAAATAAATAGATAAAAGAAAATAAAGTAAATTCTACAATGACAGCCATGGGGAGTAGAAAAGAAAGTCAATGATTTATCCACAGGGTGGAGTGCTCTCCAAAAATCTATATATCCTTGTTCCTCACAAATTGAACTAAGAGCCTTAGCTTGCAGTAAGAGAGGCATCCCAGTGAGAACTGTGAGGAAACAATACATTACTTCTGAAGTGGCTGCAAATTTTATTGGGATTTTAAATCAAATTTCTGCTCAGAATGTACCTGCACCATGTGATTTTATTATTGATAGTTTTAACAGCAGATTGAAATCAACTATCAACACTGCAGCTCCAATTAGAATGAAAACAATAAGAACCAAACCCACACCACCATGGATAAATAGAGAAGTTAAAGAGCTAAACAAAGTGCAAGAGAGCGGAGAGAAAATGGAGAAAAACAAAAACAGGCAAGAATCACCCATTTCTCAAACCTCATCGGGGGGCGCTAGTGAGCAGCGCATGTAGTAGACGCGCTTTGAGGAGCTCTCTCTGCCAATATATAAAACTATTATTTCGACAGTCTCCTATGTACTTATAACTGCCTCTGGAATAACTTTACGCATCAGGGACTTAACCGGTCAAGTTTGAGCGCCGTTATGCCGAAGACGGTGAAGAAAAACGTCGAGTTGCCTCGACCATCCTCTGCCTCTGCTGACGCTAATGCTAACAGCGCTGGTGCTAGCTCTGGTAGCAAGCAAAGTCATAACTCCAGAGACAGCGACACGGAGGAATTGCCTTTAATCTGGGAGAAGGTTTCAGATAAGATACTTGATCACATCAACAGCAAGTTTGACAAATTAGAGCAAACACTGCAGGCAGTGCAGAGTTCGCAAAGGGAACTACTGGAGAAAGTGGAAACGGTGGAAGAGCAAGTGCTGGATCACGAGAGCCGTATAACCTGCCTGGAGAAGACGGTCTCTGGCCTGAAGGATTAAAATAACGCGCTTAAATTAAAAGTGGATGATCTTGAAGGCCGATCGCGCCGAAATAATATTAAAATTATTGGCATTCCTGAGCAAGAAGAGGGGGGTAAGCCAACGGACTTTGTCGAGGCATTACTTCCGAAGCTTTTCGGCGAAGACAACTTTCAGTCGCCGGTGATTATCGACCGGGCCCACCGGACCTTGAGACCTCCGCCCGCAGCTGGAGCTAAGCCTCGGGCCATCATCGCCAGGGTCCACTTCTTCCGGGAGAAGGAGCGCATACTTCGCCTCCGGAGAGAACGACAGCTGGAGTATAAAGGCAACAAGGTGCTCATTTTCCCGGATTACACGCCTGAGGTGATGCGGCAGCGGCGGGAGTTCACTGATATCCTGAGGATGCTGCGGGATCTGAAGGTGGAGCACAGCCTACTTTTTCCAGCGAGGCTCCGGCTAAAACACGGAGATCGGTTTAAAGTCTTCAGTACACCGAGTGAGGCAATGACTTTTATTAACACTGACTTAAAGAACATGTCTTAAGACTGTTGTGGTCTCTTAGGTGCATGTATGTGCATACAGAGGGATAATAATACTATTTTGATGCCATGTTTATTGTTTTGATAACTATGTTCAACACTTTAAGAGACTGTCACTTTCATTTTCAGGTTTGAGTGTGTTACCTCAGGCTACAGTGTATGTTCGTTGTTTTACTGTGTTTTGTGTACTCTTGAGAGGATACCAGATTGTTTTTATTACAGGGATAATGTCAGTATCTGATAACATAACACATAGCAGTTTAAATGATAACTTTACAGTGGTATCCTGGAATGTAAAAGGGTTGGGACATGTGATTAAAAGGGGGCGCGTCTTTTTCGCACCTCAAGTCATTAAAACCGGATGTAATCTTTCTTCAGGAAATGCATATTGGTGTAAACGAGCAACGCAGACTAAGAACAAATTGGATTTCCCAAGTTTATCAAGCACCTTTTACCCGCAAGGCTAGGGGGGGTTGCTATTCTTTTCCGAAAAAATGTACCATCTTGATTCTATGATGGCTGACCCATATGGCAAGTATCTGATGATATCTGGACACATAAACTCCCTTCCGATAACGATGCTTAAAATTTATGGTCCAAACGTTGATAATCCTGATTTTTTCCGTAAGGCATTCGATTTAATACCAGACTCTACTCCGAATGTTATTATTGGGGGGGACTTTAACTGCTATCTTGACCCAGTCCTAGATAGACTTTCCACAAAACCACCTCCTGCTATAGCCTCAGTGGGAATTTTAAATGATTTGATTAAAACAAGGAATATGGTTGAAATATGGCGACTGCAGCATCCTACAGATAAGGAATTTTCTTTTTATTCTCATGTCCATAAGTCTTATACTAGGATTGATTATTTTTTGATAGCTTCTGAGTTACTGCCAAGTGTTACTAATTCTACATATCATAATATTTTAATATCAGATCATAGTCCGCTTTCTCTGAGTTTCAGGAACATCCTTTCCAGACCAAAATATAGCTGGCGTTTCAACCCTCTTCTTCTGGAGGACCAGTCTTTTATTGAGCATATGACTGCATGTATAGATGAATTTCTTGTCATAAATGATAATGGGGAGGTCTCTGATTCTGTTTTGTGGGAGGCCTTCAAAGTAGTTATGAGGGGCTACATTATTTCATTTGAATCAGCCAAGAAAAGAGAACTTAATAGCCGCCTTAAAGATATTGAAAAAATGCTTCGAATACTGGAAGAGGCTTATAGATCTTCCCTCTCATCCACTGATTACAATAAGATCTTGAAATTAAAATATGGATATAATACTATTCTTAATAAACAGGTCAGTGGTCTTCTTTTAAAAATTAAACAGAAACATTTTGAACTTGGAGAGAAACCGGAAAAACTGCTCGCTAACCAACTTAAGGGTGAAAGGGCTAAACAGGCTATTCACAGGATAAAATCTAAATCAGGCAGGCTCCTAACCAACCCGAGAGGGATTAATACTTGCTTCAGGGACTTCTATAGGGAATTGTACTCGAGTAAAGTAAAGGCCACTGAAGCAGATTTTTGTAACTTTTTCGATAATTTAAGTGTTCCTAAATTAGATAAAGTGGTGAAAGATGATTTAGATGCCCCATTTTCTGAGACTGACCTCTTGAATGCTATTCGATCCTTCCCCTCTGGAAAAACATCCGGCCCAGACGGCTTTGGATGTGAATTCTATAAAGCATTTCTCGACAAAATAGTTCCACTCATGCTGAGAATGGTGAACGATTCGGTGAGGAATAAGACACTCCCCAACTCATTATATGATGCAAATATCTGCTTGCTTCTGAAAGGGGGAAGAGATGCATTTGATCCTGGAAGTTACAGGCCTGTTGCTCTCTTAAATAGCGACCTGAAAATAATAACCAAAGTCTTAGCTACAAAATTGGCTAGACATATTGCCAAAATTGTACACCCTAATCAGACTGGATTTATTCCAGGTCGGTTTTCTTTTAGTAATGTTCGTTTACTTTTAAACACAATATACTCAGTGCATGGGAAAGGTTCGCAAGCTGCGGTTTTATCTCTGGATGCCCAGAAGGCATTCAATCAGATTGAATGGCCTTACATGTTGGAGACACTAAAGCAATTTGGATTTAGGGAAAATTTCATTGGATGGGTGAAAATTATTTATCATAAACCAGTATCCTCTATCCTCACTAATTCCGATAGATCCCAACCTTTTGAATTACAGCGGGGCGTAAGGCAGGGCGACCCTTTGTCTCCTCTTCTCTTTGATGTTACCTTGGAGCCACTTGCAGTAGGGATAAGGGGTCATCCAGGTATACATGGGGTCAAGTTTGGTAATGTTGAAAGCCTTGTTAATTTGTACGCAGATGATTTATTGCTTTGCTTATCAGACCCAGTGATTTCGGTTCCCAACCTCCTGGATTATATAAAATCATTTGGTAGATTGTCTGGGTACACAATCAACTGGGATAAATGTGAGTTTATGCCATTGAGTAACATGTGTCCAACTTTCCTGAAATCGTTGCCATTTAAGTTAGTTACCACCCATATCAATTATCTTGGCCTTAAGATCTCTAGAAACCCTAAACTTTTATTGAAATTGAATTTTTTGGATATGTTGGATAAATTGAAAGCTATTATTAAGAAATGGAAGTTGCTTCCTCTTTCAATGATTGGCCGAATTAATGCCATCAAAATGGTTGCACTTCCGAGGTTCTTGTATTTTTTTCAAAACCTCCCTATTTATTTGGCCAGTACATTTTTTTAAGCAACTAGATTCAGCAGTCTTGTCCTTTGTCTGGGCGGATAAACCCCCTCGTATTTCTAAAGCCCATTTGCAGAAGCATGTAAAAAGTGGGGGTCTCGGCCTCCCTGTTTTTAGGCATTATTATTGGGCTGCAAATGCAAGAGCTCTTCTTTTCTGGCAGGGGGGTGCTCCTTATGATGATTGTTCCTCTCCGCTTTGGCTAAAGATTGAATCCATGTCTGTATGACAAACCTCACTCCCAGCATTGCTTTTCACAATTGCACAACCACCCCACAATTTGTTTGGCAACAATTTCATTATTATTAACTCTTTGAAGATATTGAATCAAATAAGAAAAGTTCTGGGACTACCAAATGTTTCAATAAATGCACCAATAATGGGCAATCACCTGTTTAAACCTGGCTTGACAGATGGGGTGTTTCTGGAGTGGAGAGAGAGAGGCCTATGTTTTATTTCAGATTTTTACATAGATAACAATTTTGCTTCTTTCTCTCTGCTCCAGGCTAGATTCCACCTCCCTCAGTCACACTTTTATTGATATTTACAGATCAGACACTTTGTCAGGGGACATGTTTCTGACTTCCCAAAGAGACCACACAATCACAATTTTTATGATACATTTCTTTTACAACCAGATTCCAAGCATTTGATTTCCCGTTTTGTCACTGCTTTTGAGACACCAGCAAGTACCAGCTATCTCAGGGATACATGGGCAAAAGAATTGGGAGTTCCACTGTCGGATGAGCTGTGGAAGGAGGGTCTGTCCAGTATAGAGATGTGTTCTATAAACTCTAGATATCGACTGATTCAATTTAAAGTCATTCATAGGCTACATTATTCAAAAACGAAACTTAATAGAATATTTGAATCAGTGTCTCCTATATGCAGAGCCGTCAGACAGGGGGTAAAAGTTACACAGCCTTGGGGGGGCCCATGGCAGAGGGGGGCCCACGGGAAGCTAAGGGGGAAAAAATTATATATTGAATATATTAGTTAATACCAAAACTAAATTTCATGACAGATATTGATCGTAATGCAAACTTGGTGGGCCTATATTAAATGGCATATTCAATTCAATTCAATTCAATTTTATTTATATAGCGTCTGTTACAATGACAATTGTCTCTAGGCGCTTTACAGAGACCCAGAGCATGACCCCCGAGCAAATATCATCAACTAAGATTATATAATTAAATCCAATCAATGAATATGGCAGGTAAAAAACTCCCACGTAGGGAGAAAAAAAACCTTTATACCTGCATATTGTTGTAATCCAAAAACCTTAAGTCTGTTGTGACGGACTACTCTGTGCGAACACACCCTTGGAATATGCGCAAAATCGTTAAGTCCAAAAACAGCTGTTTCTCACAGTGAGGCGCAGCTTGATTACTATTAGCGTATGTGGATGGAGAGAGATAATGTCGCAACCTCCCAAGAAATATAAATCTGGCTCTCAGAAACGTAAAGAGAGGAAAGAGAGAGAGAAGAAACAAAATGAGGGGAGTCAGCTGCCTACAGACTTCTTCTCAAAGAAAGGTGAGTACAATTGTAACAAATGTTAAACTTTAAACACACAAGATGAAATCCCATTGTCAACTGCCATAAGCTCCGCTATCATTGCTAAAATGGACATAAACAGCCCTAAAGCAAGATCAGATAATAGACTACCCTTTCAAATGGTCTTGTTATTAAAATAAGGGAATATAAAGTCGGCTAATATTGCAGCAATATAACAGCAAGCAGGTGGTCAGGTGATCGGTTGGTGTTGGTGGTGGTGATGGGGGGGGGGGGGGGGTTGGGGGGGCCCACCAGGACCTCCTTTGTAGGGGCCCAGAATTTGGTGCTACGGCCCTGCCTATATGTGATAGATGTGACAGTGCCGAAGGTACACTCTCGCATCTATTCTGGCACTGCCCAATACTGGAAAGCTTTTGGAGTGACATATTTAATTGGTTTTCTAAGCAATATATGTTAAACATTAAACCAGACTGTAACCTGGCTATTTTTGGTGCCTCTGAAGAGACATCAGCCCTTCCTTCTCACTGTAAATGGGCTCTCAGAACAGGCATGGTAGCAGCCAAGAAGTTGATTTTACTTAACTGGAAGTCTCCATCATCCCCTTGCCTTAAGAGATGGCTCAATGAGATGGTTTTTGTTTCCAGGATGGAACGATTCCGTCTAAGCAGAGGGAGTGAACCACATCTTTTTGACAAAATATGGAAGCCATTTTTGGCCTTACTTGACCAGTTATAACGGACAATAAATCAGGCTGCTATGTGGTAATGGTAATCTATTTAAATATTTTTCCTGTACTTTATTGTTATACTGATTAAGGTTTGGAACATCCTCTCAGGGTTCTTTGTGCGTGTGCATTTATGTTTGTTTTATATTTTTGTTTTTTACTCAACTCCCTGACAGTAGACAGAAGGCACTGGACTGTTTCGGGTATTGTAGATTTACTCATGTAGCCTCTGTCTTTTTTTTTATTTTATTGCTTCAATTTCTTCTGGTAGCAATGTCAGGTGCTGGGTATTTGTTTTGTATGTGTCTTGTTTCCTATTCTTTGTAAAGAAAAAGTTTGAAAAGTGAAAATAAAATATATTAAAAAAAAAAAAAAAAAACCTCATCACAGAACATAAAAACAACCAGCAATTTCTTTTTAAAACTATTGACCTTTTAATGAGATTTTAACAAGTCCTCCATGCCACTATCAGATGCGGCATGTGAGGACTATGCAGACCACCTCAGATATTTATGCAATTAGATCCAGTCTTTTATCTCAGTGAAGTGCTGATTTGACCACATGTGAATCGCTGCTTTTCCCTGAGGAAACACTGGAGAGTTTTGTCCTGGTTGATGCAAAGATGCTAAATCCAACAAACTTCCTTTTAGACCCAAATCCCACATCACTTTTAAAAACATGTTATGGCTTCTTTGAGTAAGAGCTTTTAAACACTGTGAATTCCTCTCCTCAGAAGAAGCATCTCAACTGCCTCTACAGTTTTTTTCGATCGCTTAAGCATGATTTTCAAAACAGGGCCCATGTTTTCAAAACACTACACACAATTAGCAAAACACTACAGATCCTTTGCAAAATTAAACACTCTTGTAAAAACTATACACTTCTTTTTAAAAACCACACTTTGTTACCATATGAAACACACATGTTTCACATTACTATACTCTGTTTGCAGGAGTTACACTCTGCTGTGATAAACCTAAAACACTTTTAGCACTTCTACTTCCCCATGATTAGAGTAGACTACTATCAACAAAGTACAAATATAATGTAAATTCACCAAACACTACTCAAGACCAATGTTGCAAACTGAAGAAACTCATTTATTTCTCAACACACACAAAATGTTGACATGGAGATTCACAATATTGTAACAAAACGTCACTCTACGTGTTGTAAGTTACTGTGAAGAAAAAAAAAAACAAAAAAAAAACTAAACGCCTCTTCCCCAAGCTGGATCTGGCCAGAGAATTTCATCAACATCGCAGGGAATGTTGTCATTAGCAAGACACCTTGGAAAGAACCGTCTTGAATGATGAATCCATCCTTGGATTGCTGGTACCTCCATCTGGTCACAGGCTTCCTCCAGGGCTTGGATGAGGGGTACCTGAGCCTGGAGACGGAGATCATATACCTTCCACCGCCATGCCGAGAAAGACTCTCCTATAGGGTTGAGGAATGGAGAGTATGGTGGAAGATATAGGACGGTGAAATGTGAATGTTGCTGAAACCAGTTCTGAACCAGAGCAGAGCAGTGAAAAGACACATTGTCCCAGACAACAATGTGATCGATTTGATTTGCTGCTGTTATGTTGTGCAATCGGTCCAAGAATGTAAGTATGAGTGCTGTGTTGTAAGGGCCTATATGGGCATGGTGGTGGAGGACTCATTCTGTGTAATGGCTGCACACAGTGTTATATCACCCCCACGTTGCCCTGGGACACTGACTATAGCCCTGTGGCCAATGATGTTTCTTCCCCTCCTTCGTGTTCTCGTCAGGTTGAACCCAGCCTCATCTACGTAAATGAACTCATGCTGGATCTCCTCTCCATCCATCTGGAAAACTCTCTGAAAAACAGTGTCAGTGGCAAAATTGTGTAGTTCAGTGTAGATCTAGTAAACCCTTTCAGAATTGCACTCGAAAGGCACTCAGTAAATTTGCTTCATTTGAATATGTTTTTTTTTTTTTTTTTTAGGATGTGTGCCAGTGTTGATGTTGAGACCTGATGGATATAGTTGAAAATGCCGTGGTTATTGACAATGTTAGCTTGGAGCTGATTGAGTGTTATAGCATTGTTGGCCAAAACCATGTTTACTATCTCCCTCTGTTGCTGTTCTGTGAACATAGGAGCCCCCCCACTGTCGTTCCCGACCCTCAATCCTATGTAGAAAACAAAACAGTATACAATACAGTAGTAGAGTAAAAGGTTACAGAAGTGCTGATAGTGCATAGAACACAGTACTGTAAGAAGTAACTGAAACCATGCAGATGTTTTTGATATGATGATATTTTTATAATACCTATTTTCCAGTCAAAATGTTCTTATCACACTTGCCACTGTATATCGGCTTAGATTTGGCTGTACTCGCAGTCCAGCCTCCCTCAGCGTCAGGCCGTGGTTGACAACGTGGTCAACCAGTGTTGCGCGGATCTCATTTGTCAGATTCAGTCCTCTTTGAGCACCTTCTCGTCTTCCTCTTCCTCTTCCTCTACCTCTACATCTACCTCTACCTCCAGCATGGCCTCCTCCTCTGTTGATTCCTCTTCCTCCCCTTCCTCTTCCTCCCTCTTCTAATTTTTGAGAATTCCGTTTTAAGCATTTTATGCAAATTTAACCCCAAAACAGTATATAAAGTAATGAAATATAGACAATTTTTGCAATTATAAAGTATAAAAACTTTAATGTTTTTATACTTTTAAACATATTGTGTCCAACAAAACATTTTTTTTTTTACAAAAAAAATCTATTTTTTTCTATTTAATAAATAAGAAAAAAAATAATTCAAATAGGTAAAATCCATTTAAAGTGCAAAAAAGAAAAATTGCAACAGCAGTAAACTAATCATTTTAGTTTGTTTAATTTATTCTGTTATCAGACAGTTTGTCATACCGTACATGATATTTTTCAGGTGTGTCATGACAAACTGTGTCCGATAACAGAAAACATTGTATTTACTACAGCTGATGTAGATGCTATGAAATTCAAAGCACTGAACACTGAACACTGGTTGTGTGTATGAGTGTGTGCCCGGGTGTTATTTTTTCTTTAGGTGTTCCATCTATTACAGACAGCTGTTTAAATAAATAATTACCTCTTTGTGTTTAGCTCGTTGAGTGATTATAAGTTTGTGATTTTCACTCATTCACTGATCCTCGCTCGAAGACCACGGGGCAGACCAGGACACGCTAGAGAGATTACATCTCTCAGCTGGTCTGGTGGAAGCGGCCGGGGGGAGGGAGGTCTGGGCCCCTCTGCTGAAGCTGCTGCCCCCGCGAGCCGACTACGGACCAAGCGGGAGCTAATGGAGGATGGAACTGATCCTTGCACGTATATTTTTGTGTCCATTTAATCGTGTGCTGGCAAAACTTGCAGAATTTTGAATAGCCAGACACATAATAATCTCGGATAAACTGCTCTGCTTTGGACCTGAGAGTAAACCGCTAGTTCCTTTGCTTCTTCGCTGGTTTCTCGGGTGGCCGCTTCAATGTGTTTTTTTTTTTTTTTTTTTTTTATGATGAGGAAAACGGGGGCCATAGACATATATAGAGATAGACGCCGCATCGAACGCTACTCCCTACTGGCGCTGACGAGATTTGGGACTTGGACCGGTCACCCGCTCCGCTCAGTGTTATTTGTTTGGCAGGTGTGCCGTCAGTGTATTTAATCATACCTCACGAAACGAACTGATTATGATTATTAACTGATAATGATTAACTCAAACCAGGTGTGACAGGGGACCAGGAAGAGCAGCAGGAAAAACTGAACTAAGGAAGACTACAAAACCAAAACCAAGGACACAAAACCCCTCAGATCATGACAATATTAAGATTAATCAGACAATATAATGCACTATAGGCTACAGAGTGACATTGAAAAACATAGCAATAGCATATAGCAATATAATTATATTTCTACAATGGCAATTCTTGTGTCAGTTGTAATCTAAGTCAGTGTTATGGAATATGACTTATCAAGTCTCAAATCATAGCCGGGTGAACAATAAACATACTGTAGCATTGTTAACTGCCATTAGCTTAGCGTCGTTTCATTAACATTATGGTAACAAAGGATCCTTGCTCCTTCTCAACTCTGGTAATATTCAATGAACAAAATACAACCAATAATATAGTAACCCACTGAGCAATAGACGTCTCGTTTAAGTTCACACACGAAATTCGCCCGTCTATAATCGGTCTATATTAACGCAAATCTATACGGTACAATTTAATCCATTAATAATTAAATACAAAATAAAACAAAAGTAAATTGTATAAATGGTGGCCAAATGCTGGATTAAAACATTTTTAACAGTCATTGATCAATGTACAATGTAGTTTAGATTTAGAAACGGCTAGTCTAAAACTTTCATTTAGACCAGTGGTAGACCGATTTTAGCCCAGACGTCTAGGGACCATTAGACGTTTATTAGACATTTATTAGATGTCTTTTAGACCAAAAAATATGTTACATCTTACTTGTGAAAAGTAATCCCCTGAGCCCTGTTTCTGATGGTCCGCCGATTGGAGCAGGAATATCCCACACAATGTTCAGGCATGTTCTCTCACTTGTGCTGCGACTAGACGTATGGTAATACTACTACGGTTATAATCCCAGAGAATGACCGGTCCAAGATGGCGGCCGCATTTCTCCTTCCAAACAGCCAATGCGGCGTCTATCTCTATATATGTCTATGGCGGGGGCAGAGAAGCTAGAGTGTCCCCACCTTTTCGTGAACCCTCTTGGAACATTTTCTCGAAAGAAAAGTTCTTTTAGTCCGGGAGAAAAAAAAAAAAGAAAAAACTTTTATGCAAATTGCGTTCAGTTCTGTTATATTGCGCATTTAAAGTGAATTCCGTTTTTAATCTCCAATTCCGCGATTCCGTCCGCGATTCCGTGATCGCGGATTCCATAGGGCTCTACAATTGGAAAAAACGGTAAAACAGCAGTGGTGATGGCTCTTCTGAAGAAGAGTAATTTAGAGCCTGCTGTTTTTAACAATTACTGACCTGTATCTAACTTACCATTTTTAAGTAAAATGATAGAGGTTATTTTTATTCAGTCAAATAATTTTCTGAATAAGAACTTTATTTTTGAGAACTTTCAGTCTGGTTTTAGGACAAACCACAGCACAGAGACGGCCCTAATAAAGATTGTTAATGACCTAAGATGTAACATGGACACAGAGAAACTTTCAGTCCTGGTTCTACTGGATCTAAGCCCTGCCTTTGATACAGTAGATCACAACATTTTATTAAACAGACTTAGAAGTCTGATAGGCTTCTCTGGTTCCTTTTTAAAATGGTTTCACTCCTATCTCACAGATTGACAGTTTTATGTAAGTACAGATACATGCTCTTCAAGAACCTGTAAGATCAAGTATGGGGTTCCCCAAGGTTCAATTTTAGGTCCAATACTTTTTAATCTCTATATGCTGCCACTTGGGGATGTCATCAGGAGACATGGCGTTGGTTTTCACACCTATGCTGATGACACTCAACTCTACATCGCTGCATCTCCTGATGACGTAGAACCAGTTAACGTTCTTTTAAACTGTATTTTAAATATTAAGTCATGGATGGCACAGAACTTTTTACAGCTTAACCAGAACAAAACTGAGGTTTTAATCATTGGTCCTGAAAACAAGAGAGAAATAATTTTACCAAAATTACATAATTTTAAATCTTCTCAGTGTGTGAGAAACCTGGGTGTTCTTTTTGACTCTGAACTGGATTTTATCTCACATATAGAAATGTAACAAAAACAGGTTTTTATCACCTAAAAAACATCACCAGAGTCCGCCCATTTCTCTCTCGGAGGTGTTGATGTTTTTATCTCCCGTAGATTAGACAACTGTAATGCTCTGCTCTCTCGTCTTCCAAAAAAGAGTATATCTATCCTACAATTACTTCAGAATTCAGTAGCATGTGTGCTGACGAGGACCAGAGGGTGGGAACATATTACACCAGTTATAAAACCGCTGCATTGGCTTCTCCTGTGTTTCAGGATTGATTTTAAGGTTCTTTTATTAGTTTATAAATGTCTTAATGGTCTTGGGCCTTCTTATTTATCTGACCTCCTTTTAAGGTACGAGCCCTCGCGGACCCTGAGGACCTCAGGTACCGGTCTCTTGATCATTCCTAGAGTCAGAACTAAAACCTATGGTGAGGCCTCGTTTCATCATTATGGCCCCCGAATCAGGAATAGCCTACCTGGGGACCTCAGGGCTGCAGAGACTGTTGATGCTTTAAAAGGAGGCTCAAGACCTACATTTTTTACTTGGCTTATAGTTAAAATCTATTAACACTTTTTATTTTTAATTTATTTAACTCTAATTTTACTGATATTTAGTTCTTGCTTATTTAGTTTTTATTTATTTTAAGTTATTAATTCAATTGTATAGTCATTCATTTATGTATTTCTTACCTCCTCTTATTGGTTTTAAGTCTCTCTGAAATTTTGTCTTCTTTAACTCCAGTGTTCTCCTCATGGGGGTCCTCCACGTCAGGAGCTACAACTGCTTGGTATCCGGTGTCGCTACCATGGGGATTCTCTCTGTTCTGGCTGGCCAGGGCCCCACATTGTGGTGATGTTTACAGTGTGGGTCCTTGTCGGCCTGGGTCCGGTTGGTTCCTGTGGCGGTGACCTCTGTGATTGTGGGTGAGGGTGCTCTCGATGTTGACTGATCCCCAAGATAACATTTTCCTCAACTGGTTCATTGGTGCCAAGATGGATGTTGAGAATCTATTTATGGTGGGGCCAAAGGGGGTGGGGGGACTATGTGTACTGACTGTGTGTGCGTGAGAGAGAGAGAAAGAGAGAGAGGATGACTGGGGGCTTGATTTTTTTTTCCACTGCTGTAACCCTGAGTGTATGATGGCTTGTTATTTTTGCTCCCTCTTGTTGTTGTTTAAATGATTGTTTTTATTTTGTAAAGCACTTTGTGTTACTTTTGTGTGAAAAGGGCTTTAAAAGTAAATTTGATTTGGTTTGATTTTGATAGCCTTAGAAGGGAGTCTTTCTATAACTGGGTTTAATAAGAAATTAAAATCTCAACCCAGAATGCCAATGTCTAACTGAAAAGCAGAAAAGTCCAAGAACACTTTCATTATGAAGTCAGAAGGGTTAGCAGGTGGATAATATACAGTACATTCAGTACAGTAGATTATTACACTTTGGAGTTGTCGAGTGATCCATGAAATTTTGGGATCATCTTGGCTATTGTGTTGGAGAAATATTTAAGAACTATTATCTAACTGTGAAATAAGGATTATAAGTGATCATTTCAGTGTGTCTGAATGCAGAGTAAGCGTTATCTGTACTGTTGGGGAATGAAAGTTGGCTCCTTTGTGGGGACAGCGACGGAGGCCGAACCCGCATTAGTTGCATGAAGCAAGCAGGATTGAGAGGAGCAAAAGTCATCAGCAAAGCTTCAAGAGGAAATGCCACGACTACGCTGAATAGCCAACCAGTCTGGACCTCATCCCTGACTCGAGAGGTACCTAGAGAGGCTTTGAGGAACAGACAACTTCATCAGACAAAGACAGAGAGGAATGGCAACTGCACCAGAACAGAAGAACCCTAGCCCAAGATGAGCAGAAGAGGTCGGCCTACAGGAACTGGGCCTGGGACCGAGCACTGCATGGGGCAGGCCCCATGGGAGAGCCTCGTTACCGATGGCACCAGAGGAGGAAAATGAGAAGAAGCATATAGTTATTCTATATGGAGGTGGTGTGGCAATGTGGGATCAGACCCTACGCCAATGGCTGGGGAAGGAACTTGGGATGGATTCCAACTCGCTGCAGGAGAGGGTAGATGGAGCCCTGCAGGAGCAACCAACGTTCATATGTCCTACAAAGCCCAGGCAAATGCAAGCAATTTTCCTGACCCACCCTCTTAAGGGGAATAAGGCAGCAGATCTGGGTGTAATGATGAAATGGTGGGGCCTGATAGTCGAGTCCTGGAATCATCGAGGACCCATAGGGACGGTGGTGAGTCCAGCTTCCCAATATGATGGGATCATGAAGCTCCTAACCCAGATCACAGGCCTAGAACGTGTGCTGGTGAGGACTACCGCTAGAGCAGCCCCTTGTCACCGGGAGAATAGGGAGATGGTGGAAGACTTGAAGAGACGAGTTCAGGAGTACCAGGATAAGTTAACCGGGGACGTAGGGTGGAACGGTGAACTGGACAGCGACCTAGGCGAGGGAGGGGAGGAATCTGAGGTACAGAGTTACACCTCGGAGTCGGATAAAGAAATAGGAACCACTGGACCCGGGATGGAGTCCGGAGGAAGAACTGAATGAACAGCAAGACCTGCCTGATTCACTCGAACCACCGACTACATCAGTGGTCCGGGGTTTGGTAAAAGTGATAGACCGGGATCTACACAAGATGCAGATCAGAGGTCAACCTCATCTAGGCAGGGGCAAAATGAAAAAAGAGGACCGTGGTTGTGACAAGCCCCCAGAGGTAGTGCAACCGCCCAGGAAGCATACCAGCAAGACAGAGAGGCACTTTTCTGAGTCACCTGGAAGGATGGTACTGTCGTCTCCAGAGTCGAAGCGTGGACACGTTCCCCTGACCTGGCACTCTTTTTTGCCCATAGAAGGGGTCGCCCCGGCCCTTGACATGGTGCCCCCAGAGGACAAAAGAGTGACTCTGACAAATGGAGCCTTGGCCTATAGCTATGTAGGGGGTATAGTGGGGGTTAGCAGTGATGCCCTGATAATTTTTATCAATGCAAAGGGGGAAGCTTACCATGCTGGGGTGAGAGACCAGCTGTGGAAGGCCGGGGAAGACTACAGGGAAGAAGTCAGGAAGCTCGATATGACGGGACGGGAGTAGGCATGGTAAGTGGGGGACATCTACCCCATTATGCCATAGTACACATGAGAATTGACGGTTATCAGGGAGGATCAGTGCCGAAGAAATATCTGCCAGTGATGATGGAGGCCCTGGATAGGGGTCTGGGGAAAGCAAAGGAAATAGCTGCACGAAGCGTGATGATAGGCATCAGTGGGCTGAGGTCAGGAAATATGTCTTGGAGGGTAGCCGAACTGGCTGCGGTTGCGGCAATGCGGATGGATGTGGACAGGTGTCATATGGGGGACCGGATCGAGGAGTACGTGATCCAAACCTCCCCAGAGGATGACGAGACCAGGAGACAACAGGCACTGGCCATGCCAGGGATGAGGGAGCTCGGAGGAACATGACCGGCTGAATGGATGACACTAGAATCCCAGGAGCAGCCTGGATAAATTGGACCTGAAACATCTGCACCGATGGCCCCAGAGGAAGAGGAGTTTCTCTCCATTGGGGGAAACTCACCAAGGCCTACGCCGGCCACGATGGAAAACTGGGTAGCTGGCAGGAAGCACATGACAGTGAGGACTCTGCCAAGGTCAGAGGTTATAGCAGTGTGTCCTTCGGAGGAGCAGCCTCACCCCCCAGGAAATTTACCGGGGTCAGGCCCGGGAGAGGACTCTGGGGGGGAAGAAGAGGAGGATTCAGAGGCAGCAAGCCTGTGTTCCCTGGCTGAGGAGGGGCGTGAGAGTCCACGGGAATTGAGAATGGTGAAGCGAAGGGGACGGAAGAAGATGGTGGAGTTTGTCAACGTGAAGGTGGTGACCGAGAGAATGGGCCGAGACCTGAGTTGGGGAACCATAAAGACCAGGGACGGCAGGAAAGCGTACACACCAGAGGTTGGCCAGCTGAGGCACAGCATTCCGTGGGAATGGGTCAAGGACATGGGGGAGAACCTAACCCTTGGAGTGACCGCACGAGTGAGGGAATGGGCTAATATTCTGATGACGCCATCGACAGCCACCCTGGCTGCATGCAGAGACTTAACTAAGGACTTCTGGGTGGCATACTTGGCTATCACCCATGATGTAATGCTGCGAAGGATGAAGAAAGCAACATTACTGCAGGTCCGGACACTGGAAGCGGAGAGGCGAGACCAGGAGTGAGAGATACCGAGGTGTGCAGGGAGCCCACCCCGACCCCCCTGAAAGAAGACCACTTCAGGGAAATCCAGAAGATCAATATGCTGGTAAGAGCCCGGGGGCCAGACAAGAAGACCGCGGAATACCTGTAAGCGTTTTGGGCCCAACTTAACAGTATCAGTGATGATGAGGAGACAAAAAGGTTATGGTTGTGCCATATCACAGTAGATGTGGCAGAGAAGGGGGAGGCGGTGGTCGAACTCTATAACCGCATTGTGCTGGAGGACATGAGAGATGAGGAATTGTTCCTGGCTCAGTGTAGGGTGGACCTAACCATAGGGAGTACTCTAACCCAGGCCTGGCACTGGATAAAGAAGACGGTGCCCAGCGAGCGGTTTGTGAAGGCCCTGAGGATAGTGACGGCAGGCCAACTGGGTGCGGTGAGATTTGCAACCATGCCCATGACAGGGCACACTATGACCGCCCTGGATCAGGCTGTGAAGGCGTGGGATCTGGAAACCAAGTACTACGAGGAGAAGAGGAAGAAGGAGTCCAGATTCTCCACCAAGGAGTCAGGAAAGGCAGCCGATAAACCGACTACTTCACCTCAAGCGCCAAAACCAAATGAGAAGGCGCTCCCGCGGCAAGAACCAAGACAAGACTACCAAGGCCGATTCCAACCCTCACGTAGACCACCAACAGCCTTTCAGCCCAGGCCACCGCCGACCAGGAGACTTGACGGAAAGTCTAATGAAGGTGATTATCTGCCAACTGAGGAGTACAGCAAGCTGACACCGGAACAGAGAGATGCCCTCCGGGCTGCCCAAAAGGTGGCTGGGGGGCCCCAGGAATGACAGGCTTAAAGGCACGGGTCACTCTGGAAAATACCTACTGGAAGGGGGACGATATCTACACCGATGTGGATGGAGTCCCTTATCTGGTAGACACCGGAGCTAAGGTGTAGATAACCCACAGGAACCTTGAGACGGTAGGACTCCTGAAGGTCCAACTCGCCACCGGAACCATCAAGGAGGTGCCAGTGGGTGTATGGAAAGGAATAGTGTGGGTACAAGGCCCAAACAACCTGATTACTGTGAGGGATCTTAATAAGCTGGAGTAACCCAGAAGGAAATGGGGCTCGATAAAGAAGCGGCTGAGTCTGTTACAGTCGAGGTCGGTCCGTATAGGACCAACTCGGAAAGAAACAACACCCCAGGAATGGTATAAGCCAGTGGACATCCCCGCGGTGACTGAGCAGAAGCTGCAGGAGAGTGATCTGTCCGTAAAAGGAAAAGACGAACTGAGGGGGATCATCTAGAAGGCAAAGGTGGCACGGTTCAAGAATGATTGCGGGGATCTTGGAACAAAGTATATGCACGTTATTGAGGGAGGTGTGCACCCACCTGTTTGACAGTACCCGTTAAACCCAGGAGTGGCCGAGGAAATGGATGTGATAGTGAAGGAACTGACAGTACTGGATATCATCAGAGAGGAGCCAAATCCTATCACTAATAGCCCAATACAGGCTGTTAAGAAGCCTGAGTCAAGGGGGGGGGGGGGGGGGGGTGGCTGGAGGCTGGTGATCAACTTCAAGGCTCTCAACAGATGCTCAATTGTAAATCGAGCTAGCCTCATCAACCCCCAAGGATCATTGAAAACGCTGCGGGTTAATAAGTTTAGATCCTGTATTGATTTAGTGAATGGGTTCTTCTCATTAAGGCTAGGAAGCAATCGCAAGGGAAGACTGCCTTCACGCACAATGGGAAATCCTACGTGTAGCAGAGGCTGCCACAAGGGTATAAGAATTCGTCCAATGTGTTTCAAGCTGCAGTGATGGATGTCCAGGGAGAACTAGAGGTCACCGTCTACACTGACGACATGTTCATCACGGACGACACAGAGTAAGAGCACCTAGACCGACTGAGGTGAGTGATAGAGCGGCTAACGGCATCAGGGCTGAAGCTGAACTTAAAGAAATGTCAGTTCGGTCAGCTGCAGGTGAACTATCTTGGGTTTGAGGTAGCTGCGGACCTGGGGTTGTCAGAAGGGTATAGGGAGAAGGTTAACCGGATCGAGCCGCCGACATCAGAACACAAGCTACAGAAGATCCTGGGACTTATGTGCGGGATTATGCACCGGACTACCAAAAGTATGCAAAGCCATTGTATGCCCGTTTGAAGAAGACAGAGAGAAGCTTTAGCAGCTGGGTTTGGATGGCAACTGACCAAAATCATCTGGAAGAGCTGAAAAGGGAACCTAGGACTCTCACAGTGAGGCTACTAGCGGGTGTGAGTTGTGATGAGAAAGACGCAGTGTTGAGGGTGCGAAACGAAGGAGGGGGTATGGTAACTTTATGGAGTTACACCCTGTCACCGGTAGAAAAGAAATATCCCCAGGAGGAAAAAGAACTGGCTGTATTGGCAAAATATTGGAGTGGGATAAAAGATCTTGCCCAAGGTCAGAAAATTAAGATCATCACACAGAGCCAGGTGCACAAGTACCTAAGGAAGGGTACCGCGGAGAGTACAAAGGCCACAAATACCAGGTGGGGAAGGTGGGAAGATATCCTGTTGGACCCAGACTTGGACATTGGACCAGTGCAGCCTGCTGATAAAAGGCTGTCGAAACCAGGTCCGTTAGAGGGACACCCATATGAATGGGTTCTCTACATGGATGGATCGCGGAAGGGGCAAGATGATACTCCATATTGGGGATTTATCCTCAAACATGATGGGAGAGAACAATGCCGACACAGGGGGAGATTGCAGAGCAGTGCCCAAGCTGGAGAAGTCACGGCGGTGATGGAGGGATTGCTGGAGATTACCCAACGGAGGGTGAAAAGGGCAAGGATAGTAACTGATAGCCAGTACTGCACACAGGCCCTAAACAAGGATCTCGCCATCTGGGAGGAAAATGGGTTTAAAGGAGCTAAAGGAAGAACAGTAGCTCACCATGACTTATGGAAGAAGATAGCCTAGTTGCGGCTGAACATGGAACTGGATGTAATGCATCAGAAGGCGCATACCAAAGAAGGAACGTACTGGTGAGGAAACGATAAAGTGGACCACTGTGTACAAGAGAGGAGAATTGTCTTTGTTGAGATCGAGAAGTGGGACAGAACACTTATAGGCCGGGTGGTCCCAACAAAAGCCGTGACGGATGTGGTGCAAGCCGTACATGAGGTACTGGGCCATGCAGGCACGCTCCCCACACGGAGGGAGTTGGAGAGGCAACAGCTCTGGGTCGCCCAAAATCAGATACGCCGGGTTCTGAAAAACTGTGTTGTGTGTGGGCAGTACAACGCAGGAGGAAGAGGACAGTGGGTTGACGGCCAAACCATTAAGAGTAACGTGCCCTGGGGATCAGTCTGTATGGATGTGGCTGGACCCCTAGGGATAACAGGTAGTAAAGGAGAGAAATACCTGTTAGTACTGGTGTCCTATGTCAGGTTACATGGTAGTAAAACCGGTCAGAAAAGCTAATGGCAGCAGTGTGGTGGGCATGTTGGACCAGGTCTGTGGTGCAATAGGTGTGCCTAAGGAGTTGAGGACCGATAACGGCACTCATTTCCGGAACGCACAGGTGGACCATTGGTGTCAGCGGTATGGGGTGATCAGAGTATACTCCCCACCGTATATGCCGCAGGCTAACGGGGTGGTGGAGAGAACCATCGGGTTAGTGAAGAGTTGGATTGGCAGGAACACCAACACCCAATAATGGAGCACCAAGGCCCTGGAAATAGGGATGGCCCTGAATGACAGGCATCGGGCTGATAGACCCTCCCCTTCTGAGGAGTTGAATAAGCGACTATTCATGTCACAGGACGTGGGGCGTGTCTCTGAGGATAGGAATGTAGTCTCAGACTTGAAGGTGCCATTGCAGGATGGGCAGAGAGTGTGGCTAAAGGCAAGGTATCGTCCGACCAACACTGCTGTGAAGGCCAAGTACGAAGAGAACCAACATGGTTCACCATATACACTGTGTTGCTGAAGAGGCGTGGGATCCAGGGAGTGGAGCATCTCAAGCAGATTCCAAACTAGAGGGAACTAGGAGCCAAGGATGGCTAGTGGCAGAGGACCCCCGCCATCCCATGTCAGACTAGCCACTGATGAAGGGGTGGTAGTTAGAAGTACAACCTCGGCTCTCTGGGTTGGGAGGGGGCTGAAGAAACTGCATTATGCAAAGAAAGGATTCTTATTGGAGGAAATTGGAGACCTTGGACTGGAGTGAAGTTATCAACAGCTGCGTGGGGTGTGGGAACCCCCCCCCCCCCCCCCCCCCCCCCCCCCCCAAGAGTCCAAGGGACAGGACTGTGCAGCAGGAGACCAGGAATACTCCAGACCAAGACCGAAGCAGATAAACCATTGCTCGAGGAGGGAGGAGAAAGCAGCGACTACATGGTAAACGACCTTGGTCCGGAATAAGGCATAAGTGTATACGTCAAGCGATGAAGGGCGACTCTGACCAGCTGGCAGCAGGCAGAGGAGGAAACCAGAGAGATGTGGATGGCAGCCCTGTACCCAGCGGAGGTGAGTGTGGAGTTGAAACTCGAAAATGGAGTTCAAGTGTCAATCCTGTGCCATATATGGTGGGAAAACTACATGGCCAGCTCCATGGTAAACTACAATTCCCAGAGTTCACCAGCAAAATGGCCGCAGATTGATTGAGTGCACCTGAAAAGTCATGGAGGCTCTCAGTCACATTCATTCTACAAACGAATTGCAAGAGAACAGCAACCGCAAGCTCTACTCTAGAAGTTTCTCCAACACACCAATGGTTGGTGAATATTCTTGTTCATTTTATGCTGGTTGAAATGCCTAGTTTAAAATGCTTAAGATTGTACTTGAAAGCTTTATTAATTTGCTTAAGTAACTTCACTTGTTTAACTGCTACAGGGTTCAAGTTGAACCACTGCATTTCTGAGTTCATTTTGAGCAGTGATTGCATGTGTTTAACAACTTAAATGCTTAAGTTAAAAGGTTCAAAGTGAAAAGTTAAAAGGTTTAAAAACACCACAGAAATCAATGTTGAAGGATAAAAATTGTTTGTTCAAAGCCTTGCTAAAATGTGGACATTTTAAATTACATTTACAATGTTAAAAGTTTAGAAGACTTAGAGGAAAGAGCCGATCTACAAGCTCGTAGCCATTTTTTCTTAGTTTCTTCATTCCCTTTACTTGACTCTAATTGTTGAATGGATTTAATTCAGTTCATTCAACTTTCTTGTTCCATCCAATGGATTTAAGTTAATTCTTTAATTCATTTAAATGATTAATTTGTTAAATTGTTTAAATGTTAATCAAATTGAACCATTAATATTTAAAATGAGTATTTCATTTTGAGTCACTTAAAATGGTTATATTTAATTAAAATGTCAACATTCCTTAATGACAAGTAATGCTTTTGTTTAGCGTTTAAAACTTATTTGGAGTTTAAAGTTTGTGTTTAAAAACAATTCTTAAAAAACCTGTTTGCAAACCTGTTTGCAATTTAAATGTTTAGGAACATTAGGTTTAAAACAACTATTAGGAAAATTAAAACTATTTTACATTGTTTAAAACATTATTTGAAAGTTTAAAAACATTAAGAAGTTTAAAAGCACTTGTAAAACATTGTTGGGAATCTTTGTTTAATTTGTTAACATTTTGTTTGTGTTTCGAAGGTTTACAACCTGATGTTTAACCGAAGATCAACTGAAATCAAACCAACAAATGCTTGAAGTTGGAAATAAAAGTTGATCAAATTGGAAATCGAGTTGTCAGTGTCACTTTGGAGTGAACAGAGAGTGGAACTTAACAATGAGGCTCAACAGAAATGAGAAAGAAGACCTTCAGGAAGGAGAGATGGTCTTGGAGAACCTACGAGTGGTAGGAGGAATCTCTATCTCTTCAGCAAGCCCCTCAACAGGTGTTGCAGGGGCTTGAAAATGATTAAATGAAATCATTATTGTCATGCCTATTGATTGTGATCATAAATCTGTAAAGGAAATGTAATGGTTATTGTCACTTGTGATTTCTGATCAACAATGAACTGAAATGAACTGTGGCTCTCCTGACCCAAAAAAAAAAGGTCCAGCGAAACTCCGCTAACGAAGTATTATCTTTGGAAAGTGGTGGGTGCACACCTCCACAGAGGTTAAAAACCTGAGTCGTACTCCACTGTTTGTCTGACTAGTCAGACTGATGCGTTGAGAACTGATGAAGCCGCTTGGATAAGAGGCGAAACGTCTTCTAGACAAATCTAAGTCCAGTTGCCTATGATTCAATTGTTGCGAGAAAAGCATGTGTGTTAGTAAGTAAGTTTTTAACATGTGCAAAATACCATGCAGGATGAGGATGCACTTTTTCACTTCCTTAGATGGTGGTCCCTGGGTGGGGATTTATGGTAATTAAGTAGCTAATTAGGAAGAGTGTGCTGCCAGCTCTTTCACAAAAAGTTTTATGTAGCTTTCATGCATCCGGAATAAGTTTTTGATAAGGTGGTGGTCTGTGTAAATCTACTTACAAACTTATGAAGATTTCATGAGTAAGGTCCAATATTTTTTATTATGACTCATCACAACTCATAATCAATCTCAATCTTAAACCAATAATGGTTGGGCTCCTGTGAAACAGCAGCGATGAACTGACCACCTGTTCAGCCTGTGTCCTGCCCCTCACCTGGTAACATCTGGGATTTGCTCCAGCAGACCCTGCGTGGTAGTGAAGGCATAGAAAAGGAGTGCATGGGTAATCCCGGTGTCTCTCAGTGAGAAACATCAGAGAAAACACAGCAATTTATTTCCTCACACAGTGATTAAGGGCATCTACCAGTCAGGGCTACTTTTACCATGTCATAGTAGGGGGTGGTACTAGTGTCACAACAGATGCATGGTTTGATAAACAGAAGTCATAGTTATTTGAAATTGCTTCCTCTAAATGGCTTATAAGTGAGCTAAAATGCTTGTTTGCCGATGCAGAAATTTCAGACAGGTAGAAAAAGTGTTGTTGTCAGTGATTAGTACAGTATACCCTTATTATTCACGGGGGTTATGTTCCTTCCTCCCACCGCGAATCCCAAAAATCTGCAAATTATTGATGCAGTTTTAAAAGGCCTATGTATGATATTATATACACTAAAATATGCTTCCCAAACACATTCTAAAGACATTCTTACTCATTAATACAGTAATAATGTAGTAATGATAAATTAAAAACATTTTAGTGCGAAAATATGTATTAAATAGAAAAATTGCATTTCCTGCAAAAATGCAGGTGTGAATGCATTAAGCTGAATTTTTGAAAATATGCCAACCACAGCCAAGGGCGCAATATGCTGAATGAAGCTAAGGTAGGAGAATGGTGAATACACCAATACTAGCAAAATGCCAAAAAAGAAGTCCCCAAAGGTATTGAAGTATACTAATATACTTTGGTATATTATATAATGTAAAACATTATTTCTAGTATTAGTTGACACAGACATTGCTTTTCTCAAATCTGAATTAGTATACTTTTTTTTAATTTTGTGACTTTTTTTGTAATATATAAATTTTGTGATCCTTAATTTAACCTTGTAAAATCCAAATATAGAAAAACACTAAAAATTTTTTTTCAACCATTAAGATGTTGTTGTAGGAGGCCTTTGAGGCTGAAAATGAGGTGTTTTTCAAAAAAATATGTGTTTGTAAGTTTTTACGGAAATGTTGTAATATTGCAACATTGGGCTCAATGGGGAGCAGAATCTCCTGTATCTGTACTCATTGTCTGAACAACAATACAGAATGAAGGATTCATTTGCAGGGTTTTACTTTTGTCCCAGAACAGTATAACATGAAAAATAATCTCAGTCATGTTGTTATGAACAGTCATTTATTGCAATAGCAAGAACTTTGGCATTTATTTACAAAGATAGTCCCAGAAACAGTTCTTGTCCTCTGAAAAACAGAGGCGGACATCACATTTGCTGCATTGGGTATTGGTATACCCTTTACTGCAATGTCTGCAGTGTCCTCTTCACTTTTATTGAGAAATGTCCAAAGTGTTGTGGCCACCTGGAAAGAGAAGAATCAATATTAATATTAATAATCCATTCATATATATGCCAAAAATGCATGATGATACAAGTCAAAGATATCACAAACATGGCAAATAGCAGAAATAGATTCTTACCAGAATGAGAGAGGATGGTAGTTGGGCCTGGAACTTTCTCATGTTCAGGATCTCCTTCTTTGGCATCTTGAGAATTGGCAATGTCGCTTGTAGAGGAGCCAGGCGTTGACCACAGCAAGGGTGATGGTGTGCCAAAAGATGTACAGTCATGGAAAAAATTATTAGACCACCATTTTTTCTTCACTTTCTTGTTCATTTTAATACCTGGTACCACTAAATGTCATCATGTGACTAAAACAGACAGAAAAGAAAACACTAAATGCATAAAAGCAGTGTTTTTGGCAGTACAACGCCATAGCTATTGATGTAAAAACTAATTACACATTGCACTGAAGTAATCTATTCACACATTTAACTGGCCACACAATAGTGTATAGCTAACCAATTGTAAACTCTGATTATCATACTAATAGATATGCAGGTAGCCTCCAACTTACGACAACACCTGACATTCCTGAACATCAACACCTGCTCCAGAACACTGGAAAAAATGCCCTCCCCCAAGCATCCTCCACAACCGATTTAACTAAGAATTGATAGGAACATTTTCTTATCAAAAGCCAAGACAAAGGGCAGACATGCACAAACAGAAATTCTTTGTTAGAAAGTCCTGCTTTCTGTGATAAGGAGAAAATACTGAGTGTTCAAGGTGGTTAGAAATCATTATAAGTAAATGAAAATGATTAGATATGGCAATATATCTTTGCACACTAGTTTCTAATATAATAATATGTAATCAAATATAAGGCTAGGCTGTAAATCATGTGTAGTTTAAAGTTATATTGTGAAAATTTAAATTGTTCCTCTCAAGACATCCCTCTAAAAACAGGGTTGTTTTGACTACCACATTCACCCAACGTGTAATATTGCAACAATTACAAAACAAGCTCTAAATAAAATGTAAGGCACATTTTCCACAATGACTACATACTGACATATTCTAGACACTGTAATAAACACATAAAAAAATATTTAAAGGACTTTACTTACTTCAGTCAGATAAATCCAATCCAGTAAATCGAGGGGATGATGCTCTCTCAAAAATCTGGAGGGTGTGTGACTTCTTGACCTGAGGACAAGCCTTATATACAAATGTATGACCCAATAGCATTCTGAGACTGAACAATAGGACCAAATGAGAATGATAATGTGGTTGAACCAAAAAATAAAAATGAAAAAAAGGTTTTTTGGGGGATAACAAAAATTGTTGTAATTCTGCAACAGTGGGTCCTACAGGGTTAAAGTGTCCAACAGCAATGCTGACTGCTGTCTGCTTTTGTGGGTATGAGTTTGATGAAATGTTGTGTATGTATGTGTAGAGACTGTTGATTGATCACTCTTGTCAGAGCAGGATTGCTGTAGAGTCCTGAACACAGGCTGCTAATTGATAAAGCTCCTCTGGGCCTCATTCACTACATCAGCAGTGAGAGGAGACAGAAAAATCTCTCCAGGTACAAACGTAAGTCAAAAAGAAGGCATGCCTAGCAATACATGATGTGGATGGAAAAAACAGGCCATCACCATATTTAAAATCATGACAACCAAAAATCACCTCAGGTAAATTTGCTGATGCAAAAAAGGTGTTCCATTGTTAGTAGAGAAACTGTTTTGTTAAAAGTACTTCTGTTACTCTGCATTCCTCTTTCTGTGGATCCATGTGGAAAAGTGCCAGCAATATCATGACTGAAACATAACTCATTGTGAAATATCATCAAATAAGTGTTTTCTCCTTGCATACAATCATCAACAGTGAGAGAAGCAGAACAAGCATCGACATCTTGGGTGAAATATCAATTCTGTGGGCAGAACTATAAACACCAGAATTATTGACAGCTGGTATATGCGAATCCCTGCAGATCTGTGTCAATCACCCAGATCTCTGATTGGACTCGGGAGACCTGGATCCCAAAGTCTAATGAATCAAGTCCTACTAGGTCTGCTACTTACGTCAGAGGAGGTAAGAATTAGAAATTGTTTTCATAAGCTATTGATTGACCAGATATTTAATTTAAAAACACTGAAGCTTATTTTCATGCATTGATTTGGTACATTTACCACTCAGGGCTGCTTTAACCATGTTATGGCAGGGGGTGGTGCTACTATCACAATAGGTGCATGGTTTAGAACTGATGGTTTTTCCTGCTTATCTAGAAATGTGCAGACTTGCCTGACTCCACCAACATAACTCAGTGATATGTAGACTGAAATCATAACCAGAATTGTTGTTCTACAGGCTTCCTCTCAGTTCTTGTAATTTTGCAACATAAGCTCCTTCTTGGCTGTTGTGTGCTGAACCAACTGCCAACTTTCAATTACTGCTCAAGCCGTTACCATGTGAACTGTAATGTCAGAGTAAGGCCCCGATCGTACACTTCCCGCTAGCCGCTATACCCACTACCAGCAAATTGCGGGTTTAGGAACCTCCGCTAACTGCGAATGCAATCTTCCGCTTCCCTAAAGCCGCTACCTGTTATGCTGACTCCCTTACTCACATTGTAGGTGTGGCAACAGGCGTGTCTTTTGCCCTTTCTGCAAACTTGGTATCTTGCGATCGCGGGTAGCATCAGTACTGATGCACTGATTGGTGTAACAGGTGGAACGCCCTAACCACTCCTATGGATTATGAAGTGGGTATCGCAGGTGGGATAGTGGGTTTAGCAAGGGTGGAAGATTGTGTCCTTTAAACACCCGTCCTGCTACCCGCTATCCCTTAATAGTGGCTTTAGGAGATCTGGTGGAAGATCAGGCCCTAAGTGTGATGATCCCTCTGATCCAGAAGCCCATACGCTCACATAAATCCATGGACTTACCCAGGTCCATGGAGACATGGCTTAATAAAGAGTGCAGAGCCAAAGTCACATGTCTTGATTCTGCACTTTTCTGTGTACTTTTGTATCATCATATAGTTAAAAGGATGTAAATAACAGAAAAGGAAAACTTTTTTACTTTTATTGTTGACAATTTTCACAAAAGTGTGTTTAAAGTTTTTTTCAAGAATAAAGTAAAACCACCTCAATCGCTTCATGTAAACTCTTACAACCCAGCTTGGTTAGAAAAAAAAAGGGAAGCAACATCAGTGACCTGATGGATGGGGTTTTAAAAGAAAAATTACCGTATTTTCCGGACTATAAGCCGCTACTTTTGTCCCACGCTTTAAACCATGAGGCTTATACAGAGATGCGGCTTTTCTATGAATTTTTCTTCAGCCCTCAGGGGGCGCTCTAGCAGGAAGTGCATAGACCAAAAACAAAAGAAGTAGTTAAAGGCTATTCTGTTTTTGTTCAGTAGCCTATGTTGGCTATGCTACTCTACATTCATTTTGTGAGCATCAGTACCTGTTATTATTGGACAAACTGATTAATCCAGGTGTGTCTGACCGTTGTGGCTACTCAGACACACCTGGATTTATCAGTTTGTCCAGTCAATTTGTTGGTTCCCCAGCGGATTTCAGGGTTCTGAGCGGACCCGCCGCAGAGATAAGGATTTAATCGCAGATGCGGACCGGATGCAGCATGGAGCCAGCAGGTCCATGATCCGACTCCAAAGCGGATCCGGCACTGAGTGCAAGTGGACCCCGATACGGGTCCATTTTGCGGGTCCGTTCCGGATGTCTTTGCTGTGTGGGGGGGTTTCAGTACACAGGAGGAGGAAAAATCAGTTCAGGTATATGAATAAACACTTATGGTACAAAATCTTTCGATGTAAATATCTTATTTCTCAGCCTGGATAACCGTGACAAAATGTATATTTCGTTTATATTTTAATAGGTGCGGCTTATATTCAGCACTTTATAGTCCAGAAAATACAGTATTTTTTGTATCAGTTCAACAACAACAACACAAAAACAAACTAGAACTTAACATTGCAACAGCCAATAAGACCATTTAGCTAAAGTAAGCATGAAATTTTTTTTTTCCAATAAAGTAAGAAAATAATACAACCACCAAAGAATCAAATTCACAATCTCCTGTAAAAAAACAAGACAATAACAGAATCCTAATACTTACTAGAGTTTACAATACCAAATGAGTACAAAAGCACAATTTAAAGATTTGGTTAAGTTGTGACCTGTTCAGAGTAAAAATAGCCACGCCTAGAAAAGTTAAGTGGCAGGATTTAAAAAGGTGTCCAGCTTCAGCCGTTGGTTCGGCGAGATGGAAGCAGAGCAACCAGAGTGCCAGACCCAAGGAGTCGGACAAAGAGAAGTTCCTTTAGCCAACCACAGATGGACAACAACGCACCCAAATCAGCATGTCAGTCATCTGCAGCTTGAAAGATAATAAGGAACAAAAGAGAGACAGGCCATGGGCCATAACACGAACCAAACTTTAATTACACCCCTATGCTTGCCATCAACCTCAGAAGATTTTATTTGCATTTTGAGACAATGGATTCCTCTTTTGCTGGCAGGATTTGTATGTTTGTTTATATGGAGATGAGGGGTACAAAAGACTTTTTGGACACGCAAAAGCTCACAGCAGTGAGCTAGAGGGTGTAGTTTATGTGACAATGTAAGAGTAATAATCTGGCATCCTCTGACTACATCAGATGTTAGCTTGGGACAGTGCCATGTAGAAAGAGAGTTACAACACTCCTTAAACTTGCCTAAAGCAGTCGCATGGTTCATATGTCCGTCAGGAGCTCCAAACATTGATTCAGGCAGGAAATATGGAGAAAGCGACTATGTACCCCCTTATTTCACTAAATATAAGCCATAAAGGAATTTACCTGAACTTAATAAATGAGTAAAATAAAATTCAAGGCGAAGATGACATTTATCAGTTAATTTAGGGGGGCATTAGGATTGATAAAGTTATCGGCCTCAGGTCTGAGGATGCCTGGGCCAGCAGCAAACACTCCTAAATATTAATGAAAGGAGAGCAGGAAACAGGGTAGCTGTTGTCAGATGCTCAAGTGCAGATTTCATCTGGTGTGCGCATGCCCAGCACTTGAGCTTGATCTCTCCCTCCCATTACTCATTCTACGTCTGCCCTCTAGTGAACAAAGAATAACATAGATCTTAATTTTTACTTTATTTAATAGTTGATTTTCAAAAAATATCAGGGGGTGTCTGCTTGTACGAAAACTATAGATTGAGGTGCCTTTTCCAACCCTCTAACATGGCTGAAAACATTTACAGAAGGCTGACCGCATTCATATTTTGTTCTCAACAAATAAATATCAGTAAATGTAATTCAGTTTAAGCTGCTCTGAGTTGGACTGTAATATTGTGATATATATGTCATTTTAGAAATAGCACAGTTATTGAAAGTAAGTAAAGTAGTAAACAGTAGAAAAAAAAGAAAAAAACAGGCCTACATCTTTAACCTGCAGTTATTAGAGATTTCTTTCCACAGAAAACCATTTCTCTAAGTCTTAGTATGTCTTTAAACTTTTATCGTACAACCTAAAAAATTAGTGATGTCAAAACCTGCTTGTTTAAGGGATAAAAGTCCATTTGGATCACTCACTACTGGGACTCAGATCCCACGAGTCTTAATTGACTCCGTGACTGTACAAACCAGTGTTTCCCAGTCCTGGTCTTCAGGAGCCACTGCCCTGTATGTTTTAAGGGCCGTGTATACTCTTGCGGTAATGTGTCACCGTCACCTTGTCGCAGAGATGCCGCAGACACTTTTGATTTATACTTGCGTGGTCTGCGCTATGTTATTCCATGCCACAACGCAAGAGGGACAGTCACAAACTAGCTAGGATTGTGGGTGTGGTGGGTGACGTGTTTCTCTTCCAGTGATGGAGGTCATTTAACAACAATGGCGACTGGACGAATGGGCACTTTGATTGAGATGCAGCTGATCAATCTAGAAATCGAAGAAATATTGCTGCTGGAGCTGGCAGAGAGGCAAAAGAAGGGTCGCAGAAGATGGTCTGTACGCCTTTTGAATGTCCCCCGGAGAGAAACTGGGGAAATTGCTACTGTGGAAGTCGTGAAGATATGAGTTGACAACTTCTCACGGTGCAGACACAGAAGCGTGTGTCATTTTCATTAAATCCACCAGTAAAACTGAACATGAAGAAGATGGCGCTATCCATCACAGAACAACATGTGTCCAAAAACGTCACAGCAATTAAAGGGGCTGCAACACACTAAACACACAGACCAAGACACTAGTAACAACCTGAATAAACACTGTATGGCATTGCTTTTAACTTTTATGTTTTAACAATTTTTTATGTTTTAATGTACAGCACTTTGGCTGCCCCTGTGGTTATTTAAATGTGCTATACAAATAAAGTTGTATTGTATTATTGTATTGCTGTGACCAACATCTCTATGCAGGTTAATTATGTACACACACATATGGATGATAAACGTACTACACTACACTGGTTCTACCCCTGAATGACGACAAGGAAATGCACTTCAAGTATTTCAGGATGTCTGTGTTTGACGAGCTTGTTTTCCGTCTACAACCCCTCATCCAACACCAGATGACACACAGTTCACCCGTGAGTGTTCGCTAAAGACTGGCCGTGGCTCTGCGTATTTTGGCTTCGGGGGCAAAACCAACAGACTGTCGCACAGAGCTACAAACTAGCAGCCTGCACGGTGTCTGGGATAGTGTCCAAGATGTGGACGGTACTACAGCCAGAGTTTTTGCCATTACCCACACCACAGCCATGTAGGAAAACATCGCTGCTGACTACTGGAGATTGTGGAACTTCCCAAATTGTGTTGGAAGTATCGATGGCAAAAACGTCACCATGAAGACCCCCCCAGGATCTGGGAGCGACTACTTCAACTACAAGAGGTGCCCACTCCATTGTGTTGATGGCGCTGTGCCATGCAAAATATCACTTTACAATGGTGGATATCGGAGCCTACGGACGTGAGAGCGACGGTGGGGTGTTCAAGGAGAGTACCTTTGGGTCCTTGCTCCTCGACCACAAGCTAAAGCTGTCCCCACCAGCTGACCTTCCCGGGACCTTGGTGAAGACACCCCATGTTGTTGTTGGTGACGCCACTTTTCTCCTCCACTGCAACCTCATGTGACTATTTCAAGGTATGTACGTGATCTATAAGTCTTGAAGTCGCTTCGGATAAAAGCGCATGCAAAATATAATGTAATGTAACATAAGGAAAAATTTGCTGCATATCCTGATGTCTATGTTAAGTGGAAATGCTAAAATATGTCTGTTATAGCCGTGATGCCATATAAACAAAACGTATGTTCAGCTGCATTTCTACATGGTTATAACAGCCCAAATGCGATGCAATAATGAGTGCTTCCTTGTCTCCATCTCCCGTTTTGTCTCATGCAGGAACTAATCTGCCTCAAGACAAGCAGATCTACAATTACCAACACAGCAGGGCAAGACGGGTTATTGAAAACACCTTTGGCATCATGGTTGCACGATGGAGGATCCTCGAACGGCCAATTGAGTTTTTCCCAGACAAAGCTGAGGATGTGGTGAAGGCTTGTGTGGTGCTGCACAACTACCTCACCCACACAGACGAGGTGGCCAGCCAAGAGGCCTGCTACATACCCCCTAGCTATCCAGACGTGGAAAGAGCTGGGTCTGTGAAGCCTGGTGAGTGGTGAGCTGAAGTCACTGGGGATTCCAACATGGAGCCTATTGACCCATCACAGATGTCCAGAGCTCGCCCCACCAGAGCATCTATGGCAGTGAGGAGAGACCTGATGTCTTTCTTCCAGACAGAGCGTGGATCTGTGCCATGGCAGAACCAGGTGATGACCCGTGGTACACTTGGAACGCTTGATGAGTGATGGCCCTCAGTGATGACCTTTCCCTACTCTTTCATGCTGTGTCTTTTCATTTGCTTGTATGTTCTTTAATGATGTATGATGATGTTAAATGGTTGTTTAAAGAAATCTCTGTAGTTTGACATACTATATGATTTTCAGAATCAATAAAGCTTTGGTTTTATTTCCCTGAGCCACACCAAGGTGGAAAAACACAAAAAGCAGAGAAAAAAGGTAATATTAAGAAATAGAAAATCTACATATACAAAAGTATTAAACAGTAAATGTAATGTAAACAAACTTAAACATAGTGCAACAGCAGCTATTAAAATAAATAAGACAGTATAACTGAAGGTATTGGTGCAAACAATTGAATTAACAATTATATTTAAAAAAAAATTAATGGAGTGTATGATGGTGTGTATTATGGTCAGTTCGGTGGCTGTGCTGCAGCCCACACCCGATCCACCTCGTCATACATATGGTTTATTGCCCTCCTTGTCACAATGTCTCTACTCTCAACCGGAACCTTCCTGAGCAAGTCTGCCATGAACATTCCAAACAGTGCGCAGTTATCTGGCTGCAAACTGCGTGGCAGCATTTGGCGACTTTCAGCCAGTTGCTCCAAGTGTGCCTGGATGTCCAGGTCTGGCTGCACAGGTGAGGCAGGGGGCAGGCGGACAGAGGACTTAGCAGCAGGGCGCACAGGCGTAGATGAGACAGCAGGCGAGGTGGAAGGCTGGGAGGCATACAGTCTCTCCAGGTTCCCGGTGGGCGAAGGTGGGTCAGAGCTGGGCTCAGTTGTATCTGAGCTGAGCTCACAGCTGGGATCAGAATCCTGTTGTCTGTAAACAAAAAATCACATCAACAATTGGTCATTGTACATATCATGTTCCCTTCTAGAATGCGCCGCAAGGTGGCTGCAAATTGTAGTTGCTCTCACATAGTTTTAATAATTTTTTCGATTTTCTTTTTGTCTTTGAAATACAGCCGTCATTTTTATCAATTTTTTTGAAGAGGTTTTTACGTCGGTTCGGAGGCTGTGCTGCACGGGAGAGTTTTCAGCATACTTTGTCTCTTTTTGGCTGTCTCCGATACTTGTTATGATGTGTCTCCATGGCAACGCTGGACTTGTTTACAGTCGTGATCAACTGCTAAAACTCTCTAAAATGAGGATTGGCAGTGATATAACACGACAAATCCCGATGGAGTTGAGAAGAAAGAAGAGGATGCAGGGCAGGAGTGAAGCAGAGAGAAAAGCGGTGGAGATTTAAACCGTTTCTTCCAACTGTTGTGATGGGTAACGTCAGATCGCTAGCTAACAAAACGGAGTAGCTTGAGATGCTAACCAGGTCCCAGAGAGAATACAGAGAATGTAGTCTCATGTGCTTCACCGAGACGTGGCTGCATGAACACATCCCGGACTGTAACGTGTCTGTTCGTGGCTTTAAGACGGTCCGTGCAGACTGCAGTAAGCAACTCAGCGGGAAGCTGAGGGGAGGTGGGATTGCAGTGCTGGTTAACCAGCGTTGGTGTCATCCTGGTTACGTCACCGTCAAGGAGAAGATCTGCACGAGGGACCTTGAACTGTTAGCTGTGAGTTTCCGTCCTTATTATTTACCCAGAGAGTTTACCTGTGATATTCTGGTAGCGGTTTTTATTGTACCTTTATTGCTCCAGATGCAGCCTGTGATGTCATCAGCTCCGTTATTGCAAGGCTGCAAACACAGTATCCAAACTCAGTTGTGGCAAACTCTGGAGACTTCAACAATGTCTCCCTCTCAGCAGCTTTACCATCATTCCAACAGTTTGTCAGCTGCTCCACCAGAGAAAATAAGACACTGGACTTATTTTATGCAAATATTAAAAATGCATACAGCTGCTCTGCCCTGCCACCTTTAGGAAGATCTGACCATAATCTGGTTCTTCTCACCTCCAACTACAAGCCAATCGTTCAGCAGTAACCAGTGATCACAAAAACTATCAAAACCTGGTCTAATGAAGCTGAAGATGCTCTGAAAGGTTGCTTTGAGGCTACGGACTGGAATGCCCTCTGTGAACCTCATGGAGACAACATCAACGCCATGACTGAGTGTGTGACAGATTACATAAACTTCTGTGTGGACAGCATCGTTCCAACAAGAACTGTGAGGTGCTTCCCCAATAACAAACCCTGGATCACCAGAGACCTGAAAAAGCTGTTGAACATCAAAAAGGAAGCCTTCAGGGATGGAGACAGGGAGTTATTGAAGACAACACAAAAACAAATTAAAGCACAAACCAGGAAGTGCAAGGAGGACTACAGGAAGAAGCTAGAAAGGCAGCTCCAGCAGAACAACGTGAGGGATGTGTGGTCTGGAATGAAGAAGATCACCGGCTTCAAGGCAAAGGGGGACCAGACTGATGGAGGTCTGGACAGAGCAAATGAACTGAACACATTCTTCAATAGGTTCAGTTCCGCCCACACACAGACACAGACCACACACCCTCTGTGAGCCCACAGCTTTCCTGTCACACCTCCACTCTGTCAGCCTGCAGCTCAGTCATGGACCAGAAAACAGCATCATCTTTCTCCACCTCAGAGACCTCCTCTGCCTCCCCCTCCACTCTGTCTGTCTCCTGCAATCAGGTCAAAAAACAACTTGAGAAACTGAACCAGAACAAGGCTGCAGGTCCAGACGGTGTCTGTCCCAGAGTTCTCAAGACCTGCTCATTGCAACTATGTCTGATTCTCCAGCACCTCTTCAACACCAGTTTGAGACAGAGAACAGTTCCTGTGCTGTGGAAAACATCCTGCCTTGTTCCAGTGCCTAAAAAACCACAACCAGCTGAACCTAACGACTACAGACCAGTTGCCCTGACATCTCACATCATGAAAGTCCTGGAGAGACTCTTACTGGCCCACCTCAACAAGCAGGTCAGCACCTTTCAGGACCCATTACAGTTTGCATATCGTAATGGGCTTGGGGTTGAAGACGCAATCATCTACCTGCTTCACAGAGCCCACTCTGATCTGGACCAATCAGGCAGCACTATAAGGGTCATTTTCTTTGATTTCTCAAGTGCTTTTAATACAATTCAGCCTGCGTTGTTATGTGAGAAGCTCCATCAGTTCCACGTGGATTCCTCCACAACCTCCTGGATTTATGACTACCTCACAAACAGACCACAGTTTGTGAGACTGAAAGGTTGTGTGTCTGAGATGGAGGTCAGCAGCATTGGAGCACCACAAGGAACTGTTCTCTCACCATTTCTCTTCACGCTCTGCACCTCTGACTTCCAGTACAACTCTGAGTCCTGTCATCTGCAGAAATACTCTGATGACTCTGCAGTTGTTGGATGTATCAGCAACGGACAAGAAGCAGAATACAAAGAACTGATCTGTCAGTTTGTGAAATGGTGTAGTAACAATCATCTCGTATTAAATACCAGCAAAACTAAGGAGATGATTGTCGACTTCATGAGGAACAAGAATCAACACAGCAGTGTTTCCATCCTGGGAAAGGAGGTGGAGGTGGTGGAGGAATACAAGTACCTTGGAGTTCAGCTTGACAACAGACTAGAGTGGAAATGCAACACAAAATACATCTACAAGAAAGGTCAGAGCAGACTCTACTTTTTAAGAAAATTGAGATCTTTTAATGTCTGCACCAAGATGTTGCACATCTTCTATAGGTCTGTTGTGGAAAGTGCAATCAGCTTTGCAGCCATCTGCTGGGGCAGCAGCATCAGAACCAGAGACCTGAAGAGAATCAACAAACTGATCAGGAAAGCTGGATCTGTGCTGGTTGGAACTCTGGAGCCGCTGGAGCTGATTGTACAAAAAAGAATGCTGCACAAGCTGATGAAGATGATGGAGGACTCTTCACACCCTCTCCATGAAGATGATGGAGGACGCTTCACACCCTCTCCACGACACAGTGATCAAACAACAGAGTGTGTTCAGTGAGAGGCTTCTTCAGGTCCGTTGCAAGACGGAAAGATACAGAAGATCATTCCTGCCAGCAGCCATCAGCCTCCACAACAAGACTTAACCCTTTAAGCGCCAAAGTCGCAATATTGCGACAAGGAACATTGCTGAATAAAACAGGCTGTATCTATAAATGTGGTGCCGAATCGTGTCACTACTTTTCACCAGGAGATAGGAGACATGTGTGCCTGTAATCTCAGTAGATTTTTTGGGGGTGGTACCATTCAAAGTTTCAGAGAAAAAAGAGTTTGCAAAGCACCCTCCGTCGCAGAGATGGGGCGGCGCAGTAGTGGCGGTAGTGCTCAGCGGAGCGAGAGCAGAACAGAGCGAAAGACTGTTTTTTTCATTTACTTACGATGCCGAGAGGTCGGTTTACCATCGACGAAGTACTTCATCAATTACTGGCTGACTCTGATTCCAAGGAGGAAAACGTAGAGTTGTTCAGTGACGATGAAACTGACATGAGTAGTGACGGCGGGTCCGCGCATCAAAGTCCACAACCATCACACAGTACAACAGGTGCTTCACCTCGTGTGGCTTGCTAAAACCAAGCAGAGGACGTGGTCGGGATGTCAGAGGGTTTCATAACACCGCAAATATCGGTGAATGTAGCGGGGATGAAAACAGCCGCGGTTGTGGGAGACGCGGGAAAAGCCGCGGGAGAAGTCGTGGGAGGAAACAACCGCAAATGGCGGTGGTGGTGGAGATGGGGTTCACCACCGCTCCACAAATCACGGCGGCAATGATAATAATGATGATGGCTGGGAATTCTTGAGAGGAGAGGAAGAATATCTCAAGTGTATTCCAAATTTTGATGAGCCTGTTGGTTATTGTGGAGACGATCTGACAAATTTTGAGCCACTTGATTTCATCTCTCTTTTTCTGAATGATGAACTCTGGAGCCTCATCACCCGTGAAACATCCGTCAGCGTGGAGTAGGTCTTTGTGCTGTGTCTTGCAATGAAAGATACCACACACTGAAAAACTACAAGCAGTGCCATCTTGATCATTGAAGGTCTTTGAAAATAATACAATTCCATATGGCCCCAAAACAGTGCCTAAAGATTATACAAATTGGATCAGTGAATTTATTTCTATCAAAAATTTTGTTTCATACTGAATATATTTTACATTGACTGTTGAAAGTATTCCCTTATCTCAAACCGCTCAAATTATAGCCTTTTGAAATCTAAGAAAATTGACATTTTCCAATATGGCCGCCACCTGTTGATGTCACAATATGCAAATTAGTTGACAATTTACTTACAGCCCAAATTTTGCTTCAACAATATTCCTCAATTATAGAATGCCCTTATCTCAAACCACTTTCAAATTGCAGCCTTTTGAAATCTTGAAAACAAAAATGGATGTTTTCTATGCCTGCCACCTGGTGATGTCACAATAATCAAATTAGATGACAAGTCTACTTCCATTCCAAATTTTGGTTCATACTGAAGATATTTCTCATTTACAATATGCTTTTATCTCAAACCACTTTAAAGTTATAGCCTTTTGAAACCTTGATATCAAAATTGAACATTTCCCAATATGGCCGCCACCTTGTGATGTCATAATATGCAAATTATTTGAATAATTTCACTCCTATCACAAACTTTGAGTCATACTGAACAATTTTCTCATTGACAGTATACCTCTATCTCAAACTGCTTTCAAGTTATAGCCTTTTGAAATCTTGATATCAAAATTGAATATTTTCTTGAAAAAACTCTGGCGCCTAAAGGGTTAACGCCTATTATTATTATTATTATTATTATTATTATTTCTGTCGTTTGTCTGTTGTTTATAAAAAAAAAAAAAGAGAGCCCTTACTACAGTATTGAATTTCCCTTTATGGGATAAATAAAGTATTTTTCATTTCATTTCATTTCTTTCATTTCATGCTCCAGTGTACATGTGTAGCATGGCACCAATGCACAGGTACCATTTAGTATAATATATAGTGTTTTTTACTCGCTTCGGTACCGTCACAGTACAAAAGTACTAACCTGCCCTTTGTTTTAGTGTGCAGGCACAGGCGCTTCTTAGCACGTGTACACAGAATTGTATTTGGGGAGCTTGGGCACTGTAGCTTCATAATAGCTTTGCTCAAACTCAAAACAAACAGCTTTGGCGCCATGTTGACCAAACATTAGCTTAGTAGTTTCTTTTGTTCAAACTATGATCAGCACTGTCTGTGTCGCAGGTAGGATAGTATATGTTCACTCACGTTAGCTAGCAAGCAAGCTAGCTCACTCAATATACCTGACTAGGCACATGAATAAGTACAAAAAGATATGAAGTTTATCGGTGTTTGATGAAAGGTTCCAGCCAGGACATGAACACATAAAAGGCTGGGACCCTTTTCCGACCTGGATCCCCGCTCTTTTTCGCCCTCATGTCCCTCCGTTGTCGCACAAACTTGTCTCAGGCATTTTTCCACTTGCGCAATGCCTCAGCCGTATCTATACCTACTTTCGTCGCAATCTCCCTCCATTAATTGCTCGAATATATGCTGTCCTTGTAGTGAGGAGAATGGGAATCATAAAGGTGTGGGTACTTCCTCACTTCTTCGATGACGCGCTCTTCTACCTGGTCCATCTTCATGAGTCGTTTTCCACAATGGCAATCATACAAACAAAACAAGCTGGTAAGGTAGCAAGCCGGAAATACGCGTTGTGTTGAGCGGATGTAGGATTGACCAATCAGAGGCCTCCTTTCTCTTGACCTACAATTTTGGGTAGGTGCACCGGAGTGTCTGCATAGGGTAGGGGGGCATCTCTGCGTTGTCTGCGTCACCTACGCAGACGACCTGACGTTCAAGTATAAATCAAGTCGAGTACCCCTCATCATTAGATGTTTCCCTATGTCAGTAGTAATTATTGGATCACCACATCAGCTTGTCATCCACATCTGCATAAGACCGTTAATGACCTAGAAACCCTCTCAGACCTTCTGATTTTTTTTTTTTACCCGTGGCCTTCTCTCACTGGTTATGAAGTAGCATTGATGTACAAGTTTGAGTCCTCTTGTTGTGCTATGGCTCATTTTGAAAATCTGCCAGCTTTTCTATGCAGTTCGTGAGTCTGACTTGCTGTCAGCTCCATCTGTCATGTGTAAATTGAGGCTCTTAGCCATAACTAATGTAGCATCACCAGTGGATCCCACTGGGGGTGGAAATGCTGTAGGCCCACTGTGCCATGACAGCCATTCTAATCAGTGAGACTGGTCCTACTGGAACTACTGTGGTGTGTTTCAGAAGTGTTCTTGAAGTGACTGCTCTGCTCCATTAAAGAGCAGAGCAAAGCCAAGGCTTTTTTGACATTCGGCCATGGTTGAACTGTGTCAGTATACTCACAGCAGATAAAGTTGGCAAAAAGTCAAAGAAAAATAAAGACTTGGTATATGCATAGGACTCTTATCTCTATCTCTCACACTAAGGAACAAGCATCTGACCCAAGCATTCGACAACCCTCTGATTCTTATACACAGTCCCTTTAAAACTGGTAAGAGTTGAAAATAACTTTCTGGATTTTTTAAAAATGGTTAGTGCCAAAAAATAATATACTGCTATTGTTTTAGACCAATTAGGTGACCAAAATATGTGAATAAGACTGAAGGTAAAACTTGAATAATAAGACTTAGCAATGACTGGAGTTTAGTGAATTTTATATTATTTTGCATGTGAAGAGCGTCATTAGCTTACATCTGACAAACAATGGAGGAATGATCACAAGCAATCAGTGGTTTTGACAGAAGGCAACAGAATACACCACACAAAACATATGAGACAACTGGACACTCATTTTGCAAGTCCGTAGGACACGTATGCATCACCTCAACCTTCACTTAGTTGGATAATAACAAGGACATGATAGATAATGTTTACATTACACCACAGTCGGTTTCAAATTAATTTGAAGGAATAATGGATTACTTTTATGGAGTGTCATCTAGTTCTTGTGGTCTTTTATCCCTACTATTGGCAAAAACCACCAAGAGTATTTCAGTTGTCTCTTGTAACAAATTGCATATTGTATTATTTCACACAAACAGTGATAAAACAAGCTCACAGAGCTGCAGCAGATGTCAGGGCAGAGATGACAAAGGAACTTAAGAAGGAAATAATAGAAAACAAAATGAAAGTGACCAGGCAAAAACTCAGTGTTGACAGTGTCGACTGCACAACTTAAACTTGGCCCCACTAGGGGGATCCTCAGATCTAAAAATTGCAAAAGTTATTTTGTGCCACTTTAATGAGAATAAAAGACAAGCAAAAACTGATTAAATGAAATTTTGACACCAGTACTGTTAATTAGCATATAGTGCATGTACAAGAAAGAAACTTTAAGTGTATGAAAATAGAAAAAGACAAAACTGTTTGGGTCATTGTCTAATTCTGCTTGTGGAAGTAATTTTCTCCAGTCTATGCAGTAAATGTCAGAGATGTTCTCTGTATTGAGTGGAAGTGGTAATAAGCTGCTGACCTTTGAATTGATCAGCTTTCCAACAGGTTTTATGGTTAGACTCCAGGTACTCCACAGTTCGTACACCTATACCGCCCAAATTGCATGCTGTCAAATCTCCTGCTTTATTTCCTTTTCTTAGCAAAAACCTTAATGAACCATTTCTTTTAGTCTTCTGATGATTCTTGATCATGCTTTAAAATTGAAACATGAGAACATTAACAGACCTATAAGAGTGTTGGTTACTGTTCAGAGTACGTAACAGTCTGCTATAGTCACCCCCAAGATCAATGAGGAAAGGAAATGAAAATCAGGTGTAAATGGTAAATTAAAGTCACTTTTTTTTTTAGAATTGGGAGTTCTGCACCGTCCATTAGCTACAAAAAACAAAAAAAGAATACACACCAAAAAGGGTCACAAATGCAGCTTAAGATAATCAAAACTAATAACAAAAAGCTTCTTTTTCTTTCAGCTGTTCCCATCAGTAGTCACCAGAGCAAATCATCCACCATCATCTAACTCTCTCCTCTGCATCTTCTTCTCTCACACCAACCATCTTCATGTCCTCTTTCACTACATACACATACCTCCTTGTTGGTCTTCCTCTAGGTCTCTTGCCTGGCAGTTCAACCTCATCATCCCTCTACTAAAGAAATTATTTTGGTCACACATTTTATTGTAATTCATAGTCATTCCCAGGAGCCCTACCAGACACAAACGTTCAATGCATCATACATTGTGGTGAAGATACAACTGCCTGTAACTACACACCTGGTCAGTAGGTGTGTGCACATGAAGTTTTGAGAGATGAACCCTTTCATGATATACAGGATATATATCTGATATGTACACGATACTTACCTTTTTCATATAAAGTTTAATTACAACCCTTTAATAGTGCTTTAACAGCTGTAAGGCCTGCTGTTAGGCCTTATTTCTGAGTTCATTGAGTTCGTTTCGGTCCATTATGTGAAAACCTGCCCACAGCAGGGTCCTGGAGGTGGATGAGAGGCTCCTGGAGGTGGTCAGAGACACCCAGAGTGGAACCAGAGCTCCAGCAGGGTCCTGGAGGTGGATGAGAGGCTGCTGGAGGGGGATCAGAGGCCCCATCCCCTATCCGATTTCGGAGCGCCATTCTCGGCCTTGCTCGCTCGGAGGTCCCGCCGGCCTGTTTATTACATTATTACAAGCTACACATGTCAGCCTTGTGTGTGTGTCGTTTGTCTCACCTGGTGAGGCCTTTGTACCGTATGGAGACCTATTTTGTCAACATTAAAAATTATGTGTGAGGGGAATTTATGCCTGTTAAAGATAAGGAGAAAGGGAATCTAAACTACTTAATTTTAGAGAATAAAACACATGTATTGGAAGAATCAATTCACCCACCTGTCCATGACTACTGCCAGATTATCATAGACCTCCCCAACAGTCGTTCTATTGAAGGCAGTGGTCCTGCCAATTGGCAGGTGTTGGGCCACACCATGTATTACAGTGACCGCATGGTTTGTGCTGAGACAAAGGACAAAGAAAATCTTTTAAAACTCAAATCCCCAGCATTCCTTGCCGTTTCACAACTAGGTGTGAACGTGATGTCACGGTCTCTCTCTGTTTCCCACTGGCCGGGGACCCCTGCTCACAGCGGGGTTCTTCAAACGAAGGCGGATCGCACACTGACCGTTTAAATACCGGCTCCCTTCTCCCACTCTCTCAGACCTCCACTACACCCAGGAAAGGTGCTCATCTCTGTGGCCTGCTCCAGCAAGGTAAATAGCCAAAGGCCTATTTCCCTGGCGACCTGTCTGCAGGAGATCCCTCTGGTTGTCCGACGACAATCACACGCCTGGTCCGATCGTGACGTGGCTCACACGGAGTGAGCCGCGTCGTATGGAAGAAACGACGCGTAGGAATCACCCGCGCCCTTCGGACGCGTGAAGGGCCTCAGACGAACCGGGACGGACGCCTGGCTGTTGTTGCTGCCCAACGCCGCATCCCTACATTAATCACGCAGAGACAGAGAGAGGAGGAGAGCCGCTGTTGCGACCACCCGTGGAGCGTAATTGATCAGCGGTGCTGCCGCCATCCCAGCCTGATCAACCCCCCCCCAGGACACTACAACACCATCGATCGCTTCCGGAGCGATCCACGTAAGAGGACTTTGTGTCTGGGCAGAGTTACTTAGGTTAGTTAATATCTCTGTAATATCTCTCTCTATCTCAGGCCTGGAGGAGGACAGTAATTTTAAGACTTTGTTCCTCCATAACCTCCATGAGAGCGTGCAGTTCCATGTCAAAGTGCACTGCAGAATGAGGAACCTCAGCATGAAGGAAATCTGCAGATATGTACAATTTGCATGGGAGACTCACCAACGGCCAGGTACAGGTGCTGAGAGTGGCTTAGAGAGTGAGAGCTTGGCATTTGAGGGCAAAGAAACGCCCCACTCCAATGCTGACACCAATCTGAGGTCTAAGAGATGCCGCAGGCGCTTCTCATTAGCAGAGGATCAGAACGAGGGGGTGGAACCTGGCGCCAACCCCCTGACCAACCACCACATAGACCTCAGAATGTCTCCCCAACCAAAAGAAGGCGACGACCCAGGAAGAGAAGTGCAGGACAAGAAATGGAGGACACGGTCTCCAGGTTCCTAGAGAAACTAAAGAGCCGACTCTCCGATCCTGCAGGTCTGACAGCTGCGTCTGATCTGTCAGATGATTAAGATGCCAAACGTCCAGACCTGCCCACTTCTCCAACCTCCACTGCAACCTCTCTGTTGGAGACATTCTTAGTTAAACCCACATGGTTCCCTCTGCCCTTTTTTAAAATTCAGCTATCATAACTGGTCTCAAATCAACCCAGTAAGTCGGAGACACCTCTTCCCTCAGCAGTGGAAACCAGCTCCACACTTGGAAGGGGGGGGTGGAGTAACTTTGTAGTGGATGCATGTTCAACTGACCCAATTTGCATGCATTAACACCTAACACCACTTCATTTTCAATCCAGCAGGTATCTTAACCAGACAATGACACAAGTCTAGATTGAAATTTATTTTTATGCTATCGCATTTTATTTGTTTGGTTTGTTTTGAAGGACACACATGCACCTCAAAACATCACACCAGTCGATTCCAGAACACCACTGGAATCAAACTCACCCACTCACCTGCTTCTCTAACCTTTTCTTCTTTTTCTCGTCTTCATTTTTTTTTGTGTATCACTGTAATGAAGTAGATATTAGCACACGTAGATAAGTAGGTTTGATGTAGTCTCTGCCCAGACGTTGCCTCTACTCTGCCCAGATACTAAGCTTCCAACCTCTTGAACTGTTTTAAACTATGAACTTTGAGTTTTTCCAGTCCCAGGCATAACCGGACAGTGTGACACATGGACTGTTCGACCCGTGGGTAGCTCCAAAGACTACGACCAGCATCCCAGTCTTCGGAACTAAGGGGGGATGTTGGGCCACACCATGTATCACAGAAAATCTTTTAAAACTCAAATCCCCAGCATTCCTTGCCATTTCACACCTAGGTCTGAACGTGATGTCACGGTCTCTCTCTGTTTCCCACTGGCCGGGGACCCCTGCTCACAGCGGGGTTCCTCAAACGAAGGCGGATCGCAGACTGACCGTTTAAATACCGGCTCCCTTCTCCCACTCTCTCAGACCTCCACTACACCCAGGAAAGGTGCTCATCTCTGTGGCGTGCTCCAGCAAGGTAAATAGCCAAAGGCCTGTTTCCCTGGCGACCTGTCTGCAGGAGATCCCTCTGGTTGTCCGACGACAATCACACGCCTGGTCCGATCGTGACGCGCCACACGGAGTGAGCCGCGACGTACGGAAGAAACGACGCGTAGGAATCACCCGCGCGCCTCGGACGCGTGAACGGCCTCAGACGAACCGGGACGGACGCCCGGCTGTTGTTGCTGCCCAACACCGCATCCTTACGTTAATCACGCAGAGACAAATGCGGGAGAGCGGTTCTCCTCCTCTCTTTGTCTCTGCGTGATTAACGTAAGGATGCGGCGTTGAGCAGCAACAACAGCCGGGCGTCCGTCCCGGTTCGTCTGAGGCCGTTCACGCGTCCGAGGCGCGCGGGTGATTCCTACGCGTCGTTTCTTCCGTACGTCGCGGCTCACTCCGTGTGGCGCGTCACGATCGGACCAGGCGTGTGATTGTCGTCGGACAACCAGAGGGATCTCCTGCAGACAGGTCGCCAGGGAGTGCGGGAGTCAGCTCCACACTCTCCCTTCGGTGTAAATCCTCGGAGCGATCATGGCACCGGTGGTTAGGAATCACCCTCGCGTTGTTGATTTTACCACGCCTTTTCTGTACTGCCTTTCCACCTTTGTGAGGACGTCACCACGTGACTTCGTCGGCCTTCTTGTGACGGCCTATCGCGAGAGTCCGCGGCCATCTTGGTTAGGGCGGAACCACAGTGGGACTCCATCCGCCATCTTTGGTGCCCTATTGCGAGAACCGGAGGCCATCTTGGACACCCCTCTCACATTACCGCACGCACACACACGTGTATATAAGTTTACACTGGTTTCCTTTGAATGTTTAATTTGCTTATGTTAGTTTTAGTTATCGTTTAGTTAGTAGATATCAGGATTGTGATTCAAGTGTTTGTTCATTCTGATACTTGTGTTAATAAATTCTGATATATTCTAATGAGAGAAGTTGTTTGTGGTCATTTTACACAGTTTTGTAACATTGGCTGGTTGAAGAGGTCTGTGCTCGGACTCACACCTTCTCTGTAGCTCTATAGCGCCACACCTGGTCACAGGCTTGCACGCATAGAACAACAGCCATTTTGAGACTGATTGTGCCATTTAGTCCTTTTTCCTGATTTATCAGGTGGTGCCCCGTTTCATTTTATTAACTTTCTGGTTATTGGCAGCCGTCGCTCAAGGCGGTTGGTAATAACCCTTTTTGGACTCAACGAGCACGTTATACGCCTTATTGCACAACACAGATATGAGGATATGGTTCTTGTCTGCATGGGGACATGGTTCTTGTCTTCATGGGGACATGGTTCTTGTCTGCATGGGGACATGGTTCTTGTCTGCATGGGGACATGGCTCTTGTCTGCATGGGGACATGGTCCTTGTCTGCATGGGGACATGGTTCTTGTCTGCATGAGGACATGGTTCTTGTCTCCAGGGAGACATGGTTCTTGTCTGCATAGGGACATCGTTCTTGTCTGCATGGGGACATGGTTCTTGTCTGCATGGGGACATAGTTCTTGTCTCCATGGAGACATGGTTCTTGTCTGCATGGGGACATGGTTCTTGTCTGCATGGGGACATGCTTCTTGTCTGCATGGGGACATGGTTCTTGAGTGCATACTGGATCGCATCCCCTCACATAAAAACTGGATCCCTGCCTTTTCTCTCTCTCTCACCACCTTCAAAGCAAAAGCGCACCTCTATCTGGCCTGCTCCAGCAAGGTAATTAGCTGAAGGCCTGCATTTCCCTGACTGCAGGAGATCCCTCTGGTTGTCCAATGACAATCACACGCCTTGTACGATCATGACGCGCCTACGGAGTGAGCCGCAACGTACGGAAGAAATGACGCGTAGGAATCACCCGTGCACCTTGGACGTGTGACCAGCCTCAGACGAACCGGGAAGGAAGACAGCCTGGCTGCCGTTGAAAGCCGCATCTCTATGTTAACCACAAAGAAAGAGGAGGAGAGCCACTCCTGGATACCAGCAGAGCGTACAATTAACCCTGCCCTATACAACAGATCCTGGGTCATCAATCCAGACATTCACGGACCCCACAACGCCATCGATCGCTTCCTGAGTGATCCACATAAGAGGCTTTTGTGTCTGGGCAGAGCTTAGTTTAGTGTTGTATGCAAACTCCCTTTTCTTGGGTGTCGCAAATGCTTAGAACCGGACCATCGGCCCTGCCGTAACTGAATTTCGTTCATGTGGTTTTTTTTTTTATTGCGAATAGCAACTCCACTCTCCGTTTCCTAGTTCAAAATCAGAGTAGCTCGGTGAAGGGGCTTCACATCATTGCATCTGTGGGGTAACGACAGAGTTGCTGTTGCTAGTCGCTAGGAAACATACTCACTTTGTTGATTTTATTCTGTCTTTTCCTTTTCTTTCTTTTACTAATAACCTTCCGTTAGTCGTCTGCCATCTTGGTAAGGAATGAGAGGACCATGTGATCTCGTCCGCCATTTTGTAGCGCCTTATCACGTGAGTCAGCGGCCATCCTGGTGAAGGACGAAAGCACCACGTGACCTCGTCTGCCATCTTGAAACCCTTCTCACACTACTAAGCAATCTTAGTTTACCACGCACACACAACACTCACACACCCATGGTTTCCCAGCATACATGTTTATAAGTTGACACTCTTTTCCATTTAATGTTTGTTTGATTATGCTAGTCTAGATATCCTTTAGCTGGTAGATATCAGGATCTTGATTCAAGTGATGTTTATTTTAATACTTGTGTTAATAAATTCTGATATATTCTAATGATTTGTTGTTTGTGGTTATTTTACACAGTTTTGTAACATTGGCTGGTTGAAGAGGTCTGTGCTTGGACTCTCACCTTCTCTGTTGCTCTATAGCGCCACATCTGGTCACAGGCTGGCATGCATAGAACAACACCGATTTTGAGACTGATTGTGCCGTTCAGTCTTTGTTTCTTGATTGATCAATCAATTAATTTTGTTAATACCTTTCTGGTTATTAACAGCTATCTCTTAAGACGGTTGGTAATAACCCCCTTCATAACTAAACAAGCACATTATATGCACAACATAATTGATGCACCGTGAGAGGCTTTAAGATATCAATTATGTTGAGCACCTTATAGGCACAACATCCCCCACTTGAAAGTTCTTGTGATGTGCTGTCCATTTCTGTCTGCGTTGCAAATAAGGTAAGTATTATCGTCTCCATTGTGTCCAAAACTGGTTGGCAAGAACTTGGACCTGTCTTCATTGTTTAGTGTACAGATCCTTTCCAGAGAGGTTGCAATAACTTCTGCCATTAATGAAGCGGGCACTTCATGGGTGAGGCTAGTATTCAGTTGTAGCAACATAGAATCCAAGATTCTTCTTGCAATGCCTATCATTTTTTCCCAACAGCCCTCCGTATGTGAGGCATGGGGTGGACTGAACTCCCAGCAGCATCTTTGCTCATTAAGAAACCCTTGTATCTTTGGGTCTAACTGGTGTCTTTCCATCCCAAGTTCTTTGCTTGCACTGATAAAGTTAGTACCAGTCAGACCTAAACAGCTTGACTGGCCCTCTGATGGCAAGGAAGCACTGAAGTGCATTATTGCAACTCGATGCATCCAGAGACTCAATAAGCTCAACGTGAACTGCTCTTGAGCTCATACAACTGAACAAGATGGCCCATCTTTTGTTCTCTGCTTGTTCTATGCTTGTCCTCCACGTGTCCGCCTAGCCACACCTGCCCAAGGACCAAAGACATCAAGTCCAACATACGTGAGTGGAGAGCATACCTGAAGGCGTTCAGGAGGCAAGTCCGCCATGTGTTGTTCCTCTACCTTTCTCCTAAGCCTTTTGCATGTCACACAATTATGAAGTACAGAGTTTATCAGTCTCTTGCCACCCAAGATCCATATTCCTGCTGCCCTTACAGCACCTTGCGTTATGAGACAACCCTGGTGTTTCACCTGTTCATGATGATGCCGTACTAGCAGAAGTGATAGATAGTCTTTGGGCAAAACTATGGGATGCTTTTCACCCACTTCCAAGTCTGAATGCTGTAGCCGGCCTCCAACACAGATCAAGTTGTTCTTGATGATTGGGCTGAGCTGTTGGAGACATCTGTCCTTAGTGATGGGCTTTTTAGCTTGGAGAGCTGGAAGTTCTTTTCCAAAAGCTGACCTTTGCGACACCTGAAGAACAACATGGATTGCTTGGTCCAGTTCCAGAGGGGTCTGGGGATGTTTTGCACCATCCTTTGCACTCACTACTTTCATTCATCTTTTTGTAAAATCTGGCAATGTGAATGAGGAATGATATTCCTCTGAGGAATGAGTGGAGACTGGAAAGAGGTTGAAAATGGCCTGGGAGGGGGAGGGATCTCGCTGTCATGTTTTTGGTCAATTAGTTCAAATCATTCATCTGTTTTGCTGTTTCAGTTGGTAACCTTCTCAAAAATAATGGCCCAGAGAACCAACTGGTCTGTGCCAGACGGGAAGCTGGTAAGAACCTTGATGCATGGTCAGCAGGGTTTTCTTTGGATAGAGCGTAGTACCACTGTTCTGGTTTTGATGATACATATACATTGCACCCTATTGTGGACGTAAATGTAAAATCTTCTAGTTGCATTGTGAATGTAGCCGAGAACTACCTTGCTGTCGGTATAGAGGTTTACAGCACTGAAGTTGACATCCAGTTCATCTTGGAGAAGATCTGCTATCCCAACAGCTAAAGCCGCTGCACACAGTTCCAGTCAGGGGATGGTAGGTTTAGATCGGGGTGCTAGCCTTACCCACGACAAATCCAACCTCCGTTTAACCATCTCTGTGGACCATTTTAAGGTATGCAACAGCTCCAATTGCCTTTGTAAAGGCATCCGAGAAGACACAAAGCCCAATGTGCTCTGCCTTGAGAAGAGACCTGTTCGAGTAGGTACGTGGTATATGAAGCTGCCCAAGTTTTCTTTCTTGTATATTGAGCCAGCAGAAAATAATTTTTCTTGAAGTCCAAAAAGCAGCTTCTCGCAAATGAGCAAGATGCCTCATGAAGTGTCCAAATATGACAACCCTGCGAGATAGCCGTCTTCTTTGGCACCAAGGATTTCCATCAGCAAGTCTGCAAGGTCATGCAGCTTTTTGTGATCTCTTGCAGTGAGCCTTGGGAAACTGTAACCGCTGAAAAAGTGACTTCTCTATCATCTCTGGGGCAACATAACAATCCCGGAGGCGTTCCCATGCTTTGTATAATGCTTCAGTGCGATTCCCAACATATACTGAGCATATGCGTTTTACAGATTCACACGATTCCTTACCAAGCCATTTTATCATGAGGTCAAGTTGCTGACTTGCACTGAGATCTATGTCGCTGACTGTATTTGTGAATGAAGCACACCATGACCGGTATGGTCATGGATTTCAGGCTTGTCATCAAATTGGTATAGGTCTGAGTTAGTGAGATCCCGTCTGGCTCGACTGAAGATGCTTGTTTTGGAATAAAAGGCTGAGCATGTACATTACTTTGTCCGTAGTGTATGGTTGAAGGCCTTCAGTTTTGTATTGAGGCAAATGTTGTTGATTGTTTCAATGAGGCATAAACTTTGCCTGTTGATCCGCCTTTTTAACTTGGTGCCTTGTTGATTGAAATAAGTATACATCATCAGTTGCTTTAAATACACCTGGTGATGGCTGTACATTGTCTTCCACAGGTGAGTGATGTGTTACAAAACTTTTATCTGATTCCTTCAGAGGTGGATATGCAATAGGTGGGGGTGACAAGAAAGCACATTGAGGGTGTTCTGTGACTGGATATATTCACTCATCCATTGAAGTTTGTCTTCCATCTCTGTACCAACAGCTTCATCTAAAACATGCAAGCCTTCTGCCATTTCCAAAGCTTGTGCTTGAGCTATTGCTGCTTCAGTTTCATACTGTAAATTTAACATTTCTAATTCTGCATAAATTTTTTTTTCTTTCAAACTACTTCAGCATCTCATCTTTTCTCTACTTCTCTAGGATTTGCCTCGAAATCCTTACAGGCTGATTCTAGATTTAACTGTATCATATGGCCCTTTTCCACTAGTACCTACTTGGCGCGGCTCAACTCGACTCAGCTCCGCTTTGGAGGTTTTCCACTAGGTCATAGTACCAGCTCGGCCCTCCTTTTTTCGTACCTACTTGGCTGGGGTTCTATCCGGGCTGAGTCGGGCCGTGAATACAACGTCACCACGCCGCGGGCCATTGATTGGCCAGAGAGCAACGTCACGGATGAGCCTTAAGCGACTCCTCCACACCCGCCATATTTAAAACTTGGCAACAACAAACTCAACAGCGATTTTACTTTACCTGCAATTGTCTACTTCACAAAACGAAGAATGGCCGGCAAGTCTACTCCATGGTCGAATGACGAAGTCCACACATGCGTTTCAGGCCACCTTACCATGAAGGCCCCACCCACATCGAGGTGGTACTGAACCACAGTGGAAAACCACTGAGACCGAGTCGAGTCGAGCCGAGTCGAGTCGAGCCGCGCCGAGTAGGTACTAATGGAAAAGGGGCATTAGTGGCTTCAGCTTTAGCACAAGCATGTCCTGCAGTGCTACCTGAGGAAGTTGATGATTTTGACCTCAAGGCTCTGTAGACAGACTTTTCACTTGATTTGACACTTTTAGAAGCCATGATGATATTAATACCTTCAATGTCTTCTCATTGTAATGTTATCGTAAGGGTGTAACAACCGCTAACTAAACATCAAGCTAAACTCAGCTCAAGATGGAGAAAAAAACAGCTGTTGTTGTCATTGATTAACTTTTACTGGCAATTCTTTCACAATGACATGGAGTGAAAACTGCAGAAAAATAAAATACAAAACCAAATGCATCCAGTCTTGCATTGCATAAGCAAAATTAGGATAACTCTTATCTCTTATATAATAACTCTTACATATTTATTATAGCATAGAACACTTATACACTTATACAAACTTTAAAATTATTTTAATCTTAATTCATCATACATTTTTTTTATCAAATAAATATGAATGTATGCTTTTCAACATCTAAACAATGTAATACAACCACTTATGACATTGATTCATCAGTCCTCATTTATTGATGCAAATGGATAAGCATGTGTGACTTAACAAGCGACTTGCCAATTTCCTGATCTGTCTAACAGGAAGTAACCCCCCTTTTTTAAAAAAAAAAAAAACATAATCCAAAAATTTAAAGAGAAACACACTTTCTAAACTGTTATGAACAAATAAGAATGTAATGTGTTTTTCAAAACATAACACCATACGAGGTTTTGTGGATGGACATGTCTGCAGTAACAGTAGTAATGTTTTCTAGTTTTCCTGGATCTTGTTAGAACTCTGAAAACAGCGTTCATCATGAGCTGAAGCTGTCTAATCAGAGTAAAGAGCAGTAACTGCAGGTAAGCTGAAATTTGCAGTGGCAAAAATCATAACATTTTTGAGGCCTTGGGCAAATCATAAACCCCTCTTTTGCAACTCAGGCGTACATTATTTATACATATACATAAATTAGTGTGTATGATTGTAGTTTGAGCCTAAACACATTTAAGTGGTAACATTCAGGAACCGTTGTAGCACCTGTTGGCTACAGGTAGTGTTATGTTTTGTAAAAGGCATCACAACTCTAACTGGCTTTGGCAGATGCAACACAGACTTGGTACAGTTAAACCACCTTTCTACAAAAGGGTGTCACTGTGAGAGTGCAGTAAATATTGAACTTTTGCTGTGATCAGAAAAGGTTGTTCTAACTTCCACATACATTGTCTAATTTTCCCCAAAATTTGTACATTTGAAAAGACTTTTGGTTACATTATGTTGTGTATTTTGTCAGTGCTTAATCAGTTTTGTGGATGGACATCCAACAGCGACTGCATTACATTACTAGTCAAATCGATCAAAATCATGCATTGATCCCTGGCAAGAGATTATCACTTAAAGTATATTCTGCAGGTAACTGGTCGCCAGTAAAAGGATCTCATCGCAGATGTAATGTGCTCAGTTTTCCTGGTTCTTGTTAGATCCCTGGGAACAGCATTCATGAATTCAATTCAATTCAGTTTTATGTATAGCATCTATTACAATGCAAGTTGTCTCTAAGCACTTTACAAAGACATTGAAGCTGTCTAATCGGACAAAAGAGCTTTACAGTAGTCGAGTCTGGTGGAGATGAGATGAGTTGAATGAGTTTCTGTAAATCTCCTCTGGACATCAGATCTCTGACTCTTTATATTTGTTTGAAATGATGAAAAGATGTAATAGTTACAGCATTGATGTGGCAGGTTAGAACTCAGCTCCAAGAAGATTCTGAACCAGTTTTTTGTTTTCATATCTCTGGATTCAAGCTGGGTACCAAGCTTTATCCTTTCCGTCTTATAACGAAATAGAATTTTCTCTGTGTTGTCTATATTCCTTACTGTCTTGGAAAGGCAGTGGACACCTGGGGGGGTACAGTGACAATGGGTGCAAGGGCCCAATCATAATTAAAGCTTGCAGCTTTAATTATGATTGCAGCCAAGAGGGGGCACAAACCCAGATAAATACAAAGAGATGTGGCAGGAAGGACATCTTTTGTCAAATCTATGTCAGACTAAACACGTAAATAACATGAGCCATGGAGCCCTTACTGCATTGGTTGAGGTGTAGGTTAAGAATGACCATTATCTGTGCTGTTGATGCCTACAGGGTTATTTCTCTACTGTTGGTTGAAGAAAGAGAGGAGGAAGAAGTTTTCAGTTTACGTGTCTCATGAAGTTGAAAGCAAACACATCACAGTCAAAGCTGAGGAAGGAAAGTTATGCAAAGACCTGACATTTTCCTAGAGGCGGAGCCAGCATGGGAGAGCAAAAAGACTGATTGTACTCCTTTAGAGGCAAAAAAAAGACAACCCTCCCACTTGAGAGTCTAGCTACTAATCCAGGGTCATATAGAGTTGAGTTCACTTGTAACACATGCATTGATAAATTAATTAATTAGTTTTTGGTTTTCTATTTCTTGATATATTTTTTGCGGATTTTTAGCCTTGAGAAAAAGTGTGTGTGTGTGTGTGTGTGTGTGTATATGTGTGTAAGTGTAGTGTAAGTGTAAAGGGCAGAGCAGTGAGATGGAGAAGAGGATCTTCCATTATAGATTTGACCTAAGGGGCCGCAGACTTTGACAACCACACACACACACAACACGCAGTGAGCTGAAGGGAAGTTAACCATTAGTTTCCTCACCATCACACCACCTGCTGACTCACTCTGATATATCTTCTTTTTCTCACTGTCTGTGTCTGCCTTTTTAAGTATCACTAATCTTCTCTCTGAAATCAGTAATTTGTGATGCTTGTCTGAGGCCTCTAATTGTTTTGATTGAAACAATCAAAAAAATTAGAGGCCTTTTGCTTTTCTAATGCTGCTCTTGTTCTTACAGGACAGTATACTGCAACTATCTGAACACTTGAGACTTTCACGGCCAGAATTAAATCAATTTGAACATTCAAATAATGTTGTTAATTACACAGAGTCAAATAACTCATCATCTTGCTTTGGTTTAAACGCAGGGAAATTTGAATACAACTATTTCTTTGGTAAAGGTAGTCAAGGTGCTCGTGCATAGTAAGATAGGGTTAAACCAGCTAAACCAGCTTGACTTTTTCAGACAGAATTAAACTGTGTTTTTAAACTGTGTTTTTAAATGGTGTTGCTTCACCACTTAGCCAAAAGTTAATAATTAAAACAGGTGGAAAGCCTATAAAATTAAGTTTAAAAATTATAAGAAAATATGCATTGTTGTTGTCACTTCTCAGATAATTACTATTTAATGTACTTCCCAGCCAACACTGATAAATTCTGCCACTTACAGTTTCAAGGCGTGGGCATAACCTGCCAACTATAGTCAAGCTGGCAACATGGTGAGCACATTAACAGGAGAAAGGGTGGGTGTATCTGGCTATGATAATAAACTGTGACCAGGATGGAACCACCAGTCCTAGCTGTTGATAATAAAAGTTTAGAAACTACTATGAAACATGAGAATGGTGTTAGTGCATAGGGTTCAAACCTCTGTAGAGGGACGTTGGCTCTTCAGGGTCAACTAAAGGCTGGAAAAGTAATAGGTGGAAATCAAAAATAAATGGAGGAGCATTTGACAACTAATCAGGTTTGCTGGTAACAGGTCAGTAACAGAACTGAGTATAAAAGGAGCATTTCAGAGGCAGAGCCTCTCTGAAATATAGATGTAAAGATGAGCAGAGGTTCACCAATCTGAAACAACCTGCATCTAAAAAATGTGGAACAATTTTAGAAAAGCGTTTTCACCACATAAAATTTCAAAGACTTTGAAGATCACCATCATCTATGGTACATAATATCATCAAAAGATTTAGAGTGTCTGTGTACAAGAGACAAAGCCGAAGGTAAAATGTGATCTTCAGGCCCTCAGACAGCAAGGCACTAAAAGTAGACCCGATTCTCTACTGGAGATCACGGCATGGTATCAGGCGCATTTTCAGTCATCACTGTCACTGTAAATACAGTAGGCTTAATCATAACATTCACCCTTTATCCATATGCACTTGTTCCTAATTTAGGGTCTGCTGTTACCCATCCCAGCATCCTTGTCCACCCTTGTGGACAATTCAATTCACTTCAATTTGTATAGCATCTGTTACAATGTCAATTGTCTCTAGGTTTAGGATATTAAATTCTAAACAACGATAATGGCAAGTAAAAAAAACTCCCACAGTGGGAGAAAAAAACCTTTAAGCCACACATGGCAAGGAAAAACTCCACTTTAAGAGGGAGAAACCTTGAGCAGGACCTGGCTCATATGGGGGGACCTTCCTGCTGAAGGCCAGCCGGGGAAAGAAAGAAAAGAGGGGAGACAGAACAGAGAGAGGATGGAGGACAAAGAGAGGAGAGCACACAAATGACTAAATATAATGACTACATAAACAGATGCAGGTAGCAGCACTGAGGTGAGATGGTCAGAGGACTAGATCACCGGTCACCAGGCATGGACTGGCCATCGGGCGTACCGGGCAATGCCCGGTGGGCCGACGCACATCTGTGGGCCGGCCCAGGTCTGTCATAAAAAAAAAAAAAAAAAAAAAAAAAAGTATATAGTTTTTATTGACCGCGACGGTAACGGACTGGTAGTCGGCTCATAAAAATCTCCGAGAGGGGGAGACGACGACGACACACACTCAACAAACTCAAGAAAGAGACACTGACAGCTAATCAGACAAGCGCTCCAGTGCTGCGCTGATGTGAACGCAGTATGAACGTTATTTTCTGCTGAAGGGAGGGGGTGGAGGCGGGACGGGGCCTTGCGAAGACACGAAGTGGCCCATTGGTTGATTTTCTTGACGGACATTGGGCTAGTCCAATGAAATTTCTCAGCTCTCGTTGGCCCGTCCTCCCATCCCTCCTGACCAAATTTTGCCGTTTGGCCTGGCCGGAGAGTGTGGTGGCTGGTGGATGAGTATGGAAATGGAGAAAAAGCACAAAAGCGAAAGGGAGGAGCAGAAAAGCTCAGAGAACGGAGACAAAAAAAATTAAAAGTGGATGCAGCAAAATGTGCCAAAATCACGGAAATGTTTTCAACCACAAGCTCGGGGGCGGGGGCCGCGGGGCCGTCGAGTGAACAGGTGGTTGTCGGAGAAGAAGCGGACGAGGAGAGGGAAAAGGAGGAGGAGGAGGAGGAGGAGGAGAGAGATGAGACCCAGCAGCAGGGCGAGATTGAGGTCAGAATAGCTATTTGGAGGTGATCACCTGTGTGTGTGTGTGTGTGGTTTAGTCTTTGTTGTCAAATAATGCTTTGAGTAGACCAGAGGGGTGTACTACGAAGCAAGTTCGACACAGCCAGGCTTTCTTTCGGTGAGCTGGCTTAACAAACCTGAAACTCGCGATCAGAGATAACTGGTACCACGACGGTGGTTATCAACTATCTTTGTTAACCGCGGCTTTCTGCTTTCTGCTCTGTGCGCGTTCACACGAAAGGGGGCGTTTGACGCGTCATTTGACGCCTCTTCCGGATCAAATGGATAGATGGCGGTCCGTATATTTCAGTCAGGAGGAACAGGTTTTAATAATGCAGGGCTATGAGGATTTCAAAGAAATCTTTACGGCCAAAAGCAATACTGTTGGTGCGGATAAAGCCAGAGAGGAGTGCTGGCAAAAAATTGCAGATCGTGTAAATTCGTAATGTGACAGTGTGAGGTCCTGTCACTGACCTCCGATTGATCACGTGTCCTGGCTACATGACTAAGGGGATATCCCTTTGGCTGACTGGCAATTATGTGTGACTTTCACCCGGGAGTCTGGGGATCAAACCCCGCCCGGGCCCTCTGTAGTGTCTCTTGCCAGAGTAAATTATATTTATTTCACCACTTAATACACCTTAATTAATCTCCCTCTCTCTTTTAGAGCGCTTAAACTTTAAACTTAATGCAGCAGATTTAAACATTATGTAGGTCTGACTGTCCCATTATGGATGATAAATAAAAATCACTTTAGTTTTTTGGTAAATCTATGTGAAATTAATTTAAGATTTAATATTATCTGTGATACCAATATACGTTCACCGGCCACTTTAATAGGTACCCTATCACCCTGGGGAATCTATGAATTATATTACAACATTTCACATGAAATTCCACGTCACACTGATTATCAATATAATGGACTATTAATGTATGTTACCTGCAATTTAGTAACACGCTTCTTTTATTTGAAGCGTGGGCAGATGGCCAGGGAATACTACAAACATATTCAGCAGTTTAGTAAGAGCAAGTACAACCTTTATTCCAGTATTCTGGCTCAGATTTTCTGCATCACCAACTAAATGCATGTAGGTTCCCGTGGCAAAGAAACGCAAAGAAACGCACACCGTTTGCGCTACTGTGAGCGCACAGCTGCGTTTGGTGGCGCTGCCAATATATGGCTCTGGCAGATTACAAATGTAACGTATTCCCTCATCTGGAAATCTCTAGTGTTCATAGAGAATATGGTCATGGGAAGCCAGCGGATCAGTCCGGTCTCTGAATACTCTCCCTCCATTGCACAATCCTGGCGCTCAGGTCAACGGGATTGGGTGAAAGTGAAGGGGCGGTGCTTTTTAGAGCCGATTTGAGCCTAAACTCTGCAATCTTAACCTGGACCGGAGCAGGTTATGTGCAGAGTAAGTTACCATGGTGATCTAGCCAGGTTAAAAGAGAGCCACCTTCGTGGTACCGGAAATCCTGGCTTTAGACTCAACATACCTCGCTAACCCTCTAATCTCGCTTCGTAGTATACCCCTCTGGTGTCCAATTTACAGTGTTAAGTGTGTTAAAATATTAGTAAAACATTGCTTTGCTGAAATGCATGATAAATAATTGGTAGACACTGTCTACCACTGGTGTTTATTGAAATAAACAGTGTATATACATGTAAATTTTACATGTATATACACTGTATATTTCAATAAACACCAAAAAAGACATCTCTAGCAGTGTTTGTTCGACAACCACTTTCACTTTGAGATGGGAATTGTGGCACTTTGCCATCTCTCCCAAGAAGGTCTCTGTGAGTAGTGAAAGAGTGTATCAATGTTTTGTAACATGGTTACTCTCTTTCATGTAGGCTACTGCACTTTATTTTAATTTTTGAAACTTCACTATGTGCACATAGTATACAACATGCAGCATGTGGTTCGGCATATCGTATAAATAACCGGCATTTTTGATCCCCGGCGTATGGTGGGCCGCCAGGGATCAAAAATGCCCGGGCCATTTTTTGGTCCCAGTCCAGCCCTGCCGGTCACCACGCCAGCCGGCACCCAAACACACCTACACACACAGGTGGAGGTAAACGCTGGGATGGCAATTTAGAATCACCAATTCACCTGGTATTATATTATATTATATTATATTATATTATATTATATTATATTATATTATATCATATTATATTATATTATATTATATTATATTATATTATATCTTTTTGACATTATGATGACATACTGTGATGAACTGGTGACCTTTTCAGGGTGTACCCTGCCCTTCACCCTTTGACACTCCAGTCAGCCTATTACCATGAATGGGATAAATACTACATTGGAAAATATAACAATACATTAAGGCAAAGTTTTAGTTTTCTACTTTAAACGGTTACCTAATTCAATATGTTAAAAAATTATTTAACATGACCTGCTACAAATTTGGTTTCATGATGTGTATATGAAGTCAACATTCTATCTCTTCCACCTGGGTGCACCTGAAAAAGTGTAAACACAAGGCATGGCTGCATTGATTTCGCCTAAACTTTAACTTTGATTAATTGTTTTATAACTAATATAAGTCAGTGTTTTTCCAAACTTATATGTTTAGTCTCAATTTCCTTCTTTGCAGCCCAGTGACCCTGGTATTAACATTTTTCTCTGGTATCATGCATCACTTTCACTGACTAATAAAGTATTATTGTGTGTGTGTATATGTATTGTGTGTTTGAGTGGTTGGTTGGAATTCAATTCAATTTTATTTGTATAGTGTCTATTACAATGCAAATTGTCTCTAGGCACTTTACTGAGACCCAAGGCATGACCCCCCAAGCAAATATCATTAACTAAAATTATAATATTAAATTATAATCAAAGAAAGATGGCAAGTAAAAAAAAACTCCCATTGCAAGATTCAAAACCTTTAAGCCAAATAGTGGCAAGGAAAATTTTCACTTTAAGAGGAAGAAGCCTTGAGCAGGACCTGGATCATAAGGGGGGGTTGACCTTCCTGCCAAGATGGGGGGATAGGACAGAGAGAGCTCATACATCCTGGAAATACTATTTTAGACAAAATGTATAAATAATAATTACCCATTAACTGGGGAACTAAGAATTCCATGCACTTATATTCCAACTGATACATTGTTAATACATACTCTGCAGAGGTGACTATATAAACAGATGTCGGCAGCAACACTGAGGTGGTCAGAGAGTCAGACTGCAGGTCAGCATGGAAGTTGATATCTCAGAGACATCTATATAGATAGGTGGAGGTAAATGCTGGGATGGTCAGAGGGTGGAACTGCAGGTAAGTATGAAACTCAGGAAACTCTGGCCTACAAAAATACAGAAAAAAAGAAAAAAAAAGGGGGGCATTGCATGCAGATACATTTATGAGATGTTCCTAATTAACTGGAAATTGTCATAGTTTGGTAGGCTGGTGTCTTCCCCCCCTTCTGTTTGTTTTCAAGAGCGGTGATTGGACGCATCTGCAACTTGTCTACAATCAACCGTCCTGCTGAAATACTCTGGCTCTAGCACTCATCGCCAGATCATAACAGTTCATCGCACCATAACTTGCTTAGAGTGGATCTAGGCCCTTTAAACCTCTGTGTTCCCTGTGTGATCACATGTTTTATGACTACCTGCTTCTTTGCACCCAGGATCAACCTCTGCTCCAGTATACTACTGCCTCACCAGACCCCCCCCTCCAGCAGACCTGCACCTCCTCTGCCGTTTTCCCACTGGACTCCACCAACCCTCCCTCGCCTGCATGCTCTGGACCTTGCTGCTTCCCTCGGTTGCCTCCCTCATCACCACCTGGTCTTTCACTCCCACTAGCCATACTCCTTAAGCCCACACACTTTAAATAAAGACTATCTCTCGCCTTCAGAGTTTGTGTTCTGGTCCTCAATTCCATTATCACACAATGATCTGGCCAAACATAGACCTTACAATCTCCGATTCGCATCAGGTCCCCAGTCCAGACCATCTGCTACAGAAACACACCCAGTTACTGAGGGACCTAGTGGCTCATTCTATGGCCCTGTCGGTGCAAGTAAAGGACTTATCTATACAAATAACCACTATAACTCACCCACTCACCCATCTCGCCCCCTTTTCTGCAGCCGCGACTCATCCAATACCCACAGCCCCAACCGAAGCAAACACCCCGGTCTTGTCCCCAGCTAATTCTGGACCCCCTCCATACAGACAGCCCCATGTGGTGGATCCTGAGCCTTACTCCGGAGATCCCCTTAAGTGCAAGCCTTTTTTATTACAATGTTCGTTTATCTTAAGCCAGAAACCCATCTCTTATCCCACCGAGGGGGCTAGTGTTCTATACATCATCGGGTTACTCCCAGGCAGAGTACTAGACTGGGCTACAGCCGTATGGGAGAGGTCCCCCACATATCTTTCAACCTTCATCAGGATTTCTAGCAGAGTTCAAGCAGGTTTTTGACCATTCTGTTCAGGCTCATGAGGCTTCTAGCCAGCTCCTTTCTCTGTGCCAAGGTTCACGTAGTGTAGCGGACTATTCCATAGAGTTCAGGGTGCTAGCGACTGGTTCTAGGTGGGATGACACGGTGCTCCATAGTGTATTTTACAAAGGGCTGAACGAACAGCTTAAAGACTAGCTAGCATTGCGAGATGAGACAAGGACACTAGAAGCTCTAATTTCGTTATCCGTTACCTTAGACAACCTGCTGAGAGAACACTGTAGAGAGAGAGTACCCCACCCTCAGCCTCCCCACACCTAAACTCCCGGTCTTCAGAGGTTATTCCTCTGCCCAAAGCGACCCCGGAGCCAAAACCAAGGCAGCTCGGCCAAACTAGACTGACCCCCCCAAGAGCATCTGAGAAGAATGAATGCTCTGGAGTGTCTGTACTGCGGTCAGAAAAGCCATTTGATCGCCTCATGCCCAAAATGTCCAAAAAGCTTAGGCTCGCCTGCTGTAGAGGAGCGGAAGGTGAGCCTTACCCACTCCTCGACCCAGAGACGATTTCCTCCCTCAGCCTCCCTGCGTTCCTCCACGGGTCCCTTGCCCCTTTCAGCTCTTGTAGACTCGGGAGCTTAGGACAACTTCATAGACGAAACAGTGGTTCTTCATTTTCTACCGACCCCATCCTCATCCAAGCCTTGGATGGCCAAGTCCTGTCCCATCTTCCTGGCAGATCACACCTCTCCAAGTCATCCCGTCTGGCAATCATCACAAATTCATTTCATTTAAAATTATGCATTCCCCCTCGTCTCTCTTAGTTCTGGGCCACGCTTGGCTGTGTCTCCACAATGCCCATATCGACTGGAAGGCTGGCAAGATCATCAACTGGAGCAGTCATTGTCATAGCCTCTGTCTACAGTCAGCTCAACCTCCAGCAGAGGGAAGTGCTACCCCACCTCTGTGCAAACCCCCTGACCTGTCACTAATCCCTCCCATCTACCATAACCTAGCCAGCATATTCAGTAAAGACAAAATCCTGTCCCTGCCACCATATTGTCCCTATCACTGTGTCACCGACTTGGTTCCCAGTGCATCATTTTCCCCTGGTCACCTCTACAATCTCTCCAGTCTGGAAAGAGAGGCTATTGTTAGGATTTAGAATTAACTCAGTTAGAACTTTAAACTGTTAAAGCTAAAACTTTATTGCCTGTAGGCTGGCTGTTTTTATGAGGGTGAAGTCCACAGTGTTGCTGCTTTATGACCTAACGACTGGGCTCTCCTGACTTCCTGACCTGCTGTCTTCCAAGGAAGTATGTGACCAAACTCAACCACCTGTGATTGGACATCTGGATTTTCGAAGACAACGAGCAATAAACTCAGAGGAGAACAGAGTCCGTCCTTCGTCTGGATCTTTAAAGACAGGCGCAATCTAACTTGGGGCGTGCATTTGTCCATGGCAGCATCTTGGTGATGTTGTGGACAAGTGTACCATCGGCCGATTAAAATATTCTGCATGGCATAATAATTCTTTGTATTTATGATTGTATTAAATTCTTTGATTGATCTTTGTTTCTAGACTTGTCATTTAGGCACCAGATAAAAAGAACACGGAGAGATACTTTTCAATGGTGACCCCGACGTGATTCTGGCCGTCTTTAAAGTCTCTGATTGTGAGATTTTATGACAGAATGCTGGAAGATCCGGTCAGACAGCCAATGCTGGCCAGCAAACGGTGAGCAGAAAACCGCTTTTGAATGAATAGGAAAACTCTGTAAATTTATTATTGAAGTATTAATTGGTTCTCTGAAAGGATGTTCCTCACGTTCATAAATTTATGAATGAATTAGGTAACAAATATTGTTTGATACATTTTGTATTACGTTTGTGTAATTTTTGGGCCATGCACAATATTTAAATACCAGCTCTGCGAGCTGAAGAACGCTAAAATTCAGTGGGAACTGGTCAGGTCGGGGGACCTCAGAGTACTGTGATAAAGGGAGAGTGCACTTGTGGAATCAGTCGGGGACTGATGGAGAGAACGGCCGAGGATTGATAGGGAAATCCAGCAGGGAGACTGGTCAGCTGAGAATCCAGTGGGACTGGTTGGGTATGGGACCTGTAAAATCAGTTGGGGACTGATTAAGAAGTTTTTGGTTAAGGATACAGTACTGACTGATCAAGGTGGTACTGAAGAGTTATGGAAAATTGAATGTGTGGGTGGCTTTTTCATCCGATTTGATAAATTAAACTGGGAGGCTGTAGTGTACGCTACACATAGTGGGTGGAATTCCTGCATCTGTCCCGGATCGTCGGATGAAGTTCTGTCTGGGTTTTTTGGGTTGGCATAGGAACGGGTATTATTTTCATTAGAGTGATGTGTCAGGTTTGTTGGATTAAAGACCAGAAAAAAGCTGGGTTACCCTCAATGGTTAAGCGCACAGAATTTTCTTTTTTCTGTGTAGGAGCTTCTTAATCAAGCCTTTTATTTGGGATATTATTCACAGCTGAATTAATTTTGTGTATAATTTTGCTGCATATGTTTTATGTTTGTTCGTGTTTGCTGGTCGTTTGTGCCTGTTCTATGTTTGTACATGTAAATTGTTCGTGTGTCACGTCTGTTCAGAATTTGTACCAGGTTTTCTGGGATTGTCCTGTATATGATTTTCATGATTTTTCCCTCTAGTGTGATAGATAGATAAGTGCTCCTTTGTCCTGCGGTAGTTAAAGGGGGGGTTATGAAGTTGGAAAATGTTTATTCAATTGTAGCGAGGTGTTTACAGGTGGCTAAAATTGAGAATGATGAAGTACGTAACTCATGAACATAATAATAACTAAGGTTTTGAAGAAATTTACAGTACTGCATTACTGGAAAAAGAAGAAAATATTTCTCACTCTGATCACCCCCTCCTTTTCTTCGGCCCCCTCCCTTTTTCTAACCATGCTGTCTTTCCTCCTGTCCTCTCCTCCCCAAAATCTGATTGACCATGGTCCCTTTTATTTTTAATTTTATTTTTTTTTTTGTGTGTGTATAGGCCTACGAAGATGAAAATGACAATACTGAATATAACCCACGTTATATTCTGGTTGCTGACAGGGACTGACTGTAAACTGACATGAGGTTCGGAACTGACTATGGGCCTCTTTACCTGACGAAATGGACAAATAATATGACTATACGTCTTTGGAGCCTGATGGTTCCTCAGGCCAGGATTTGAAACTGGGGTAATATTGAATTGCTTTAACTTGATATTATAAATAAGATTATAGTATAAATAACATGATATAATGATAAAGTATACCAGAAGGTTGGTGTACTGAGATCAATATGTGGGAGAATTTCATTATATGAGTGTTTTGATACAACGTTTTATGTTATACATGCTGTTGTCAGAACTAACATTTTTCTCTATAGTTGTGATGAAGTTTCTACTCTGTTTTACATGTTTTTGCATGTTAATTCTGTGTTTCTTTCATTCTGTGAGATTAGATGTGATGGGTTTAATGTTATGCAGAGTCTCTCACTCATCTTTCAGGCCCTAGTAAAACATGTGTTGAGGGACTTCCTGAACAGATTCGTGGTTGTGTACTTGGATGACATCATGATCTTTTTCCACTCCCTTGGAGGAGCACGTTTTCCACGTACAACTGGTGCTTCAAAGACTATATATGAAGGCAGAGAAGTGTGAATTCCACGCCTCACCCTTCTGTGGTACATTATTCGGGGGGGCAGGTGAAGGTGGAGCCAGAGAAGATCAAGGCTGTGGCCGGTCCCCACCTCAGTTAAGCAGCTCCAGAGATTCCTGAGGTTTGCCAATTTTTACAGGAAATTTATTAAAAACTGTTGTGATAGTGAGGAGAAAGGAGGACCCAAACGCAGGAGTATCCAGCAAACGTGATTCCTTTAGAAAACAAAGGCAAAAATCCAAACTTAACCTTTACTCCAGAAACAGGGTGAACGGGACAGCGAGGCTGGAATGTGAAAAGGAGAAGGGCAGAGACATCCAGGGAGGTGAGCAGACGGACCAGCACCAGAAAGGTGAAAGACCAGACTTGAATACACAGAAGGGATAAATGAGGGGCAGGTGCACACAATCAGGACAACACAGGGAAGGAAGCAAAGCAGAACACAATGAAGACAAGACAGAACTTCAAAGTAACACAGTAAACAAAAGACTCAGGACAGGGGAGACGAGATAAGACTCTCACTAAAACCAAAAACACACCATGCCCAACCTACACAATAACTAAAAACTACAATATCATTGCAGCACCATTAACCAGACTTACCTCTTCCAAGGTGGTCTTTCGCACATCCCCGCAGCCCAAGGCAGCCTTCCAGCACCTGAAGGAGCTGTGTACCTCTGCTCTCGTTTCTCTCAGCCGGACCCCGACCTACAGTTTATTCTGGAAATGGATGCTTCGGACACTGCGGTGGGGGCGGTCCTGTCCCAACGTGAGAGATCCACACATAAATTACATCCCTGTGCCTTTTTCTCACACAGATTCTCCCCGGCAGAGAGGAACTATGATGTGAGTAATTGGGAACTGCTGGCGGTGAAGATGGTGCTGGAGGAGTGGAGGCACAGGCTCAAGGGGGCAGAACTACCATTCCAGGTATGGTCAGATCACAAGAATCTGGCATACATCTGAACTGCTAAACGGTTGAACTCCCGCCAGGCCTGGTGGGTGTTATCCTTTTTTTTTGTAATGAACTTTTTATTGAAGTTAAACAAACAAATAATGCAGACAGGGAGAGATCCATTCATTCAAACAGAGAGCCAACAAGGCCAGAAAATTACTCCCTAAGTTATTTTCTTTTTTCTTTTTTTTTTTCAGAAAAACAAGAACAAACAAATAAAACAAAACAAACAAACACAAACGCAGCCTGGAGAAAAGTTTAATCTCCAGGGTGGCGGGGAAGTGCAGCATGTATTCGACTCCTCTGTTCTTCAGATCGGTTTTAACTTGTTTGAAGGACGCCCTCCGCTCCATGGTCTGCTTAGAGTAGTCAGGAAAAAACATGATCCTGGCTCCTTGCCACATGATCTGACCTTTTTCCCTGGCTGCTCATAGTATCTCCTCTTTCACTTGGTAGCGGAGCATGTTGACAATCACAGGCCGCGGTCTGTCCCCCTCCCTGTGCTCTCGTCTCGGCGGGGCAGTGGGAACTCGATGAGCGCGCTGTATCTCCAGTGTCGGGAACCGATGCTCCAGCATGACTGGGATCTCCTGTTGTAAAAACTTAATCATGTCATTCCCTTCTTTTAGCTCCGGTATGCCTAGGCGTCGTCCTCTATTATCCAAATCCTCAACACGCTCCTGAAGTTGTTGTATTTCTCCCGGAAAGTTTTGGCGTGCCGCTCGGATGTGTCAGCGGCTGCTTTCCAGTGCGGCGACCCGTTCTTCCGCCTCGTCCATGCGGGAGCTTACCGTGCTAATCTTCCCTTCAATGTCCTCCACCGTAGTCTTGATTTCCTTTGTGTCCTTCTCGATGTTTTGTGTGGACATACGGATTGCTCTTATCTCTGTGGCGAGAAAGCTCAGTGAGGGCTTCTCAGCAGCTGCACTTGGCATAGCGGTTGCACCTGACGCAGCAGGCGTGTCGTCTGAAGCCCTGCTAACGTAGTCATCCATTTTCTTGCTAGCTTTTGATGGCCATGCTAGCGGAGAGTCCTTGAGGCGCTGAAGCATCCGGAGTTCTCGGTTAGACATTTGTATTTTGCGCTCGAAAAGAAGAAAATATATTCCCATTGCTGAGACACAATATTTCGTATAGAGTAATGGGAATAATTATCGATAGTATTGATTTTTTGTGTCGGGTCTTACAGAGCAACTCTCTACGCCGCCATCTCCGTCAAGCTCCCACAGTCATCCTCGGGTGTTATCCTTTGATAGATTTAACTTCATCACCTATCACCCAGAAGCCAAGAACGTCAAACCTGATGCCCTTTCCAGACAATTCTATTCCAGAGTGTCCCTCGAGTCAGGATACCATCTTGCCTCCCTGAATGAGAGAAGCTCTGCCTGATCAGCTGGATCCTGGGAACGGACCCCGGAGCAGACGCTTTGTTCCAGAATCGGTGAGGTCCCACAATCTCCAATGGGGGCACGCATCTCACATTGCCTGCCACCCTGGAGCAACCAGAATGCTGAAGCTCCTCCAAAATCACTTTTGGTGGTCCACTTCATGGCTTCATGGTATACCCCTGAGCATTGTTTCCGACCGAGGGCCCCAGTTCACATCTTAGGTTTGGAAAGCTTTCTGCACTGCTCTGAGCAGTTAGTTTGCTGTTAGTTTGTCCTCTGGTTTTCACCCTCAGTCAAATGGGCAGGCAGAGCAGGCTAACCAGGGCCTCGAAGTGGCGTTGCCATGTGTGACGGCCCAAAATCCTGCGTCGTGGAGTGCGCACCTGCCCTGGGTCGAATACGCACATAACTCTTTGACCAGTGCAGCCACGGGTATGACTACCTTCGAGTGTTCCCTGGGATATCTCCCATTATTATTTTCTCTGCAGGGAGAGGAGATTGCAGTGCCCTCTGTTGGGCATCATTTCCACCATTGTCAGAGGCTCTGGAAGAGTGCCCGCTCCGCTCTGCTCCGTTCCACTAAAAGGAACCAGTGTCTAGGGGACCGACACCGCACCCCAGCACTGTCATAGTTTGGTAGGCCAGTATTTGTTTTCAGGGGCGGGTCCTGGCAGCAGTGACTGGACGCACCTGCAACTTGTCTACAATCAACCCACCTGCTGAAATAGTCGGGCTTTCCACCCACTCATTGGCAAATCATTTCAGTTCATCCTGCCGTAACTCGCTTAGAGTGGATCTAGGCCTTTTAAACCTCTGACTTCCCTGTGGTTTAATAAACATGTTTTATGACTACCTGTTTCTACGCACCCAGGATCATCCTCTGCTCCAATCTATCACTGCCTCACCAGACCAGCCCTCCAGCAGACCCACACCTCCTGTGCTGTTTCCCCACCGAACTCCACCAACCCTCCCTTGCCTGTATGGTCTGGACCCCGCTGCTTCCCTCGGTTGCCTTCCCCATCACCACCTGGTGTTTCACTCCCCCTGGCCATACTCTTTAAGCCCACAGACTTTAAATAAAGACTGTCTCTCACCTTCGGAGTTTGTATTCTGGTCCTCAGTTCCATTATCACAGAAATATAAACAAATAGAAATCCTTCTATTGTCATTATACAGGAGTAAAATGAGACTAAAAAAGTAACTATGGTTATAGCTGAAGAAGAAAGGTAAAGATGGGAAGAGGAAAGGGGTGAGGAAACTGCTCAGGGGATCATGTTGGTGTCCCCCTGCAGCATAAGCCTATTGCAGCATAACTATGACAAGGCTATGTTTAAGACGAGCCTGCTCTAATCTTGGTTTCGGCCATTCCTATAACTGTAGCTATGACTATGGGCCCTAACACACTATTGTTTAGACCAGTGGTCCCCAATCCCTGGGGCGCGGGGGTTGGTGATATTTAGTTTTGCTTAATTAGAGATAAATTTGATGTTGCCTTGGATGAAGTAGGACAGGTACATAAAACTGTTTGGTTCCATTAATAAAATTGTGATGGCTCTTAGAAGCAAGACTTATACCAGAATGCCATATTTATACATACATACGTGGCAGGTCATCCCCCTCCCTTCCGCTATATGGCACTGGCAGCAGTCGGCACATGGTTTCAACACATGTTTTACTACCTTCCATTTCCGCTTCCTCCCCATCCGTGGCAGTGGTGCAATGGTCTGGTGTGGCTGTGTGGGTCCTTTTGATTGCCTCACAAAGGGTGGCGGGCAGCTTGTAACGTGGTCGATTTTGCTCCCCCTCCTTCCAAAGCTTCTTCCCACGGCTTTGGCGCAACACTGGTCTTGCAGCTTGCTGCGCTTTTAGACGCTCCGGGGTGTGTCCGTCTGCTTTCTTCCATTGTGGTGGTGAAGCATACCGTGGTCCAGCAATGCCAAGGCTGCTGTCACTTTGAGTCCAGCTGCCACGTCTGCAGAACACTGCTGCTTTGGTTCACTCATTTTACGAGTTTTATTGTTTTGTGGGTTCAGTTCGCCTGCGCTGCTCTTGGTGCGTCACCGCTGCGCATTCCAGCGCAGCTGATAATACAGCACGCAGCCCACCAATTTAATTGTTTTAATTTTATTTCTTATTTTGTGGTTATTTTCTTCTGCATTAAGTTTTCTGTATTTTCCTTTTTGTTGTCTTTTTAGGTACATTCTTGTAATTCATATTTATTTAGTTTAGGTTATTTGATTTTCCATAGTCTTGATTAATTGTTTTGTTTAGTTATTTTGTAATTATATTGTCTGACACTCTTCTGTTTTTAACATTTGTTTATTATGGACAGGTGCTGGAGGCTTCATCAGCAGTTTCTTTCTTGGTGGTGGTTCCTTTTTTTCACATTTCCTTTTGCAGTGTGAGTGCAGTGCCACGGGATATTGTTTGGACCATCCTTTTTGTTTGATTTGCCTCTCTGCTGTCTGGTAAGCCAGAGTCCTGTTCCCTCCTCCTCTCAAGCCCTCTTCATTGGTGCCCCTGGCCAGTGTTTTTAAGTGTTTTAATAGCTATTAATAATAAAGTATTGGATTAATACATGTTTCTTGTCTTCTGGGCTTTGTTTGAACCTGTGTGACCTTGATGTAGTTACGAATTTCCTGAGGGCTAAATGTCCCCAGGTGACATTGTTGCAACTATTCTCCATAAACCCATGCGCCCTCCCGTCACACATTTATACATGCATAATATGCATAGTTCTCCCAGTCATTTATTAATTCCACAAATTTGCAAGTGCTGCATTCCATACCGTACCGTACCGTACCGTCTTCTTCCGCTTATCCAAGGTCGGGTCGCGGGGGCATCAGCCGGAGTAAGGAAGCCCAGACCCCCCTCTCCCCGGCCACTTCCTCCAGTTCCTCTGGGGGGATCCCAAGGCGTTCCCAGGCCAGCCGAGAGACATAGTCCCTCCAGCGTGTCCTGGGTCTTCCCCGGGGTCTCCTCCCAGTGGGCCGTGCCCGGAACACCTCACCAGGGAGGCACCCAGGAGGCATCCTAACCAGATGCCCGAGCCACCTCATCTGGCTCCTCTCGATGCGGAGGAGCAGCGGTTCTACTCTGAGCCCTTCCCGGATGACCGAGCTTCTCACCCTATCTCTAAGGGAGAGCTCGGCCACCCTGCGAAGGAAGCTCATTTCAGCCGCTTGTATCCGCGATCTTGTTCTTTCGGTCACTACCCAAAGCTCATGACCATAGGTGAAGGTGGGAACGTAGATCGACCAGTAAATCGAGAGCTTCGCCTTCCGACTCAGCTCTCTCTTCACCACAACAGACCGGCGCAGCACCCGCATCACTGCAGATGCCGCACCGATCCGTCTGTCGATCTCCCGCTCCATCCTTCCCTCACTCGTGAACAAGATCCCGAGATACTTAAACTCCTCCACTTGGGGAAGGACCTCATCCCCAACCCGGAGAGGGCACTCCACCCTTTTCCGGCTGAGGACCATGGTCTCGGATTTGGAGGTGCTGATTCTCATCCCAGCCGCTTCACAACCGGCTGCGAATCGCTCCAGCGAGAGCTGTAGATCACGGCTCGATGAAGCCAACAGAACCACATCATCTGCAAATAGCAGAGACCCAATCCTGAGGCCACCGAACCGGATCCCCTCGACACCTCGACTGCGCCTAGAAATTCTGTCCATAAAAGTAATGAACAGAATCGGTGACAAAGGGCAGCCTTGGCGGAGTCCAACCCTCACTGGAAACAAATCCGACTTACTGCCGGCAATGCGGACCAAACTCTGGCACCGGTCGTACAGGGACCGGACAGCCCGTATAAGGGAGTCCGGCACCCCATACTCCCGAAGCACCCCCCACAGGAATCCCCGGGGAACACGGTCGAACGCCTTCTCCAAGTCCACAAAACACATGTAGACTGGTTGGGCGAACTCCCATGCCCCCTCCAAGACCCTGAAGAGGGTGTAGAGCTGGTCCACCGTTCCGCGGCCGGGACGAAAACCACACTGCTCCTCCTCAATCCGAGATTCGACTATCCGACGGACCCTCCTCTCCAGGACCCCTGAATAGATCTTCCCAGGGAGGCTGAGGAGTGTGATCCCCCTGTAGTTGGAACACACCCTCCGGTCCCCCTTTTTAAAGAGGGGGACCACCACCCCAGTCTGCCAATCCAGCGGTACTGTCCCCGACGTCCACGCGATGCTGCAGAGGCGTGTCAACCAAGACAGCCCCTCAGCATCCAGGGCCTTGAGGAACTCCGGGCGGATCTCATCCACACCCGGGGCCCTGCCACCGAGGAGCTTTTTAACCACCTCGGCAACCTCAGCCCCAGAGATAGGAGAGTCCACCCCTGAGTCCCCAGACTCTGCTTCCTCATTGGAAGACGTGTTGGCGGGATTGAGGAGGTCTTCGAAGTATTCCCTCCCCCGATCCACAACGTCCCGAGTCGAGGTCAACAGCTCCCCATCCCCACTGTATACAGTGTTGATGGAGCACTGCTTCCCCCTCCTGAGACGCCGGATGGTGGACCAGAATCTCTTCGAAGCCGTTCGGAAGTCGTTCTCCATGGCCTCTCCAAACTCCTCCCATGTCCGAGTTTTTGCCTCAGCACCGCCAAAGCCGCGTCCCGCGTCCCCCCAAAAAGGGTGGGTACTCTGAACTGCTATTTGGTGCGTAAGCACAAACAACAGTCAGGACCCGTCCCCCCACCCGGAGGCGGAGAGAGGCTACCCTCTCGTCCACCGGAGTAAACCCCAATGTACAGGCGCCAAGTCGGGGGGCAATAAGTATGCCCACACCAGCTCGGCGCCTCTCACCCGGAGCAACTCCAGAGTGGAAAAGCGTCCAACCCCTCTCGAGGATACTGGTTCCAGAGCCCAAGCCGTGTGTTGAGGTGAGTCCAACTATATCTAGCTGGAACCGCTCGACCTCACACACCAGATCAGGCTCCTTCCCCGCCAGAGAGGTGACATTCCACGTCCCTAGAGCTAGCTTCTGCAGCCGAGGATCGGACCGCCAGGGTCCCCGCATCCGGCCACCGCCCAGCTCACTGCGCACCCGACCTCTATGGCCCCTCCTGCAGGTGGTGAGTCCACTGGAGTGGGGGCCCATGTTTCCCTTTCGGGCTGAGCCCGACCGGGCCCCATGGGCAAAGGCCCGGCCACCAGGCGCTCGTCTCAGAGCCCCACCTCCAGGCCTGGCTCCAGAGGGGGGCCCTGGTGACCCGCGTCCGGGCAAGGGAAATCTTGGGCCTCGGTTCTTCTCCATCACAAAGGTCTTTATGAGCCACACTTTGTCTGGTCCCTCACCTAGAGACCTGTTTGCCATGGGTGACCCTTCCAGGGGCATAAAGCCCACCGACAACATAGCTCCTAAGATCACTGGGACACGCAAACCCCTCCACCACGATAAGGTGGTGACTCATGGAGGAGTCACAGAATGCAGAGTGCTGCATTCCCAATACCAATATTATGATAATATGGACATATTTCCCAACTTACACATGAAAATCAAAGCAAAAGCAAAAAAGATATGAAACTGAAACACTTCATTAGTAAGTTCTTCCAGAACACCAGAGGTGCCATCCTTGCGCACTACACATGGCTACAGTTGTTGGTCTGCATTCATATAGATCCTTTTTTTTCTTCTATAAGGTTCTACAAAGCACATTGCAAAGTATTTCTCAATTATCTACTCTCATCTTCTCATTATATACTATGTATGCACTCTACATACAGTATGCAGGGCTTTGTTTCTGCAACCACACTCTGACTGGCATTCAGGATGCAATGTGGGGTTTAGCATCCTGACACGAGGACCTGTAATCTTCCAGTTGGAGGATCACCTGCTCTTTCCACTGGATCATGATCAGCCAAACAGAGCCCATGTATAGCACTAACATTTAAGTGAAAGTATGTCATCCAAACTATTGACAATAAACAATACAATGTGAAAAGAATATTTTACATATTTGCCTCAACATTTCATGCTATAATTAAAAAAAAATGTTTCTTGGTATGAGAGACCCAGTCGTCATATTTGATTTACGTGTTTAGACATCAATTGGTATTTCATTTGTGCATAATTATTAGGCTGTTAAGTGTTTAGTCATGGTAAGCAATATTGGTCCCCTATTTCTGTCTTCTTACAATAGTCTCATTTATGTGTGTGTTAGTGTGTGTGAGTGACAGAGAGAGAGAGAGAGAGAGAGAGGCTGCTTCCTAGTCTCTCCACGTGCCTCTCGTCTGCAGCAGCCTGCTGTTCGATGAGAACATTCAGCTAAATGTCTGATCGATAAGCGCTGGCAGCACTGCTGCTACAGCCAGAATAATGAGGAGGAGAAGGAGGCAGGGCTTGTGAACACACTCAGTATCTGTAAATGGTTGAATGTTTGTTTAGGTGTTCTTAGTTCCTGATTTTCTATGTATGGTCTGATATGTATGCAGCTATTGGCTCATGTCACAATCTTCTCAAAGACACTTCAGTTTAATGTTTCTGCCCTGAGTGTCTTTACAATATTTGTGTGTTTTATTCTGAATCGAGGTGGGCAAATCCAGTCCTAGAGGGAAAGTGTATTGCATCTCTTCGATGTTTCCCTGTTTCACCTCATATGAATCAAAGGAAAGGGTTGTTGACAGACTTGTGCAGACTTTGATGACTAGCTGATGGTGACTCATTCATTTGAATCAGGTGTGTTTTTTCAGGGAAGCATAAGGTAATTTTTACATGCTGGACACTAGGGGTGGGCGGTACACCGGTGTCATAGTCATCACCGGTGTGACACTGCGCCACGACATGGATTTTGCAATACCGTCAATACCGTAATAAATCAATTATGAAATAATGAGCCTAAATAAGGCATTACATTTTCTTCAAACGTTCAGCTGTGGTCTGAATACCTGTCCTTATATACTATAGGCTATATCTTGTAGCAAATAAAAAAAATAAAACATATTCGTATCAGCTTTGCAGGACGTAAAAAGGGAGTGGCCATTAAATTAGCGTAACGAGCACTTAACCTGGGCAATCAATAAAGAAACGACTGGTGAAACATCATAAAAAAGATCGGGCCTGTAGCATATTTTCTGAAAAGAGATGAGTGGAATGGAGACCGAGGCCGTTGGAGAGGAAACTCTGGTTCCAAAAAGAGGAGGCACCTCCGTTATTTGGAACTGGTTCGGTTTTAAATCATCCGACACGGAGCAAACTTCGGTGATATGCAAGGTTTGCCGCCGTGTTGTGACAGCAAGAGGTGGAAACACAAGCAACCTGTTTCATCACTTAAAAAACACGCACGCCCGTGAATATGAAGAGGCAACCTGGGCCAAAACGAGCGCAAGTGGGACCAGCAGCACCAGCGGAGCATGTCCCAAGACTACACAGCTTTCACTGCAGGCATCGTTCACTGCTGCTACACCTTACGACAAGAGTAGTAAGAAATGGAAAGATATTACCAGGGCAATTACCCTATATATCGCAAAGGACATGGTGCCCATTCAAACCATAGAGAGAGATGGCTTCAGACATTTGGTTCACACTCTGGACTCAAGATACGAGCTGCCTGGTCGGAAATTTTTTAGCCAGAAGTGTCTGCCAGAGCTGTACACGGAGGTACGGGACAGAGTCATGAACGAAATTCGCCACCTTGAAGCCTACTCGGCCACTACTGATTTATGGTCCAGCCGGACTACTGAGCCATACGTTAGCCTCACCATCCACTTCATTGACGATGACTGGAAGTTGCGCAGCAGATGCCTACAGACCGCCTTCTTCCCTGAAGACCACACCGGAGTAATAATTGCGTTAGGACTGAAGGATGCACTTTCTGCCTGGGGCTTGGATGAAGCGCATCTGGTGTGCATGACAACTGACAGCGGTGCAAACATGGTGCGCGCTCTGGAAATCAATAAATGGACGAGACTCGCATGTTTTGGACACAGACTGCACAACGCTATTGGTAAGTTACACTATCTAAACCTAACATTTCATATTCAGAAAATTTGTCAAGTCCTTTTCTGTTTGTATTTAATAAAATAAGACAAAAACAAATGTAAGGGTGCCACATTAGTATTGTATTGTTCATTGTTAGTATTGTTTAGCCGTGATTCCTCTGGGGACCGGATCAGAAAGTAAAAAAAAAACACACATATAAAATACAAATATCAACATCAGATTATATGAAAAATATAATTTAAAAATATGTACAATATGTCTGTGTTTAAAATGAAAAAGCTGTACTATTTGTAAATACTTATGCTGCTCTTCAGTTAATGGTTTATTAAGTTTTTCGACTATGATAACCTACTTTTCCAACTATGCTAATATCTTTATTCATTCTTTTTACTTCCCAGAGAGGAGTGTCCAACCTGATGCTCGAGTTGCACGTGTTGTGGAAAAAATTAGATCCGATCTTGATGAGAAAATCAGAATAGAATTTATTACAGAGAAAGAAGACAGACATACAAATACTTGTGGCCACAAGGAGAGCCACCAGCCACCACTCGCAGAGTGCCGGCTAATGACTCTGCAGATACAAGATGAAGCTGATTTTTATACCAGACAGCAAGGTGTTACAGGTTTGCATACAGAGTGTAGACACAGCAGGTGGTGGAGGCAGACAGTTGAGTTGCCTTAGCCATTTGTCTCAAGACAGACTGATTGAGTTTATACAGAGGCATTTGTTTAAACAGACTGATTGAGTTTAGCAACTTTAAAAAGTCCCTTGGTCAAGGAGTTATTTAGTTGATGCTAATTGAATTTAGGAAGTCACAGCTGACCCCCGTAATTTGCCTTTGTCAGACATTTGGTCTCGTGTGACACAGACAAATCACTTCTAAACATATTGTTAGATGACAAAATTACAAGATGAAATAAACCAAATAAAAATTTCCACCACACACGGGCCACAGGTATGTGCAAAAAAGTGGTCAGTTCATTCTCCTACAGCTGGAAAAAGAAGAAGGCCCTGACCAGTGCACAGAGAGAGCTGAACCTGCCCCCCCACAAGCTGGTCACAGAATCCCCAACAAGGTGGGGGTCCCGTGTCAAAATGATGGAAAGGGTGTTGGAGCAGGAGAAGGAGAAAGGCCATCACTCAAGTCCTGGCAGCAGACCAAAAGTCACGTCACCTTCTACCCACCTGGCAAGACATTGAGGTGTTGGAGGCCATAACCAAAGCACTGAAGCCTCTGCAAGATTTTACAGATGCCCTGTCAGGAGAGGAGTATGTTAGTGTCTCCTATGTCAAGCCAGTCCTGCATCTTCTCAATTCAGATATTTTGAAGCCAGAAGAAGACAAAGCAGGACTGTGCGAGGACATCAAGAAGAGGGTCCTGGATTATTTAAACGAAAAATACAACGATCCTGCCACTGACGAGCTGCTCACCATGGCAACATTCCTGGACCCACGGTTCAAGACCACCTACATACCACCCGAAAAGTTGGAGGAAGTGAGGAGCAGAGTGGCTACAGAAACCAAAGCACTGGAGGAGAAGACAGCCACAGATGCCTCTTCCACAGAGGACCAAAGCAAGGGGGAAACTAGCACTGCTCCTGCACAACTGAAAAAGCCCAAGACCAGCCTGGGCAGTTTCTTCAAAAAGAGCAGCAGTGCACCACCAAAGCAGCAGGGCATTGACATGGAGCTAGATGGCTACCTGCTGATGGTGACGGCTGACAGTGACTCTGATCCACTGGAGTGGTGGCGTCTCCAGTGTTCCCACTTCCCCCGCATTAGCCGCCTGGCAAAAAAATACTTATGCATCCCAGCCACAAGCTCACCCTCCGAGCGTGCATTCAGCACAGGGGGCAATATTGTAACAAGTTCCAGGGCATCACTGAAGCCAGAAAATGTTGACAGGCTGGTGTTCCTGGCAAAGAACTTGAATGTCTAGTTTCATCAGAGTTTGGATGAAGAGAGAGTTAGTTTTTGTGAAAAGTACACGTTATTACACTGTTCTTGTGTTACTAAACTGCTAATTTTTGTTTTGTTGTACACTGTTAAGTAAGATCTTTAGTTTTTTTGCCAAATAAATATGTTGAGAATGCATAATACTCTCCCATGTCTCTTTTTGATAAGGATACCTACCATTTACTTATTATATTATAAAAATATTAACTTTATTCACATAAAGGGACAAGACAGGCTACTCCTCCCAAAACGTACCAAAAAATACCGTGATATTATACCGTCACCGTTCAAAAGATGAAAAATACCGTGATATTAATTTTAGGTCATATCGCCCACCCCTACTGGACACATGCTGGACACTAGCCCTCAAGGAGTAGATTTACCCACCCTGATGTAGAATAAAACAGACAAATATCGTATTGTATCGACACTTGGGGCAGGAACATTGTAGATGGTCTTCACTTAAACAGCACCTTTTGAACAGGTTATGTAAAGATCTTTTAAAGTCCCCCAGTAGAACAATGGAGTCCCCACTCTGAGCACTTTCTAACACTCCTACTAAGTACTCCAAGAAGGCAAAATACTCTGAATTGCTTTTTAGTGCATAGGCATGACCTGAATTCTCAGAGAATCCTCTAACCTACTAGGGATTAGAGAATATACAGATTTGAAGCTGGGGGTCTATAAGTATCCTCACTCCAGCTTCACGCATTTAATCCTGAACAAGTCCAGAGTGGAATATGGTTCAGTCTTTCTGAAGGAGATTGGTTCCACACTGTCCGTTGAAGTGAGCCTGACTGCATGTTGTTTCAGAAGCCAAGAGTCAGCGTGCCAAGGTCTCTGCCTTCAGCTGCAACCCAAATTGTAAAGTACTCTCCCCTGCGCAGGGCTTTGTGGGGTCTTCTTCTGCTTCCTTTATGCACTGACTATTTCCACCCTGTCTCTTGTCTAAGTTTGAGATTGTCCTGGATAATCTCATAGCACTAACTTTGTCTTCTTTCTGTAGTCTCTCTCCCTTCTCCTTTTGCAGGTCCCACAATGGTGTTGATGGTTCCTACTGCAGCTGCTGCTCAGTTCCTTCTCCTGTATTACCTATGGCGGGCAGTACAGTAGTGCAGTACAGTAGTGCTATGAAGTGTCATCTTGCTATGACACTTAATAGCAAAATGGTTTAGTTGGATCTCAGTTCAGTTGGGTTTTTCTCAGTGGAGGTAACAGGTATAATTATGGAGATAACACCAAAAAAATAAATCGATCTAATTAATGTGTGTGTGGCAGTGAGAGAAAGCTGGTTGAGTTGTAATAGCACCTTGAGTGGTCCCGGGTCTAGAGCGGCGCTATTTGAGAACATTGTTGCTGTTGTGGTCTGCCCCATTGTAGTGTGGGCACAGCCAAGTGCCATGCTCAGTAGGGGATCCAAGGCAGACTGAGATCATGATGGTTGGTAATAATGATGAAAATACTTACCATTGTTATTGTTAGTATTACTGTTATCTTGTTATCTGAATGAGTGATATTAATACAAATAGTCATTCAGGCTAACAAGGTCCATGTCAGGTGTTAAGGGACCAGGGCACGCTAGTAAGAAAGTTCAGGGTCAACATAACACCACTGAGATTGGGTATTAACCCTTTAAGCGCCAAAGTCGCAATATTGCGACAAGCAACATTGCTGAATAAAACAGGCTGTATCTATAAATGTGGTGCCGAATCATGTCACTACTTTTCACCAGGAGATAGGAGACATGTGTGCCTGTAATCTGAGTAGATTTTTTGGGGGTGGTGCCATTCAAAGTTTCAGAGAAAAATATTTTGCAAAATACCCACCGTTGCAGACTCAGGGCAGCGCAGCAGCGGTAGTAGAGCTGAACGGAGCGAGAGCAGAACAGAGCGAAAGAGTATTTTTTTCATTTACTTACGATGCCGAGAGGCCGGTTTACCATCAACGAAGTACTTCGTCAGTTACTGACTGACTCCGATTCCGAGGAGGAAAACGTAGAGTTGTTCAGTGACGAAGAAACTGACATGAGTAGTAACGGCGGGTCCGCACGCCATAGTCCACAACCATCACACAGTATAACAGGTGCTTCACCTCAGTGTGGCTTGCAAAAAACAAGCAGAGGATGTGGTTGGGATGTCAGAGGGTCTCATAACATCCGCGATTATGGGTGAATGTAGCGGGGATGAAAACAGCCACGGTTGTGGAAGCCGCGGGAGAAAACACACCGCAAATGGCGGTGGAAATGGCGTTCAACGCCGCACCACAAATCACGGCGGCAATGATTATAATGATGATGGCTGGGAATTCTTGAGAGGAGAGGAAGAATATTTAAAGTGGTTCCCAAATTTTGATGAGCCTGTTGGTTATTGTGGAGACGATCTGACAAATTTTGAGCCACTTGATTTCATCTCTCTTTTTCTGAATTATGAATTCTGGAGCCTCATCACCCATGAAACATCCGTCAGTGTGGAGTAGGTCTTTGTGCTGTGTCTTGCAATGAAAGATACCACACACTGAAAAACTACAAGCAGTGCCATCTTGATCATTGAAGGTCTTTGAAAATAATACAATTCTATATGGCCCCCAAACAGTGCCTAAAGATTATACAATCAGTGAATTTATTTCTATCAAAAATTGTATTTCATACTGAATATATTTCACATTGACTGTTGAAAGTATTCCCTTATCTCAAACCACTCAAACTATAGCCTTTTGAAATCTTTATAAGAAAATTGACATTTTCCAATATGGCTGCCACCTGTTGATGTCACAATATGCAAATTAGTTGACAATTTACTTACAGCCCAAATTTTGCTTCAACAATATTTCTCAATTATAGTATGCCCTTATCTCAAACCACTTTCAAATTGCAGCCTTTTGAAATCTTGAAAACAAAAATGAATGTTTTCTATGCCTGCCACCTGGTGATGTCACAATAATCAAATTAGATGACAAATCTACTTCCATCCCCAATTTTGGTTCACACTGAAGATATTTCTCATTTACAGTATGGCTTTATCTCAAACCACGTTAAAGTTATAGCCTTTTGAAACCTTGATATCAAAATTGAACATTTCCCAATATGGCCACCACCTTGTGACGTCATAATATGCAAATTATTTGAACAATTTCACTCCTATCACAGACTTTGAGTCATACTGAACAATTTTCTAATTGACAGTATACGTCTATCTCAAACTGCTTTCAAGTTATAGCCTTTTGAAATCTTGATATCAAACTTGAATATTTTCTTGAAAAAACTCCTAAAGGGTTAAGTCCCAATAACACGTAACACAAGGTGCTCTTGAAACAAGGGCAGCTGCCTTGAGAGAGAGAATCATAAAGTCTTGGGGGAACTCAACTACCTCCTATTTGCCAAAGCTAAACAAAGCACCACTAAAATACCTACTAGAGGATATGACCACAGCACTATGAACTCTCCCTACCAACACCATCACAGAGACCAGTCAGTTAATATATGCAGCAGCAACAGTAGTCCTTGAGATGCTTGGCTACAAGATGAACAGTATGAACAGCAAAAGTAGATGGAAGGTGCAAAAACCCTTTCCATGGCAAAGATAGCTGGAGGCAAAAATCATGGTTACCTGGAGAGAAGTTAGTGTTCTATCAAAGAGACAGAAGGTTGTGAACATTCAGAAAAGGTTGCCCAGGAAATATAGCAAACTGTCCACAGCAGATGCACTGGAAACCTGGCCACCTGCCTCAAGAGATACACCTTGGAAGTAGAGACCAGGAAAATAAATAGGAGGTTCACCAACAACCCATCCAAAGTCTACTCTCAATGGCAGGGCAGTAAGGTGGCAGAAGACCCACCCAGGTTAGAGACGGAGCCAAGGCAACACATAACACCAATGCCCAGTGGCTGGTGGAGCTACAAGCAGAGCACAGCAACAGCTAGTTACACTCCATGAAAGCCTGGCAGCACAAATGACCCACCTATATTGGCTTTCCCCAAGCCCACCCATAGTGGCTTCCATCATGAAGGAACCCCAGAATGGAACAATACTGTCCAACTACTGGCCTATATCCTGGCTCAACACTACATTTATGCTCATATCAATTCAACAGAAGAGAATTGGCAATAACACCAGAGAGGCCAAGCACCAGTTACTGGTTGACAGAGCAGTCGCCTGTTAAGACTGCAAGTCCAGAAGCACCAACCTGTGGACTGCATGTCTGGATTGATGACCAGAATGCCTATGACTGAATGTCACACATATGGATACTGGAGTGCTTGAAGCTGTATAAGATCAACAGGATACCGATTGCCTTCATCCACAACTCAATGATGCTGTGGAAGACAACTCTGGAGATCAACTCAAACAGGTGAGCATCAAATGCCATATGTACCAAGGAGATGTCCTGCCCCCCTGTTGTTCTGCCTAGGCCTGAACTCCCTCAGTCAGATCATCTACAACTAAACTCAAATTTATTCATAAAGCACTTTAAAAAACAGCGCAGCTGACCAAAGTAGTGAGCACTATGGAGCAAGAGTAGCTACAGATACAAATTCTGAAATGGGGTGGCCATCAGCCACCTTCTCTACATCAAGTTGTACGCCAAAAATGAGTGTAACATTGACTCCCTGATTCACTGTCATAGTCTCATCATTTTCAGTGCTTACCATATACAACCATAGAGGTCTGCAGCTCTCTCCCTTTTACAGATTGTGCCACTTATTTGGAGACACTCTCTTGGATTCTGATCTCAACTTGCACTCTAAATACTGTTACAAATGTACATTTTTCTCCAGTGTGTTTATCACTTGGCCAGTCAGTGCTCACCTGCTCGGATAAAGGACTTCACACCATCCCTAATCTTCTAACCCTCCTCTCCTGCCTACCTACCTCACTACCTACCTCCTCACTACCTACCTGCTCCAGCTTCCCCAGAGATATTCACCTGTTCTGCATGAGCCCCAGTTTTCCCTTCAGACTCTACTGTAAGTTTCAACAAACCTTTTAACTCTACATCCTCTGCCAGTTTTTTTCCTGAGCCCAGGGCCGGTTTTTGCTATGGGCAATGTGGGCGACCGCCCAGGGCGCAATCTAAAAAAATAAATAAATTTAAAAAATTGGCTGGGCGATTTTTCGATTTCGATTTTATTTGCGATGTAAAGTTTCTCTACAATTATAAATGACACGTTCGATGAGCCGACGCCTTCAAAAAAAATAATTCATCAAAGTTTTCACAGACCTGAGAATAGCCAATCATATCTAAACAGCGCCGCACGTAACCAATCAGTTGGAAGAGAGCCGTAAAGTCGGGTTGTGCACACGCACAACATACCCACACGTGTAGAAGCTAGCAGCGGTGCAAACAAAGCCGTGGTGATGTTTGTTTCAGCGTTTAAAACAATGCCACCCACTAGACAGGTAATGCCCCCTCGAACACCAGTAAGAGGAAGCTTGATCAACAGACCATACAGTCTGCTCTTTACAGCATCATGGCGTATGAAAAAGCGACACAAAGACTTTGCACAAGCAATCACACGATTCATTGCAAAAGGCATGCTTCCAATACGCACTGTCGAAACAGAAGAATTTAAAAACCTAATCAAAGTGATCGACCCTCGTCGAGGGTCGATCACTTTGAGGTGATAACGAGGGTCCCTCGTTATCAACTCCCAGGGCGCAAACACTTCTCACAGACAGCAATCCCACACCTGTATGCAGAGTCCAGAGGGATGATTGAGAGGGACCTGCCAGCCGTGGCATACTTCGCCACCACATCGGACTTGTGGTCAAGTCGAACGTCCAAACCACAAACGAGCCTCACTGCTCACTACATTGACCAAAACTGGGCTTTGAAAAGCAAATCCCTCCCAACGACATACTTTCCAGATGCTGCCGAAGCAATTGCACCAGGACTGTCAGAATCGCTTGCTTCGTGGGGGCTAAGTGAAAGCAAACAAGTCTGCATTACTACAGATAGTGGAGCAAATATGGTGAAACCTCCCTCAACAACTGGACTGGCCTGCAGTGTTTTGGCCACCGACTTCACTCAGCTGTTGGTAAGATGAATAGCTGAATTGAATACCTTAATTGTATTTTCAGGTCATATAAATATGAAAGAAAAAAACTAATGTTCATTATTATGTTTTAAACTATTAAAAAAAATAGACAAGAACATTTTACAATGAGAGTCAATACTCTTCATAATGTTTATTAGGCCACCCTTAAAATAATGCTTTATGTATTTCTCAAAGATTTTTTTGCCACCTCAGAAGAGCATGGGCGGAGTTTTCGGGGGGGCAGGGGTAGCATTGCTCCCCCTGGTGGCTGAAATATGTAATTGCATTGTCAACGAACTGGCAAAAATAAATAAATGTTTTTGACCGTAATGTTTTTTTTAAAGTCCAAAATAAACTGCAGTATATTGTGACAGTTAAATGAATCATGTTATATTTTGTTTCTTAATACATTTCGTTTTAAGCAGTCATGTGGCGTAGTGACGTTAACTGTTTACGTCAGCTACGTGGAGGTTTCCCTCTCAGTATCAGACAGTCTTGCTTACTTAGTCAGTATCCTGTTGCAACTACTGGTTTTGAACATCATCTAATCTTGGACTTCATGGTTTCGTGGTGAGTGTATCTTGTGTGCCATCATGTGTGCGCGAGTTTGCGCATATGTGTGCATGCGCGCCGGTCCGCGTGCATGCGCGCCGGTTCGTGTGAGAATGCGCCCGTTTGTTGAAAGTGCTTAACAATTTTTGCCCCCCCCGACGCAAAAGTCAAACTACACTTATGCAGAAGATTCTAAACTACGCAAACGATGTTGGATTCATCCCCTTGTCTATTAATTTTAAAAAAGAGTGTCTTGAATTTCCAGACCCTCATATGCAATATTCTGTATTATGTATATTCATTCTGGTTTCTTATTCTGTTTTTGTTTGTTTGTTTTGTTTTTACCCTCTGAGAGGGTATTTACCACAGGGGGAACATTGTGACCTGCCACAGGGCAGCTGTAAAACCTGAGACGGTGGATACGCTCGTCTTCCTTGCTCGCAACTTGTGAGAAACAGTATCGCACTGCTTTTTTTATTGCAGCACAAGATAAATTCATGTTTCTTTTGTTGTTGTTTTTGAAAGCTGGTACAATTTTCCCCAAGGTGTATAATTTTATTTAAAATTTGGCCAACTAGAGCCTAGTCTTTCATTTAACAAAAGAATGTACAACCATTTTGTTTTTATTCTGTGAAACCTAAAAGATTGTTAAGCTATTTTTGTGCATTGCATCTGTAATATTCTTTTTTTTTTACCAGAAAATGTAAAAAAAAATTAAGACAAAAATAGTGACTTGGTTCATATTGTAATATAAAATCGAAATTGAACATTTTTGGGAAAAAAAAATCAAAATATAACCTTTTCTCATATCGCCCAGCCCTACTAATACCGCTCATTTCCACGTCAAGTTAGTAGAGTAGGCGCTGGGGCGCCCTACTATCATGTTAACTTGCTGAGAGTAATGTATACACGTTGTGTGTGTCAGAAGAAAAGGCAGGGGGGAGACTGGAGGGGGATCAACTCTGCAACTGCAGAGGTTTTGAGCAGGTTGTGTTTGTAGCGTTCTACCTTGTAAAAATTAATAATTCATAATAAATTTAAAAAAATTAAATTAATCATTCATGATTTAAAAAATTGAAATTAATTAATCATTCATAAATTAAGCGGGGCACCACCCATTTTCATAGATAAGAGGGAAATTAAAATTTATCAGTCTCTTATTAGCTGCAAGTTCTTGTCGAGTTGGATTGGCTGGGTAAATTAATCAAGGAATCCATGACTACTTTCGACAAACATTTATTTATACATAGACACACACAAAACAATCAATCATCATATATATATATATATATATATATATATATATATATATATATATATATATATATATATATATATATATATATATATATATATATATATATATATATATATATATATATATATATATATATACACTCAAGGAAAAAAGAAACGCACCACTGCTTTTTTACCACATTTTCTTTTGGTTACTTATTTTTAATGGAAATATTACATGTGCACATCAACCATATACCTGTCCCTGATATTCAGACCCAATTAATCAATGCTTGTGACAGTTTCAATAGCAATAACATGACCAAACAAAAAAGCAATCACAGTAAACAAAAACACAGTTATTTGATTCGATTGTCAGTAATTAACATGACCACCATTCGCCTCAAGGACACTTGCCTTTGATGGGTCCCAATGGTTTCAGCAGCAGTTCTTGTTGCTGGTCGAAACCTGTCACGGAGATGTGACAGCCGATTCGCTTGGTCCTGTGTGGCCGTTGTGACACGTGGTCGACCAGATCTTGGACGGTTGGAGGATCCAGTGGTCTGGAAACGCTCAGCAAGGCGTACAACAGTAGAGTGATGGACTCCAAACACCCTGGCTACAGCCCGTGTGCTCCTTCCAGCTTGAAGCATGCCAATGGCACGATCTCTCTCTGGTTGCTGTAGTCGTGGCATCGTGAACAAATGTGCTTTTTATCCATTTTGGTGTCTTTTTATAGGGAACGGTTGTGCACAATTGAGGACAGGTCCAATTCATCTCTGAGTTTTACTCATGACCCAGACATAGGTGATTATACAAAACTACAATTGTTATTGCTGATCAAAATCAATCAACCAGAACTAGGAAAACAGTGATTTCATTTTGACTCAAAATTGTACTAAACTCATTGTAGTCTGTAATTTTTCACTGTCTTTAATATTTTTTGGAAAAATTGAGAAAACGAAAGTGGTGCGTTTCTTTTTTCCTTCAGTGTATATATATATATGTATGTATGTCAGGGTATATAGACGTTTGTATGTACAATCACAAAATGAGATCGGCTATGAAAGTTAGAGATTAACTTAAAACGGGACAAGAAGGTTGTAAACGAGACGTTTTGAAAGCGAGAAAGAAAGAAAAGGGAGGGGCATCTTGTGGAGCAGACGGAGTTCACAGTACTAGGAGGAAAATCCCTAGAGACAAAAAAGGGAATAAAATTCTTAATCTGAACTAATAAACGGTTCTCTGTGTAATGGTTAAGCCGGTTACCGGCAGTAGTTACACCTGATATCTGCCGTGATTCTGGCTTTCTTAGGAGTGAGACACCAATCTGAACCCACTGGACCCCCCTTTACCAGACAGCCCAGAGGGCGTTTTCAGCATCGGTCATTCCAAGTCAACTGCGGTGGACGATCCGATCGATTGACTGGTTCTGGTGGCAGAACCCAGTTAGCTCCTTTCTTGGGTTAGTCACAGGCCGGGTAAAGAGACTCGCTGGTCTGCGAGTCTCGCAACAGGGGTGCTTTGGTGGTGATGTGTGTGTCACACACGTTCTGCGCCAACCAAAATGCAGGGACAGCCCCAGATTAGGCTGATTTAAAAGTTCAAAACAAATTGATCTTAGGTCCAAAAAGAAGAACCAAAGGGAAAAATCAAAACTTAACGGAGTTATATCAATTAAAAAAAAAACAAGGTTTTAATTACAAGGCTCTACGAGTTGCAGAAGTGTCCAAAAAAAGATAAAATAATGATTCCGACGGCTCCAGATGCACAGAAACTTAGTAATTAACAACGTTAAAAAAATTATGAGAAGAGCAGACAAAACGAGATGAAAAATTACTCACAAAGAAAAGCCAAAATGACAAAGTAAAACTACAAGTAGAGAGAGAAAAACCTTTGATTAAAGTGACGAATAAAAATCTTTTGTTGAGAAAAATGGAGTCTGGCTCGATAAAATTATTCTAATGAAACAGAAAATGACCCTTGGGAGGAAATAAAAGGTCAAAAAGAAAATCAGCAAAATGAGTCGATGTTTAACATGTGGACAAAACCAACAGATGGCTCAGGAAACTGGTGGCAAATTCGAATAAGCTGCGTCGCAGGAAATCAATAAAAAATAACGAATAGTAACTAAATGCGAGGCCTTTGTGGAGTAAGGCCAAAATAAAAAGAGAGAGAGTGAGCGATCAGCTAAAACAACGATACCAGATGCAAAAATCGATAAAATAAAGGAAACGAAACAGGAGACATAAGAGAGGGACACGAAGTCAGTGTCGCAACAAAAAGGAGGGGGTTTATGGCAGAGATAACATGGAGAAAAACAGAGGAGGTGAAGAAGAGGCAAAAAGCAAGAGGGCAAAAAGCAAAAGAGAAGAGAGAATGCAAAAAAAAAAAAGAAAATCACTTATACTTCAGGGTCCCGCCCTGAAAAACCCATAACTGGCCAATAGGTGTCCTGGGAGGACACGTGCTATTCGTAACTGAGTTTTGATTGGTTTCAGTCAACAGGATAATAAACTTTCAACATTCCATTCAAAAGTGCTTTTCGGGAGAGAAAGTTAAGGTGACACACATTTTAAATACAACAATAAACATTCCAAACTCAGTTTGACAGTTTTTCTTATGTCGTTTGTTTTGTTTTTGTATTGTCTTTTATTCACAGTTATAGCTTTCCAGTTTAGGGGACCCAGTTGTCTACGCCTGCTTCCATGCGCCGGTCCGTTGGCCCTCCCCTGGAACGTGTCAGCATCGCAGCTGTATTGCCCTGTCCAGTCAATAAGTGCACTTTAATGCCTGGTCATGTCTCCAGCTGCATTCCAGCCAGATCAAATCAAGAGTTATGTGGCTGCTAAAAAGGTTTTGGATTAAAGTCGTCAGGGTGATGTTGGCTATCTCCTAGTTTATGGTCCAGATGTGGAGGAGCTCAGCTTGAGGGCTCAGTCAGAACTGGGTGAGGGTTCATATGATTCTGAGAGGGACCCCCTCACTTCCCTCCCTCTTGGTCTCTGTTGAGGATGAAACTGAAAAATCTGAAATGAATGTTACTCCTACAAAAAAGTAAAAAGAAGCTTCTGATGACGTGGATTGCTACAAGTCTCACTCTCAGAGGAAAAGCAAGGAGGGGGGCGGGGGATAGACTGACCTCTCATGAACCCAGGCCACACAATACAAACTGCTACTTCTAAATAAATTGTATTTAGTTCATGAAATTAACATAGATATTATTAAATGTATTGGGTTATGACATAACCCAAAAAATATCTATGTAAAATGTAAAAAAAAAAAAAAAAAAAAAAAACAGCCCTAAAAAACAAACAAACAAAAAAACAAAAAACAGGAATCTGTGCCTGCATCAACGTGTATTTCTTTACATCACGTCAATCTTGACTCTGGGTGATTGACGGATGGAAAAAGTGATGATGTTGAGTCGAGAAAAGGGTGCTGCATCATGGACAAACGACCAAAAAAAACCATCAGGTGCCCAGTTCAGGAAGAGAAGGAAAGAAGAAGAGGAGAAACGTTCAAAAGATAAAGGTATGCAGGTCTCTATGAGTGACGTTAATTTGGCATGTAATGAAACAGTAGCCTATACGCTATGTATTATCCTCTTGCTAATATGTTGCTACTTAGCAATAGAAAATGACTGTATTTGTTTTTTAGCTTTGCTGAACTAGCAGAATACAGAATACAGAATACAGAATGCCTTTATTGTCGCTGAGCCAGCGTCCCAACACAGTGAAATTACATTTCCAGTACATCGTTCAAGAAAACATACAGAGACAAACAACAACATATTGGACATGGGTAGTGTGTTATGCTTAGTTCATTGAATGTTAACAAATGATAATAATTCGTGCATTATTATGGTTTATTTTAATTGGGTAACTGATGCATGTTAAGTGTGATCTAACTTGCATATTGTATCTTGATTGTAAATTTAGGGGCTCTTCTGAAATATTTTGGAGCAGCTCCCACTGGCCCAAATGAGGAGCCATCTACCTCTGCAGCCACGTCTTTGCAGGACCTGTCAGGTGTGTGTGTGTGTGTCTGTGTGTGTGTGCGTGCGTGCCTGCATGTGTACTTTGTACTTTTGTAAACATTATAAATGCTGTCAATAATCAATATATACTAATGACAATACCATGTGCTCTTTATTAGAAATGCTTCAACCAAAATCTCCACCAGATCCTGGTCCTGAGGATGAGCCTCTGTCTACTGACCCTGATAACTGGCCTTCAGTTCTGACTGACAGAATTCGGACACAGCTGGTTTGCAGAGGTTTGCAGAGGAGTGAGGTACCAGCTGACACTGGTGTTTATATACTTCATTTCATTCATTTATCTTTTAGTATTTATTGTTCTTCGTGTTGTTGTTCAATAATATATTTATTTTAAAAACATAAAAAATGTAATACAATCTTGCGTTTGTATGTTGATGTTGGGGGGGGCGTTGGTCAGGGGTGCCCGATGGGTGGTTCGCCCAGGGCGCAAAAGTAGCCTGGCGGCTACTCGCTGCTGCTCCAGGACTGATCCCTGCGACGCTGGACGCTGGACATTGGATGCTGGACGCTCTAGTTTGTGCCGGTTTGTGGTGATCTGCGGTCGGATGTCTACATACTGTCTGCAGGGGGCGGATCGGTCCTCTTGCGGCTGGTGGAGACCTGCCGCCGCGGACATGGACGGTGTCGCTGGAGGCCGGTTCGGGAAAGCTAAGTAGTCCTGAACTGCTACCCGCGGCAACCACCGCCACTGGATCCGGGCTGCAGCGTCACGGAGCCGGGACGAGAGCCCCGACGTGCCAGCGGCAGCATGCTGCCCCTGTCCTGCTGTCTACACGCCGGATGTGTCAGCTGACCTGGCAGGGGCCGTCTGGTGACCAGGTGGGGCCCAGCACCGCCGGGGGAGACGACAACGGCCTGGTCCGGTCCGCATGATGAACCGGGCTCTGGGACGGTCGGCTCCGTCGCTCACCGGACTGAAGGAGCTCAGTCTTCCCAGAGGAGATGGTTTGGTTCATTGGTGTTTCATCCTCTGATCTGGAGATATCTCACTTGTCATCATTATGGAGATATACTGGTTCTAACGGCTGTTAACTGGAGTTAGCACTCAGACCACGAGACCGGACATGAAAAGGAGCGCTGGATGCTGGCAGCTCCTCTAGTACACCAGACTGGTGTACTGAAACTTGAATTTCCCCCTTTGGGGATTAATAAAGTATATTTGAATTGAATTTGAATAGCCAGGACCACCTCTGCAGACATGGCGAGTCAGTCACCACAAGTTCAAGTTCAAGTTCAAGTTTACTTTATTAATACCCGTAGGTAGATTCGTTTTGCAGTTTGGAGAAGGCATCCCACACACAACCCCCACCATCATCAATTAAACACAGGACAAAAAACATTGAACAAGTTTTAAAACAGCACAAGACAGACATGGCAGGTACTCACAATGCTCACTGAACAGGATAAACACACAGAGGATAAAGTGAAGGAGAATGTGGAACAGAGAGGTACAGAGAGAGGTTGGTAGTCTATCGTTTAACTGCCAATTACCTGCCTAACCAGAGCACAATAAGAGTATATACTTATAAATAAGATATACCCAAATTGTTATTTTACATAAACCCAAATGGAATCCTAGCCCATTCATACAAACCCCTGGGTGTCACAAAGTCTCTTTTGCCATGAATTTGTGGTGGTATGCTTTACCATGATATAACAGTGAGAAAATGGTGTTTCCATCAAGGCCATCCATGATGTCTTGGGCAATTGGCTGCCAGTCAGGGTGAGTCTTACAGTTTAGTTCCCTATAGTCAATGCACAAACACGATGAGCCACACTTCTTCCTCACACAAACTATGGGTGAGCCATAGGTTGAGTGTGATTTTTCAATCCACCCATGTGCAATTAACCCTGTTAAGCAGTCTTTCATTTTATCATACAGAGGCTTAGGGACGGACATGTGAGTTTGTGTGACAGGCTCAGAGTCTTTCAATGTTATCTTCAACTGGAGCTTTTCTATATGCCCAATGTCATCCTCTGACCAAGAAAAAGAATCAGACTCTTCCCTAAGCATATTGCGTACAATCTGCCTTTGATTCTCATCTAAATGACTAAGGTCAATAGGTGGGTCCCATGGCTCTGTGCTCACCTCCTGATCTGTAGTATCTTTAGTCTGGATATGGTTTACAGCAGCAGGCAAGTGTGAATCATCTACCATACTTGGTAGGTATACTTATATAATTGACTAAGCTGTACCGATAATTGCTCTTCCTGTTAATGTGATGTTCTAGTCCAGGGGTCGGCAACCAGCAGCTCTGAAGCCTCATGCGGATCTTCAGCCTCTCTGCAGTGGCTCCCTGTAGCTTTGGGAGAAAAACTTGTCAGAAGGTGATTCTCGCTCTGGAGCACATGTAGTGCCATGTAGGTTGCTCGCCAGCAGGGGGAAGAATGAGTGTGTTTAGCGCTAAATACTGCCAGGTTACTGCAACGAGGAAGTTGTATCTGTGTGTTGCATCTTGGGAAAGGAAATAAAGGTGAGCATGTGTTCTGTGACTAGCGCCGGACATCTTTACATGTTCCTCATGTGCCGCCGTAAAAAATCAAAGAAAAACATTTCCCACACCACGTTGGTGCTGTCGTGGCGTAACACACAAAAGGAGCGATATTGGAAACCTTCCAAAACCTGACAAATTTGTCTTTGAAACATGAATGTCATTCCCGACACTGATACGAACATGAAGATGTTTGCATTTGGAGTCCTGTCAATCTTTGAATCTACATACTGATGTGAGCAGGTTTTCTCCAGCAGGAACTACAACAGATGTTTTATGTTCAGGCTCGATGGTTGATTGTTGTACGTGGCTGAGGAGAAAACAAGAGGATGACAACACACTGAAATGGACTTAAGTCATAATTAACTACTAACTGGCCTATTTTTATATTTATATTTTTTTAAGTTATTAAGCTACAGCTATACGTTTTATTTAATTTAGAGTGGGTCACTTTTTATTTGATCAACGTTTTACAAATAAGGGAATAACTCAACTAGACCTGCATGGTTCTTTGTTTTATTTCAAAGTAGGTTTACACATGCCAGTGTTTTTTTTCTCCTCATTCAAAAGATTCAAGATTAAATATATTTACTTCCATGTCAACAAGTTGACAGGAAATTGTCTTGGTTCAGTTCCCAAACATACAGCAGCAGCCAATATTCAGTCTTTATATGAGTTTGAGGTTTTCCTTTGTTATAACAGGTAAAAACAGCAATAAAATGTTAACAGTTTTCTGTTTGTTCTTCTATAATTTCACAAATGCAACAAACTATAGTTCTTTTACAGTGGATGACAAAAAAAATGGAAATGAAACTTTAAAAACTGCCAAAGACACTAGGAATAAGCTTTTGGGTAGATGCAAATCCCTCTGAATACAGTATAACTAGATATACCCACTTATACCCACCCCACACATGGCGTTTCCGTGCCATTGGCTGCCTGAACTTGTAGGGGCTCATTTGCATCTGCAATTTCAGCTATGTCCCTCAGTTTCACACTGTTTCACTGTTCCTTACAGTTGTGTATTTTCCACACCTCATCAATAGCAGAAACCTGAGAACCAGTTTTCCAGAGTACTTACGTTTTCTTCCCCTGAAGATAGCAGTTAACAATGCATTTTTGTCCAACAAGATCGGTAACTGTGGAATGTTTATTTGGTAGAATATTTCTTTCATTACCAGTCATAACCTTGCATGAATGTGCCCATGTCTGTGGTGATTTTATTTCAACGTGTGTGAGTGGCTTACAGTTAGCTTTATGCTCTGGCTAGTGACTAACCTGACATAGCTTAGAGCAATAAACTGTTCTTTTACAAACTCAGCAACATTAAAATATCTGATATTTGTCTTTTTTTCTGACACTTTGGCTGGTCTGGTTACTCCCTGTCCCTCGGAAACAATCTCCTCTCTTTTAAAGGAGACCTTGGCAGTGCTAGGCCTTCCTCTGTATCCTCTGGAGCCTGCTCAAGAATGCTTTCTACTTCCACACCTTTTGGCGATGCTGACAGCATCCTTCTCCTTGCTGTTGGCACAAAGGACACTTTGGACATGAGCGTCACATTGGGTACCTTTGTGTTGCAAATCTCTGCCGACACTGGGCAGTTCTAGTCATTAGTCTTGGACCACCAATAGCAACGTTTTTGTAGAGGCCCACTACTATAATGGCGTACAACAGACTCTCGATTCCAGGCTTTAAAGTGTGGCTGAGCATAGGTTACATGGTAAGGTGCCTGATACCCTGTTTCTTTGCCATCTGGGGGCTGCAGTTTTGTTGCAGTTTCGGTATTCTGGATGGATTCTCTAATTTGTGACACCTCTGCTTTAAGATCTTTCAACAACACTATGTCTGCTTTGATTTCTTGAAGGTCTGATAACAAACCTGGAGGGAGTGTGGAAAGATTTTTGTGTGCTCTGGTTTCTGTATCCATACTTGTGTCAGTACTGACACAGTTCATGGTATCCATGAACTGCATGGATACCAGTATGGCGCTATGTTTAGCTGCGCAGCTGGAAGCCAGGTACAATGGCTTTAATAACAGCATCCACTATTTCTGATCCAGGGTAACTTTTACTAAGCCCATTCTTGATTTGGCAAATCAAACTGGAAAAGGTAAGTCTGGTTCACCAATCTTACCTGAGACCTTGTTGTCCTTTTCACCATGCTGCACTGTGTGCATACGCAGAGGTGGTGGGACCAGGCAGAGGATGAGCACTTCATCTTTTTGTTAGTTCTATCTTGTATTTCAGTTTACTTCTGCAAGACCATTAATTTTCCTTCTTTAATCTTCCTTGTCCCACATCATGTCTTGTCATTTTTAGACACATTATCTTCGTTAGTTTCTTGCACTGATTTTATTATATTTATTAAATCTAGCAGTTCTGTCATTCCTTCATGTGCAATATGTTGGCTGATGTGTGAAATAAGATCACTACGAGTTCAGAAATCACACATCTATCAGCAGTGCTGTTTTGTAACCATTGACAGTACTTAAACAAAAAAAAATCTACCACAAACTTATTTACAAAAATACCCCAAATAAACAAAAAACACTACTTTATTATTTCTGAATTGTTTAAGTCTTATATTCACATTTCAAAATAAAACAAATTTAACAATGCATTCAATCAGCAGTACAGTAAATAACAGAAATCGTCTGCGTACAGGTTTTAACATACTACATGAATACATCCAAGGTATTGAGTATTCCCCGCAGGTGCTGGTGTCCCTACAGCTTATTAGCTAGCTTCAAGCTGGTCATCAAAAGTTAAATCATTTAAATCCAGAACAATATGCACAAACTGAGGTACAAACATCTTCCTATACTGATATAAGTTATTTGACACTTTAAATAACTCTGAACCACAACCAAATTAGGAGACTTATACCTGAAAATGGAATGAATGAATAATAATACAGAGACACAGCTCCCCTCTGCTCAGGCATATAGTTGACTGAACCTGGGGTGATTCTAGGGTCAGAGCTTTCCCACTGCGCAATTTATGGTTCAGAAGACGTCTATTTGACGTCTTTTTGCGACGTCGGAATCACGTCTCGAAAAGGTGCAGAATGAAATGTTTTTTTTTTGACGTCTTTTCCCGACGTCGTGTGGACGTCTTTTCCCGACGTCGTGTGGACGTCTTTTCCCGACGTCGTGTGGACGTCTTTCCCCCGACGTCGTGTGGACGTCTTTCCCTCGACGTCCTGTGGACGTCTCGAAAAGGTGCAGAATGAAATGTTTTTTTGACGTCTTTTCCCGACGTCGTGTGGACGTCTTTCCCTCGACGCTTTATGGACGTCTCGAAAAAGTGCAGAATGAAATGTTTTTTGACGTCTTTTCCCGACGTCGTGTGGACATCTTTCCCTCGACGCTTTATGGACCTCCACTTCCATATATCCGGGGCTGGATTAACATCCACTAACTACCTTCATTAAAGTGTTAAAACTGGACTATTCTGTAATTTACTCTAAGGTAGCAAACTAGAAACCAAACCAAATTTACATTGCAATTTCTTTTAAATGTAACAATTCTGTAAAATTAACACATTCAGTAAAATTATAGCATTACATGCAGTGCAAAATAATATAACCATTACCCGTGTTGCAACAGTTGATAGCTCACAGAATTAGGAAGAAAGGCAAAAAACAACTTTATTAATATTGATTCACACTATTTACATATTAACATTTGTCATACTATACAGAATTTACATATTAAAAATGATTAAGACTACACATTTACAAATTAACAATGATTTAAACTATTTACATAATCTCTACACTACGTACCACATCATCTGCATATGAACCACAAGTCCAGTTAAACTAGGTGTTGAGGCCTCCACTTCTGGCTGGTGCATGTTTGAGGTGGTCGGCCACGACTTGTTTTACTTCTGCCTCCGTCGCCAGGGGGTAGGCCTTCATGACAGCATCTAGAAAAAAGTTGTGGATTGTCACCATGTCCCTGTAACTGAACTCTCGTAGAAAACTTCTACAAAAATAAATATTAGCTTACAATTAGCCTACAATTAGCTTAGCAATATTAGCAAGCTGGCTTCAAATGAGAATCAAGAGGAGCACCAAGATTGACAGTTCAAAGCATCTTGTGGGATTTAATACCACGTAAAAGACGTTTAGCAGAAAAATCCTAACTCTTTTAGTTTGATATTACACACTTAGAAAAGAATGAAAACTGTTATGATAGTTACCGCTGAACACCGAGCCGCGGAGGCACCCATCTCTGCGAAGAACGGCAACACCCCCATCATCGCTTTGGTATGCTCCGCTGCAGGCTCTCCCTTTGATATCTAAGTATTCACGTTTCAGAGACTGAAAGATGAAATGATGGTGGGATGTTGAAGGGTATGTCGGGGCAGTACTAACCTGAAAATTATGTTTTCAATATTAAAACCAACGAATGGGAGGAAAAAATACAAACACAAATGTTTAATTACATTATATGAATATAATTTTCATTTAGCCCCGTAATTTGTACGAGAACCCTCAAAATACTTACATTTCCAGTAATACTCTTTAAACACATTCAGCGTGGACCAGGGTTTTACCTCGCAGCAGAGGGTGTTTTACAGTCAGCTGTGATATGCAACAACGTGGAGTGTGAGATAATTTGAGTCTCATATCGTGGTCGACAGCGGTGTCCAGATGAGTCCACTTAAGGACGTCGATATAACGTCGAGATGAGGTCCGATCGGTGGTGTGTGTGTGCGCGGCGGCGCGCACAATGCGGGAGCCTCTCCCCCGCAATAAAAGTAAGGGATAAAAGTTCATTTCTCAGGCGGGGAAAAATCACATTGGGCATAAGGTGTCTGGAACTTGGTGACCACTTGTGGACGTCAATATAACGTCCACTTGTGGACGTCAATATAACGTCGAAATGAGGTCCTCGTCGGACCAAATCACTTCCAGTGTCTGCGCGTGTTTAAGCGCTTCCGTGCGGACTCCGTGCGGTCCGCACTGTGCCGGTCCGTCGCAAATGTCGAAAAAAGGTCCAATAATGACGTCTACATCTCGACCTATTATGCACGTTGAGCCGACGTCTATATTTGGTCTTTATATGACGTCCAGATTCTGAACGTCATAGCGACGTCTAAAAAGGGTCATATTTTGACGTCGAAGTTTCGACCTATTTTCTACGTTCCATAGACGTCGAGATCTGGTCTCTGACGGACCGACCTAAAACTGACGTCATCTGCACGTCTTTTCGACCTGCAATGTTTGGTGGGTTAGGGGTGCTAAGCAACCAATGAGCCCCACCACAACCCACAACACCACCTTTTTTCCCACAAAATCAAAACACGTTTATTGAAAAATAATTTTTGGATAATCATTATGACATTTATGAGAGAAGAGCATCATCTTTTGGGAAAAAAAAAACTGACTGGAAAGACATGCAAATCTTTGAAAATTTCAATGAAAACTTTAATACCACAATGCCATCACATACTGTATATATGCACAACACAATATATGTGTTTGTTACATTTTCTGTAGATTATTTGCAAATGGCCATCTCTAACCAATTTGCACATCTGTCTGAACTTTTATACACCAATGTAAGTCATCAATAATTAATAATCAAACAAGCTCCACATCAAGAGCAAAAAAGATAAAACCAAAAAGTCCCCCAAATCCAGATTATTTACCCAGGTCTTGAAAATATTTAGAAATTATAGATATAAAAGGAAATCTTTGAAAGTACTTCCCCTGAATTCCCATTCGGCTCTACCATGTAAGCAGGTAATGCACTCTGCTTTGGGAGAGTTAATCTTCCTCTTCCTCCCTTTCTCCTGGCACTGATAATCAGACACAAATGTGGGCAGGACAGTGGAAGTCTGTGTCACGTCCAGTGGTGGAAAGAGTACTGAAAATCTTTACTCAAGTACAAGTACTGTTACATTGCTAAAATATTACTCAATTAAAAGTAAAAGTACTGGTGTTTGAAAAATACTTAAGTAGAAGTACAGAGTATTCATCAAAACACTACTCAGAGGATTAGTTACTTTTAACCAGTGATGTCACTGTCACCTCTCCAGACTAGGGCTCTAAATTTTGTGTATTTTGCTTTGCCAATAGTTAGAACGCTAACAATTAATCATTAATAACTGATAAGATAGTCTTTTTTTTCCCTAATTTTGATTGGTTGTTTTTTTTTGTCTTTTCTTCTCATTTTTAGTTTTTATTTCCCTGTTCAGCAAATGTCTCATGCAGACAAAAAAAATTAGATGAGGTGCAGTTGCTGCCACGACTATTGATTAAATATTCAGGAATACATTTTTAACTGGTTAAATTCTTAACACAGAATCAAATAAAGATCAATAATTAACATCCCTTTTTTGTTTTGTCCTGGGTTTCATCAGCTTGTTTGCCATCACATCACCTTACTGGCTACAAAATGGAGATAAAAAGTCTGGATATCAATTAAAATTGTACTCAGTACTCAACTATGATTTTAAAAGTAACTAAGTAGATTCCATGGCATAATTAATACTTAAGTACAAGTAAAACTGCAGACTTGAAAATCTACTCATAAAAGTACAAGTACCCCAAAAAACTACTTAATTACAGTAATTTGAGTATTTGTAATTAATTACTTCCACAGCTGGTCATGTCACAAAAATGTGACAGCGCTAACTGTGTTAATGCAGCTAACGGTGCTAACTGAGCTAACGCGCTAACTGGAAAAGGGTGCCTGGACTCAAGTAACGTTACTCGCCGATTTGGTATCGGAATCTGAACAACTCTAAATGGAAACAAGGGTGAGACAGCTTTGGAACAACTTACTTGGTTCACAACAACTAAGCAGATTCTCAGTGTGTGTGTATTATGTTGGACGACGGGCTGTGGTCCTACAGAGCGCTGCAGGTAACTTTGAAGAGGAGAAGTAACGTTAGTGAGAAACGGACGATACCATTAGGCCGTTAGGTCGTTTTCATTTTCATTCTTAAAATATAAACTTAAACCACAAACTATGGATTAAGTTTTGGACATTATCTAAGCCTGTCAAATGCGAACCAAAATTTTAGAATAACAAAATTTTTTACTCCAGGTTTTTGGGGTGCTGGAATTTCAATTTAGGGATGCTGAAGCACCCCTAAAAAAGGGCTAGCCTCGCCCATGGACTGAACGGAGGAAGCAATGTGCCTCTCTACTTGTCTCATCTGCTCGACAGTTCCCCTACTGGTGCCCACTGGTTACTACTCTTTCCATTACTGGTACTGATTTTAGATATGTGAAGACACAAAAGCTAGAAATCCAACATAAGATTTACTTACACGCTTCTGAGTATTCTGGTCTCTGGATCTAATTCAAGTTTGGATTTTGTCTGGGTTTTATTTCAGTCCTTCACATTTGCACATAACCTGCTTTCTGAGGCAGACTCCAGGTGAGGATTTAGATTCATTTACACACACACACACATTTACACACACCTGCACCACCATATTACACAGAACGGTCGCTGCCCGTCCTGTTCCTGTGTCTTTCTGTCCTGTTTTTTTTTTTTTTTTTTATAAATGTTTTTATTGAAAAAGAACATCAGACAAAATCAGTCACTGAATCACAATTTACATTTTTACATTTTTTTTTTCCCCGAACAAACTACCCTCCCGCCTTCCCACCCCACCCACCCCGTCCACGGCTAATCATGGCAACAAATAATACTGTTTATCCATGCATTCCGAAATACAACAAAAAACAGGCACACTCAGCTGGGGAGTACTTCTAAATTTCTAAAATAAGAAATAAAGGGTTTTTCTGTCCTGTTTTTATGTCGTGCTTCACTATTAGTGATTTTAACTATGGCACCATCCATTTACATATACAAACAGTTGGGGGGGGGGGGGGTAACGTAAACAAGATTATAACTTGTTTGGTTTTTTGTTTCCAATATGAGATTGAGTCATTGAATAAACAGATGATACATTGATACATTGTCCATGTATCATAGTGAATAATAATAATAATTGGAGTTAGGACTTCTTTCCATGACTTTAAGCAGTCAAAGTTCCCAGATGTCTGTTCAGGTAATGTTAAGAGTCACATGTGTGCCGTCGGTTTAAAGCTGAAACCTCATCACCAAAACTACAGTCACTTTTGAATCACGCTCCGCTGCACAAGCTCGACACAGATCTGAAACACCACCTTCAAGTGCCACGTCCCAACCATTCATGACCATATAAGGTAGAGGCATATTTCAATTCAATTTAGTCCAAAGCTACTGTAGTTAATTTATTTAATTAAAGTCATCTTGCACTCACTCACAAATAAATTGAGTCACTGAATGAACAAATGATGGGGCTCATGCACAAACCCAAAGCAGTTTTTTTACTCACTATTTTTTTTTTGGGGGGGGGGGGGGGGGGTTGAATTAGACTTCCATATAAACTAAATTGTGCATAAATAACACATTAATCATTATTTGATTAAAATATATTTTAAGAAAATACTCTAAAACAAACACTGAGGGGTTTTGGCACATGTGCATGAGCATGAGCATGAGCATGTGCATGTCCGTGAGCCTTCTCTAAGCAGTATACATAGAGGAGGCTCATACACATGTGCATGTGCATATGCATGAGCCTTCTCTATGCAGTATGCACATGTGCATGTGCATGTGCATGAGCCTTCTCTATGCAGTATGCACATGTGCATGTGCATGTGCACGAGCCTTCTCTATGCAGTATGCACGGTCTAACCCAACTGTGATTGGAGTGTAGTTCTCGCTGTGACCAGAGGTGGCAGAATAGTTCAGCTAATCTCTCCCCAGCTGCTTCGCCTCCTCTGTCGGGCTCAGACTCCCGCTCGGCCCGCGCCTCATCAGAGCTCCACTCCGGGCTTTACCTCCAACCACTTTAGATCAATGGCTCTACACTCTGTCTGGGTCTCTTTACCCTCTCTCTCTCTCTCTCTCTCTCTCCCCCGTCTCTCCAGTTCTATAGATCTACAGAGAAAAAAAAGATAGGGAGAGAGAGAATGGGTTCATCCCCCCCCCCTCCTCCCTCTCCTCCCACCCACTCCACCGGTCCTCGGCAGACGGAGCGGACCTCCGGGAAGGCAGCGTGGGTTTTTGCGCTCCTCGCGCGTACATGAATGGGGACCAGCAGAGCGCGGGAGTGATGGAGACTCTGCCTTCATAGTTGCTGGAACTTATTCTCTTTATCAATAAAAGGAGGAAACTGCTCCCCTGTGTTCTTATTGGAATTTATCTTTATATTTTTATGTTTTCTTTCTTTCTGAGACTCCAGAGTCCAGCAGGAGATCAGAGTGGTTTCAGGGGAGAGAGGGGATTGCTTTAACTCCCTCTCTCTCCTCTTCCCAGCCTTTTACCTCGACAGCTGATTCATTTTTTTTCTTCTAACTGAGAGTTGGATTCTGTGGAGGATTGAAAACACCGAAGGACACCTGTGATTGGGTCTGTTTGTGTGACACCTCCAACTCTGTGGGACTGGAGCGGGGCAGCATGGAGGCGGCCCGGGTTGGATGTACCGGTGATGTCTGGAGGAGGACGGGAGGACTCTGCGTGATGCTGCTCTGCTGGCTGCTGGGAGCGCGCGACCCAGTGCTCGGTGAGAGAGAGGATGGAGAGACGTGCGTGGATGCCGCGTCCGTCCTGCGGTTTGTGTGTGCGCGTCTGGGACTGGGTACGTGTGTGTGCGGGTGGTGGTGGTGGGCATAGTGGGCTCGTGTCTGTGTGTATCTGCTTGCTGTGAAACGACACACGTGCACGCGCTCGTGTCCCAGTTGAATGCTGATGACAGTCTGGACTCAGAGTGTGCATGAGACTGTGATGCTGCAGGTGTGATCGGGGTTTGACTGGTGGATTACAGGTTCAGGTGATCATGTTCATGCGAGGGTTCCACCTGAGATTTTTATTACTACACTAAAGTTGGTCTGCATTGATTCTGACTGGCTTCAGGTGGTTACAGTGACTTTATGCATACGCTAAAATCATGCTATTAGTGGTTGTTGGTGAGTGTTTCAGTATTTTTCTTGTTTCTGGGTTTTATCAGAGGCTCAGTAAGAGTCCTGAGCTGCTGGATGTCACCAGCTTTCACCAGGCCTTTCTGGCTTGAACAAGCTTCAGTATGAACACTTTCTAGCCCTGTATTTGCTCCTGGGGGGGGGGACTAGAGCAGAATATGGAATGATGATTCTGTTGTACTTCTCTCTGCATCTGCGCTCTCATTAGCCGACAAGTGATATTTCAGTAGTCAGGACTCCGGTGGTAACTAACTCGACAGTAAACACAAACAACATTTATCTTGTGGAGTTAGCCATCAGGCAAGGTTTTGAAGCTAAACTTACCATTCAAAATAGTATCTTTTGTATCCATTTTATCCCAACTACTGCTAACGGAGATTTGTTTATGTCTGTCTGTCTGCGGCATGGCCGTCGACGTCAGTACATGGCTTCCTGTTTTGACAGGACTACGGAGGACTACAGGACTACAATTACGGAGGGGCCCGAGGCTCATTAAACCTACTCTCCTCTCTACTATTGTACATCACCGGCCAGGCTAAGGCTCGCGTTAATCGCGCGTTAAAAAAATTAGTTGCGTTAAAATTATTTTGCGTTAATCATGCGTTAACGCGTTAACTTTGACAGCCCTAATATATATATATATATATATATATATATATATATATATATATATATATGATATATATATATATACACACAGAGTTCGAATTACACAGTGACCCTTGGGGGAGCCCAATTTTACAGTGTGCACCATGACTTTCCCATATGCACATGTGCATATCACTATCAGAGTGCCGCCAATAACACATTCAGACTGTCTGTCAGCTCAGGAAAGCAGATGCTGTCTTTCCTGCCGCAAGGACTTAATTTACTTTTATAGCAAGAAAATAAAAACACCACAAAAAGTTTGATTTCTTATTCTGAAACATGCATTTTGTTTAATAATTGAAAAAGTAAACAATTGCCCAAATATAAGACCGCATATAAATTTAAGAAATTATTGAATTAAAAAAAAGAATGTCATAACATTTTCTTTTCATAGCATTGATTTCTTCATCTTGGCACAAAACTTTAGGCTATTTAGACCTTTCTGAATATTTCATCCACTTCTACCCTCTCAAGTATCCCAGATAAGTAACTACATTTTAAACGTTACTGTCTAATATGAATTTATTTCACAGATATAAATATATTAAACACAATAACTAGTTCGATAAACTACATTTCAAAAGCGAACTGTAGTTTAGGGCTGCAGCCATCATAAGATCTGGCCAAAAGACATCTCTCCATGTCTTTGGTTATCATCACCTTTATGTCAGAATTGCATTTACTCAAAGGAAGTGGGCCACCAGAGCCATTTCCCCACCAATTTGAAACATCCAGGGCCATTTTCCAAGCTCCAGTCTGCACAATCCTGACAAATGACAATATGGTATGATAGATAGATAGACAGACAGACAGACAGACAGACAGACAGACAGACAGACAGATAGATAGATAGATAGATAGATAGATAGACAGACAGACAGACAGACACAGACAGATAGATAGATAGATAGATAGATAGATAGATAGATAGATAGATAGATAGATAGATAGATAGATAGATAGATAGATTGACTAAAACTCATTCAACAACAGTAAAAAAGTTTATGTGTTCTTATCAAGGTCAGTTATTTCAGCAAACAACGCACACACATCCAGCAGCGCTATGCATGGTGCTGAAACAAGCTCTGATATTCAATTCAATTCAACTTTATTTGTATAGCATCTGTTACAATGTCAATTGTCTCTAGGCGCTTTACAGAGACCCAGTGATTTCAAGTGATTTTCAATAAAACAATACCAGCGTCTTAGTTTGGGAACATAAATCAAAAAATACAGTCTGATAAATCGGACCAAAGCCAGACCGACCACTAGCTGAAGTAGTCGGTCCACTTGCACTGTTGTCAGTAAACATGGCTGTTGTCTTCGTTTACTTCAAAAATCCAAACTGTCCGAGACTTGGCTGTTTTCATTTGGACAGTTTCAATATAATTTGAGGATAAGCCAAATATCATTTGCGTTGATTCCTTCAATTTCAAATACAGTATACCATCAAAAATCCCCCCAGTCCACCCATTCACTAATGAGGAGTTCATGTGCGGCTACGTAAATCTAACAATTCTCCTCCAGCGTCGCCACGGCCATAACAGGAATATATGGAATTATGTTAACTAGTTGAGGCAAATGTTTAGAAATCTTGAACATTAAATAGCACATAAACACATACAGCCTTGATATGTTAATTCTTTTTATTTCAGGAACCTCAATGTAGAGAAAATAAAATATATCTTAAAGTGGACAATTGTTTAGAGCTCCCCCTGAATGTCTCAGGGCCGGCTCTCAGAGGAGCTCATGTCCCTCTCGGGGGAGCCGAGCTCCCCTTAGCTCCCCCGTAATTCGAACCATGTATACACACATGTATGTATTACACTTATACACACATACATAAGCTAAATAATACATGGTATAAATTGGCAGGTAAATTATTGACATGAAGTGTAAAGCTTCAAATTGGAACTAAAATAACTAAAACAGATTTGATGGTTCAAATGAATTTGAAAGGAAAGGAATGAATTCCTACATTTCATTTAGCAGGTGCTTTTGTATATATATATATATATATATTTTTTTTTTTTTTTCAAGAATTACCTTTTTTATACCAGCTTTCAGCATGATGTAGGTGCTGTTTTTTGTATATACCAGTTTACACATGAAACAAATGAAACAAAATTTCTTTAAAGCCCACTTTATAACTTCCACCATCTTTTATGCTGACAGGACATGTTGTCGGTATTATGATATGGGGGTATAGTTATAATACATCAAGAAATATCACATTTTATAGTTGTTAATAACAGCTTGGTAAAAATACATGAACGTCATTTAAGAATGTATATTGTTTTGTTATATGGTTTTAGCAGTTGAAGAAACAAATCTGAGTGCTGTTGGACTGACTGTCTTGCTCTCTGAGCCTCCTGCTGTCAGTAAATTATGTCCAAACACATTAATTAAGCTAACTGATGGTGTGAGAGCATGCATGTGCACACACACACACACACACACATACTGGTTGGTGGATCAGCTGTGTAATCGTGACTCATTGTGTGTCTCCGTCTCTGAGCAAGCTGCAGCAGTAAAATCCTCTGATAAATATTTTACTCAGAACATTTATCAATCAGGAAGTGCTCTTTTCCCCTTTCTCTCTCTGATACCAACACGTGCACACTCACAATGCCCTCACGACTTTAGTCGTAAAACCTTCAAACACAGCAACAACAAAAGCCAGTCCTGTTCCCTCCAGAGCTCTGTTTCAAGAGTCTGTTAGCTTTCACTCTTTCACTGGAGCCTCTCCTCCCAGCAGGTGCTGTCACTGATTAGCTCCGACACTTTATCTGAATAAGAGTTCATCACTGGCTGGAGTCACTGTTAAAAAACTCCTGGACACTAATGTTCAAAACACTATTCAAAAATGCCATGTCCTACTGTGAAATGAATTTCTTTCAATAATTTGACAAAAAGAGTGAAGTAAACGTCCGGCTTTGACATATAAATTATTTTCACTTACCACGGGCGAAGCTTCTTGATGAAGCTGACAGTCTGAAGCTGTGTTGCTCCGTCCTCTTTAATCTTCACGTTTCTTCTTAAGGCAGGTGTGGGTTGCTGACAGGTGAAAGGCACGCGCTGATAGCGAGTCATTATTTACCACATGAAGAGCAAACGCAACAGTCAGAACAAAATGCCCATTTGGGCTTTCTGTTGATGTATATCTTTGGGGGTTCTCGAGGGTCACTGTGATGTAGATTACACCATCTGTTGTTTGGAGCCCAAAAATGTGAACAATTTACACACAAGCATGCAAATTCCTCATCAGAAGAGCAGGAGTAGATATTCCTAAATGTAACTAACTGTAGTTGCCTGGTGACTTTCATTTTCATTTATGCTTTTATTGTCGGGCCCCAAGTAATGTATTTTTTTCTGTTTCACTAGTACATGATGTTACACTTTACAGGACACATGTGGAAAACAGAATTAAAATAACTTTGATGTGTTGCCATTTTCAACTTCTATCTCTGTCGTTACAAAGGAGTAAAAAAGGATGAGCAGGTGGAGCTCCAGAACTGAACTCAAGTCTTAATGAAATGATTGTAACATGCTTTGTTCAGAAAACCACATGGTTGTGGAACCACAGTTCCCTTTCAACCATAGCTTTTCTCCTTTGTTCATATAGTTGGATTTTCCATGATGTGTGTTTGTTTTGTGCTTCCATGCAAATATAAATCTGGATACAGGCTACACTTGGTAAAATGATCATCCATGATATATAGTCTATGACAGGGGTTTTCAAAGTGTGGGATAGTGAGCCTCCCCTGAGAGAACTCAAAAGCATGACGCCCCCCCCCCCCCCCCCCCCCCCCCCCCGACACACACACACACACACACACACACCTTTTAACATCTGTATGTTTTCAACACATATTTTATTCTGCACGCGCTCGTTTGGATGCGTTTAAGTGCCCGAGTGTGTGTGCGCGCGCAGTAAACCGCGCCGCCAAGTCACGGCACGTCAGGCATCCTCTCTGCAGCTGCGCTCAGCAGATGCAGGAGGGTCGACTGATGGTACAGAAAAGATGTTGTTACATCAGAAAAGTAACCAGGGCTTTTTTAAAAAGCTGTGCGTCCTGGCACTGGCGTGGGACCGGCGTGGCACCGGCGTGGCAGCGGCGCGCGCCCTCTAAGTGTAGATGGAACCTGATTTTTTTTTTTTTTTATGAGAAACAGCACACTCAAATGTTATCTGTTTTTTTTTTTTAGACCTAATCCTGAAAGTGAAATCTTTTGGGCTCCATTTAATCTTTAAATAAATATTCTGAACATCTTCAGCCAAAAAGGCATTTTTCATTTAATATTTTAACAGTCCAGGACGTTTCATGGTCAAAAACCTGGAATTAAAAACGCATTTAAAGCATACATAAAAGAATTTGTACGACATGCCAAGCTTTGACTATCAAAAATCTAATTTTACAACTGTGAAGTGAAAGTTTCTCGCTTTTTTTTCTCCACATCAGCTTACCTGTGTCCACAATAGTGACCACAAGACAGACCAGAGCCTGGTAGATCCACACGTTAGTCCTCATGGCTGGGTTTGGGTTCGGGTGTGAAGCAGGTTAGGATCCGGATTAAGTTAAAGTCCAGAGAGGCTGATGATCTGCGGGAGACTCGCCTTCCTTCACGCAGATGCCACTTTTCCAAGAAACCACACGCGTCCTCGGTTCAACCCCCTTAAAACTAAAGCTTACCGGTACGATGCTTCGGTTGCCTTGGTAGTCACAGTGCCAAACGCCTCCATGACTTTCTTCTGTGACCACAATTCATTAAGTTTCCGATCAAAAAACTCCCGTGGCTTGGTCGTTAAACTTTGGTGCTTGGTTTCAATATGTCGCCGGAGTTTCCATGGTCACATACTGTCGTTAGCTAGCAGCTCTTTGCAGATAACACACTGTGGCAGCGGAGCATCGTCAGGACCAATACACGAAAAGCCAAACTTTAAATAATCAGGGTCATACTTCCTCTGTTTTCTGATCGCCCCAGACTCTGTGTCCTCTCTCACTTTCACTTGAGATACTAAAAATCAATCCATTTTGCCCTGATGTTCACACTCTTTTTCTGTCTTTTCAGGTTTATTTGTTTCTCCCGCGCCTCCCCTGAATCCCTCTGGCACCCCCCAGGGGAGGCGCGCCTCACACTTTGAAAACCGCTGGTCTATGAGGAGGCATATATTTCTAATGAAAGACTTCATACTGTATCTGTTAAATGTGTTGGTTTTGATGTTACAAGTGAAATATCTAGGGCACAAGCCAAAATAACTAAAATCCCACCTTATTCATGACATACAGTCCCTAGATTCACCATTTGGTCATGACAAACCACTGTGTTAAGCCTTTTCTGCTCACTAAAACTGGTCACACATTTTTGTTGATGTGCATGTTAACTTTTGTAGTTCTTGTCAACATAATGACTGCACCTGTTGTTATGACATTTTCTCTCCATCTTTGGCTTTTCAAAATTTGTTTCTGAAAGAGCACTGAAGCAGCCTAACGTTGGTCATTGCTGGTCTAGTGAGTACCATCCTGTGAACCAAGGCACATTTGAAAGGCTCACTGAAACTCTCAACAAATATTGAGGTTGTGGGCCGTCCGGTGGTGCAGTGGTTAGGGCGGGCGCCCTGTGTACAGAGGCTACAGTCCTCAACACAGCCGTCGTGGGTTCGACGCCCAGCCTCTTTGCTGCATGTTTCCCCCCTTTCCTTTCCATCTGTCCTATCTCTCTCTCTACAAATAAAAGCGGGGGGTGTCAGAGTCGGGAGATTTTTTAAAAATCATATAAATGCCCTAATAAGCAAACTCAGCACTTCACAAATCGGCAATTTAAATGACACTTGGACGGTCAGTAAATCCTGTCCAGAACCAATCAGGCCAAATTGTTCCATTATTCCAGTCAGACCAACGTTCTTCATTCATGTGTACCAGGAGTGTTTGGAGGTTACGTTGCTAAGCGAGACTAGAAGCAGGACCAAGTGATGTCCACGCCGGGGACGAGGCATACAAGCGTACGTTCACATTCCCTACCTACATTTCCCAGTGGTGAGAAGCGCTGTATATTTCATCCTCGTTGTCTGACATGTTGCTAGCCGCTCTCTTAGCTACATAGCTGACGTCACGACTCTTACAGGTAAAACGTCAACACTGGAGTCTCGTGAGAGTTCACGCGGCCATATGTATATATATATATATATATATATACCCTTCTATATATATATATATATATATATATATATATATATATATATATATTTATATATATACATATATATATATATATATATATATATACATATATATACATATACATACATATATATGTATATTAGGGCTGGGGACATTTATTTTATCGCGCGTTAACGCATGTTGCTCACATGCTTTTGTTTTGAAAAGTCTGTTTCTGACTGCTGCAGAACCAGAAAAGAATTGGCGGAAAAACATGCAGAAAAGCTAAAACAGACATGGAGAGCGGTAAAAATCTGTGTTTTTTACAGTTCAGGTAGCAACTCAGGCAGCAATATTAACAATTCTGTCTGAAAATTAAATTCTGGACTGCAACAAAACTTTGGCGTCATTCCTCCATGTTCCATCAGATCTGCTCCATGTGTTCACTGTCCTGCTGTTCTCTAGCTGGTTACTTCAGTGCGGGTCCATCTAGTGGCACAGATGTGTAATGACAACAGAAAGTCCAGTCCTCCATTATAAAACAAATTCAGTCCTGTTAGTGGGGCAGATTATCCAAACATTTCATAAGAATCTTTCACTTGGTGATACAAGCACCAAAATTGGCACAGATGATGTTCAGGATACATATTTTAAGAAAAGTACGATATCCAACATGAAATTTAATATGGCTCCCAATTTTCAAGATGGCCACCAGAGCAAATTTGAAAAAATGTACTTGTTGAAGTGGAACTCAAATAAACACAATATGTTTATGGTCAAAATACCAAATGAATGTATTTTCATGTATTAAATCCAATAATGAATTCCAAATTTCAATATGGCGCCTGATACATTACTATATATTGGTGTTTTTACAGAAAACTTGTATGTTTCTAAGCTACCTGGTGACAAAGTTTACTTGTCCACTGCTATATATTTGTTACATTACTGTAGTACAAATATTAATGTTGTTGGTTTACCTCATGAGAGTAATGTCATAGCACAACCAGGGCACATTGGTCACATCACTGCTGTGAAACTAAGCATGGGGTTCAACGTTGGCTTCTAGTGTACTAAATGTAGTTGTTATAATTACTGACTGTTGTAGTGTTAAATAGGCAGTAGTATACATAAGTGTCCCAAATGCTATCTAATAAGCCCCTTATACATCTCAACTAGTATAGAAGTGTAGTTAGTTGTAGTATAGTTGTTAGATAGTCACGGCTGAATTGACAGGGTGTGCAAGCGTGGGAAAGCCAAGCCAAGGGTAACAGGGCTTTAGATACCCAGAAGGTGTACAGATCGCACGGGATCTAAACGGCGTTGGATGAACGATCGAGCTAGGTGTAGGGCAACAGATGCCTGAATCTAGTTGTATCCCATACTTCAATGTGCTTTAATCTTTTGTACAGTTAGGCTGTAAAAGTATAGCCCCTCGGCCTTCAACTGTATATGCAAGATGTCTTTGATCTTGTTTTTTTTGTTTTGTTTTGTTTTTTTTCCTTATCAGTCTGTTAATCTACCTCCTTCCATGTTAATGTTGGAATTATGCCTTCACTGGCTGTGATGTTGTGTCAGCATTTTGAGGTAGAGGCAAGACAACAGCATGGCAAACATGGGTAGTTTGTCCTGAGGTTAGCGCAGTGTTCAGCAAAGTCAGCCAGTACCCATCTACCATAGATGATGCCGACCTTGACATTCTTGAAAAGTTTGTTGTCACTATGTATGACAAGCACAGCAACACTGCAAAGGTTGATGAGGCAAGACTGCACTTGTTTGCTCGGAAACAACGGTCCTACAATTCTATCCCACCAACTAGTTCATCACTTGTTCAGCATATCAAACGATCAACCTTCCAAGCTGCCTGCATATGGGGCCAAGCAACAGTCTGCCAAATGCATTCTGAAAGCCCTGGCTACTGGGGCTGGAGAAAGCAAGGGGAATCCTGGGAAGTTTTGTGGTCAACCCTTCCACCCATTGCTCAGTCCTGCCAGCAGCTGACAAAATGCCGCTGCACTGGTGAATGTCGGGGGGCCATGCAAATGTAATCGCTACACTCTGAACTGCACAAACTGTGTTCCTGCAAATGTAAAGAGTAAAACAATGATTCAGGCTAAATTCAGTTCAATCTATTGCACTTCTGTCATGGAAAATTGTGATACCATATCGGTAACTTCACTGAGACATTTATGCATGTATAATTCACATAATTGTCATTATATCGCTATAACAATTGATGATGATGAAATTTTGAATGCAGAATTGGCTTCCTCGTGTCCAAAAACATTTATTTTGATGTACAGATTATCACAATGACATTATTTTGTCATTATTTTAGTGCAAATACGATTTCGAACGGCTATGAATGGCGGGCGTCTTGAAAAATGGTGGCCATTTTGTATTTGAAGTTGGATATCGTACTTTTTTGAAAAAGTAGCTTCTATTGCACAAGTGTGCCAATTTTGGTGCTTGTATCACCAAGTGAAAGATTGTTTCAGCAATCTGCCCCACTATGTGGCTGTTTTTTCATTTTGTACTTTTGATCCAAGTCTAAAATTGAAATGTAAAAAAAAAACAGGCATTTTTTGGGAGGGTTTTTTGGTGTTAGATTTAAAAACAAAAAAATATTATAAAATGTCAAATTTTTTTCTTATTTTTGATTGACAATGGAAAATGGAAAGAATGAATGATACACAGATTGGTAAAGCTACTGAACTTTAACATGGCCATTTTCATTTTAAAGTTCTCCCAGACAGAGGATTCAAAAGAAACAAGGTTATTTGTAACAACTGACAAGTTGAACTCCCCGTTAAAAGTTTCTGCTGTTACCTCAGAAATTACCTGTTTAAATGTTCTGATTACGCTGAGACACAATCATTTTGTTTGTAGACTTTTTTTTATTTTTCAATAAAACAGGATGACATTAATGCCCTGGCAGTGGCCATAAGCTTTATTTTATTTAACATTTTTAAAGATGAGATTTACACTAAATATGTGTTACTGACAAGTGCTGATGTTTAAAGTATTAAAACATTTAAATAAAAGTGCATTTTACACTACTTTTGAATTATTTTTTTGATTATTAGTATACAATGCGATTAATCATGGAAATAATGCGATTAATCGCGATTAAAAATTGACCATAAGCTGACCATAACATATATTTCTGCAGTAGTTCAAGATTTTCATGCAGTTTTGTATTTATGTATAAAGGCGGGGGGTTTTCTTTTTTTTTTTAAATAAATGGACAGCATTTATATAACAATTTTCTAGTCTTGACCACTCACAGGATTTTAGAGTCACATTCACTAATTTACACAGATATTAATACAGTACTCTTTCAGTAAATGCCTTTGTTTTTTTTAACCTTATAGTTTCTGAAAAATGCTTTTGTGGTTTTTCTCATTTACCTATTTATTCAAATATATTCAGTGTACAACACTTCTTAATATATCCACTCTACATACAGTGGTCTCCATTTCTTTTCTATTGAGTTGGCAGTGCTTTCTCTGTTAACAACAGTTAACACATCGGGGACAAGGTGGGATTCGACGTATGAACCACCAACTTTCAGACATCAGATCTGGTAGAAATTTACTTTTTATATTTAAACAGCTTAAATATAAGAGAACCTCTTAATTTTCTAAATTGAATATAAATACAGTGCAAAGAAAAGTTATTTGAACATTTTTGAATTTCCTGGTTTTCTGTATTAATTTGCTATAAAATGTGATTTGATCTTCCTCTAAACTACAATATCAGACAAACACCAAGTGCTTAAGCTGATAACACACAATTGTAAGTTCTCTTTACATTATTTATTAAATGCAGCCAATGAAAATTCACAGTGCCGGTGGGAAAAAGTACTTGAACTCACAGATTAATTATTTGAATAAAGGCTAATTAGACTCAGTCATTTGCACATGTGGAGCCCAATAAATGAAATAAATTTTGAAGTGTAATGTAGAGCTTCTTTGATTGATAAGACATGCAGTGTATGGCATTATTTGTTAACTATACATTTTATCTATTTATATATTTGTTTCCGGAATGTTCCAAGAGTATGTGCATTGTTATTGTTACATTCCCAGATGTTTCTCGTTGTCACTGTTAAAGTTGTTAAAGACAACATATTGCAATGAACCTGACCTGACTCGTAAATGAGGAGTTAACAACATACAAAAGGTGGTTGCTCGGTTACACACGACAAAGCCAGAAGCTGTGAGGAGAGAGTATCTACCAAAACAAGTGCTGCATACCAAGAAGTGGTCGTCTGTGCAAGAACTAGCAACTTACCGTTTGACAATCCAGGAAATAAATGAATAAAGGCGAGGACATAAATGTGAATATGGCATGTGATGACTGGGAGTCTTATATTGGAAAAGCTGAACTTTACCTTGTGGCAAATAATGTGAGAGATGACGAGACGGTCCCCACTCTTCTCAGTTTAATGGGTGCCAAAATTCACAATTTGCTACAAAATCTGTTAGCTCCCAAAAAGCCCTGTGATCAGTCAAATCAAACGATTGTGGATACATTTAATGATCATCCTAACCCCAAGCCTATTGGGACAGCATCGAGATTCTACTTTCACAACAGGAACTAGGCTAAGGATGAGAGCATCTCTGCCTGCATTGCTGAATTGTGGAAACTTGCCCAGTTTCGTGAATTTGGAGCAGGCCTTTCTGTTGCACTGTGAGACAGACTGGTATGTGGCACGTATAACCAAAGTATGCAGAAGTGATTTCTGTCAGAAAAAAGATCTTACCCTAAAAAAAAGCAATGTCTGTTGCAGTGTCAATGGAGACAGCAAAGATACTTTGCAGCTACAGAAGACAAGTGTAGAAGGTAGTCGACATAAAATGTCGGTGTTCCACGTTGGGAGCGATTGGTGGTTTAAGTACGAGAAGTGCAGAAAGTGTAACAGACCAGGGCACATATAGAGTTGGCAAACACACCATATGGCAAACTTAACCAGATCAAAAGGCCTAAACACAAAGCTCAGCATGTGCAGTATATTGCTAAAAGGTTGCTAAACAGAGACTGACTCAAGTGGACAAGCTTGTTTAGAGCTGTATAGTATAACTTACAAGGAAGACAGAGAAATTATCTGGCTGAGACCTAACTATAAAGGTTTTTTTCCTACCCTAAGACTGTGAAACACACTTGTCCAGCACAAAAATATGTTCAGAAGGGAAATTAAAAGTGGACATGACATGTATGGGATGGGCACACCAGATGGAACTATATGTTCTGAAATATGGAGGACCAAGAGTCCTCCATAACCTCCATCGGCCAAGAGTGGCTAAGAAAAATTCACCCTACATATATCAGCAGCAGACAGCTGCAGCTCCCCATGTACTATGGAGAAGCTGTCTCAGCTGCTCAACGCTCACAAGAAAACGTTTAAAGAAAGCATCGGAACATTAAACGACATAAAAGCAAGAATTTAGTTAGAGGAAAATTCAACCCCCAAGTTCCATAAAGCTTGCCAAGTACCACAAGCACTTCACCCAAAAGGAAGCCAAACTGCAAAACTTAGTGGAATCTAAGGTCTTGTCAAGGGTAAAATGCAGTAATTAGGCCATGCCCATAGACCCGGTGCTCAAGAAGGGAAAGGCTGAATATGCATTGACTTCAAGGTCTCAATCAACCCTGTGTTGAACACATGCCTTTTTACAAATGGAGGTTGTTGAGTCAAATCGGAGGTTTTTTAAACATCAACACACACAAGGGACTGTTCCAGTACAGAAGACTTGTTTTTGGTGTTGCATCTGCTCCAGCAGTTTGCAAGGAGGAATAGATCAACTGCTCCGAGATATGCCAGACATAAGACATCTTATTAGTCATTTCAGTTGCTACAATGGAGTTTTGCTTGGCCATTCTCTCCAGCAGCAAAGGAGCATAAAAATAACAATGATAAAAAGCAACTAGTTCAAAGAACACCACGAGGGTTGAAAACAAGACTACAAATGAATAAATGAAATTTGTCAACAGATGCATATTGACTGAGGTTGTGGGCAATGTTAATTTTGATTGTTTATTTTTAATTCAGTCTTAGTCACTCACCAAAGGCTTGATTTAGTTAAAGTCATATTTTAGTCTTTTTGTTTTGCTTTGTTTTAGTTAAAATTTAGTCACTACAAATCAGTTTTAGTTTTAGTCTCAATTTAGTCTTTTGACAAACTTTGACAGTTGTTATACTGTCATAGATTTTGCAAAAGGATGCCTGTCATGTTAATAAAAACTGCATTGTAGCATACGTTGGATTGTGTTTAGTCATTTAAACTGAGTGTACCATATTACTTCACGTTTCTTTTCTGATTATTTGTACAATAAATTATTTACCTGCAAGGCTAAAGCTCTAATCCTCTTAAGATGTCAAAAGAAAATAATTTCAAACATTTCAAACCCATTTTCACAATTCACCAAAACGTTCTTCAAAAATAGACCAATATAAAACAATATAGAAATCTATGAAAAGTAGTGAGACAGGAAAAAGGGACATGAGTTTAGCACAGTAGTCTAAAATAGAAGAAACATAGTCATCCCAAATAAGATTACAACCCTTAACAGAAGGGCTAAACTGGGCTGAGCCTTTAACATTTTACATTTAACACTGGTGCTGGGAAGCTGAGAATTTAGTAGCTCAGGACAAAGAGATCTAGAACAAGTACAACACATCTGGCACTATGTCAAAAAAATCAGTGTTGTAAAAATTACTGGAGTAAAAGTACAGATAGCTTACTTGAAAGTTATTCAAGTAAAAGTTAAAGTCACCACCCAAAAAATTACTTAGGTATTAAAAGTACCTCACATTAAATGTGCTCAAGTATTGAAGGTACCAGGTGGTAAAATGTACTCGAGTTCAGTATCAAAAGTTGTTGAATCTTTACTCCTTACCCTGTACTCTTCTCTATGTACTGCATCCTTCATACTTCTACTTCATCAAATTTCATAGTAATGTGGTAAAAAGTACAATTCATTTTTCTTGTAAATGTCAAATGATTCACTTTTTCTACTTCTGGAGATTTGTCGCTAGGCTACTTTATGTACATAATCAGATAATTGTTCCATTTATACCGCCCCAATGTTTTTTTTCTGACCAAGATGTAAGGGTTAAAACATTACAGTGATCCTTTGCCACTTCACGGTTTGAGTTCCGCAGTTTTAGTCATTCGTGGATTTTTTTTCAGAAATATATTATATATTATAAACAAACTGTGACCTGGGTGGGTTGTGTTCTTTCTGATGTTGCTTGTCTTCTTTTGTAGTCAGCTAGCATATATTGTGTTCAGAGTTGGGAGCTCTTTTCCAACAATCCTCTGAGCTGACTTAACTGCCTATGCCACTCCTTCTTTTTTCTACAGTGCAGCTAGAGTACCAAACTGTGGTACAGTGGCAGAGGATACTCTATAGTGCTCCCCAATAACTAAACCTTTATTGGCTCATCTGAATAAGTAAACTGGACTGTACTCTCACTTTTGTTCTTTTTACTTTGTACACCACTTCTAGTCCATATTAAGAACATTATATTTGTTTATTATTGTGACTTAGTTCAAGATAATATTTTTGCAGAAATTAATGCAGAAAATCAGTTAATTCCAAGACATTCAAATGCTTTTTCTTGTCACTTCGAGACTGAATCATATGACAAAAATTACAAATACTCTGTATCACTGAAAATGTCCAGGTCAGAAGTATCCTTTGAAATCTGCCCAGAACTTTATGTTGCTATTCATACCTTCTCTAGAACATTTCGAAACATTTCATCAACCAAATGATGATCGATTGAGAGATGGATGAGGTGAAAAAGAGGTAAATACATCATATTTGTTTTTATTTTGGTTGTAAACTTTAGCCTCAATGACTCATCATTAAACATGACACAAGGCAGGTTATCTTTATTCATCTGCAGCCTTGACTTTACCTTCACAACTTCACACACGGTGGCAAACCAGCCATCACACTGCCCACATCTTTGGCTTCAGCTAGTCATATATGTAGCCCAGAGCATGATGGGAAAATTTGAATTAACATAATATGCAACAGCTGAGCATAACCACAACAGATTTTTTGATCACCAATTAACCTGACATGTTTTTGAACTGTGAGAGGAAGCTGCAATACTCAGCGAAAGTCTACGCACACACAGAAACCACGCAACAGTTTCTGAAAGAGCACTGAAGCAATCTGTACAGAATCCAGTTGGAATTTAAACTGGGAACCTTCTAGCTGTGAGGCAACAAACATAAAGGTGTCACGGATGTCAACTTCATGGTGACACAATTACTTTCTAGCTTAAGATGTATGTGGCAGTGTCACAAAAAAACTACAAAAATTCTAAAATAAAGCCCATAAAATATTTTATCCCTAGCCAAAGATGTCAACCACCTGGAAGCAAAAGGATAATAAATGTTTGAACAAAATTTAAAGCAATCTATAAGTCAGTATTGAGATACTGCAGTCTGGGGGCCAATTGTCTGACTAACAATGCTTAGATAAAAAAAAAATCAAACAAAAAAAACAATTTTAAAGCTATAAAGACACTTTATTAGCCTCTGGTTGCTACTAGTGAATTTATGGCACCTTGTTGCTGCTGTTGTTGATAGCAGGTTTCAAAGCTCCGCTCTCTTTGTAAACAACTACAACCTAAAGTCAAAGTTAAGCTTTTTCTCCTCCATAAAGTGATGTTCTTAGTTCTGGAATAGTCAGCTGTTTTCCTCTCGGTGTCTCAGTTTCCTTTTTTTCTTTCTCTTGTAAACTTCTAGGCTTGTAGATGTGGAACAGTTCATCTGACCTGTCCCCCCCCCATCTGTGTCCTAACATACCTGCTGGCCAGTAGGCTACTCATGTATGGAGTCAGGTTTGCATGTGATCATGTGAAACTTTCATTATCCGCATGGCACTTAACTACACAGTAAAATGTGCACCTAATTAAGCTCCTGGTGTGAATTTTACTACAGGGTATTATCTCACAAAACTGCTGCTTTTTTTTTGGTGCATTGACAGGCAGGGACTCATCACACCACCGCTTCCTATCAGATCTTATCTGTTCTGCTGGACGTAAACAGAAGCGTTGATCTGTGGCCACTCACAGATTTCTGGAGAGAACTACATTTTACATATGAATGAAAACCCAAAAGAAACAAAAGAAAATGTTAAAAAAGGAAAAAAAGAACTTGTTTTATCATGTAAATCTTAACAAAGTGCTTTTGATTTGCAAAACTACCCAAGTTATTGTAACTTCTATTTTCAAAAGAGTCAAGACTGAATGGGATTAAAACAGGTGGGGAAAAAAAAATAGATGGCTGAATGTAACATTTTATTTCAGGGTACAGAAAAAAACCATGGTTTATACACTCAAGGAAAAAAGAAACGCACCACTGCTTTTTTACTAGGGATGTCCCGATCACGTTTTTTGGGTCCCGATCCGATTCCGATCTTTTAATTTTGAAGATCGGCCGATTTCCGATTTTTTCCGATCCGATTTCACTTCTTTTGAGTGGGCAAACAGAGTTTAATTTCCCATGCATTTTATTTCCTGTGTACATGAATAAATAGGCCTGAATCCAAGCTGAGATTAATAGCTTTTATCATCTCATAAAATAAACAATAACTTATTTAAGCACTCTTCTTTCTTTCTTTTTTGTTTGGGAGAATTATTATAAAACACATTTAGTTACAGAACAGTGACTGTTCAACAGTCTCAGTACTAAAGAACATAGCACTTCCATTTAAATAGCAGCAGGTGAACTTGGCTAGCAGTTTAAGGCAATGAAAACACTAGCAGAAGTCTTTGCAATCAATGAAATCACATCAGAATAAAAATAACATAAAATATTAACTTCACTTCTTTCAAGACCCGCTGCACATGTTCGCGCACCTTTGTGTCCTTTGTCGTTCATGTAATGACGGGAACGAGGCTCGAGGTAATTAATGAGCCGGTTAAATGCCTTGTATTCCACAAACTCCGTGTCCTCTGTAATACATTCCGCGATTAGCTCGGTGATTTTTCTGTATTTCTCTGAGCGTTTCACAGAGCGTTTGCTGCCGAAGCTGCTGCCGTCGGCAGAACAGTGACCGCAGCCGACGGCACCAAAGCTGCTGCGGAGATCGGTGCTGCGTGCTTTTTTAAGTGTCTGATTAAATTGGTGGTGTTGTAAACTCTCTTCTTACTTACCCATCATGATATATCAGCCTTCCACACGTTTCAAGTCGCAGTCGAAGCGTCGGTCTTTGTAATTTTATAGCGCTGCCACACTGCTGACATTTTTGCTAAAGTTTAGCCTGACGCCGCCGGTCTTAAAACTTTTAAGGTTTTAACTTTTAAGGCGCTGCTGGGAAACTTCATTTCAGTGCAAATTATTAAATGTATATAGTTTAAAAAATATTTATGTTTGTGTAATATGATTACTTTATTAATTTGTGTTAATCAGGATCACTTTTTGAGGAAAAAAATAATGAAAAAAAGATCGGCGTGTTATAATAAGGTTGATCGGCCGATCCGATCCACCTTAAATTTTTAAGATCGAAGGCCGATCCGATCTGGGGATCGGGATCGGGACATCCCTATTTTTTTACCACATTTTCTTTTGGTTACTTATTTTTAATGGAAATATTACATGTGCACATCAACCATATACCTGTCCCTGATATTCAGACCCAATTAATCAATGCTTGTGACAGTTTCAATAGCAATAACATGACCAAACAATAAAGCATCACAGTAAACAAAAACACAGTTATTTGATTCGATTGTCAGTAATTAACATGACCACCATTCGCCTCAAGGACACTTGCCTTTGATGGGTCCCAATGGTTTCAGCAGCAGTTCTTGTTGCTGGTCGAAACCTGTCACGGAGATGTGACAACCGATTCGCTCGGTCCTGTGCGGCCGTTGTGACACGTGGTCCACCAGATCTTGGACGGTTGGAGGATCCAGTGGTCTGGAAACGCTCAGCAAGGCGTACAACAGTAGAGTGATGGACTCCAAACACCCTGGCTACAGCCCGTGTGCTCCTTCCAGCTTGAAGCATGCCAATGGCACGATCTCTCTCTGGTTGCTGTAGTCGTGGCATCGTGAACAAATGTGCTTTTTATCCATTTTGGTGTCTTTTTATAGGGAATGGTTGTGCACAATTGAGGACAGGTCCAATTAATCTCTGAGTTTTACTCATGACCCAGACATAGGTGATTATACAAAACTACAATTGTTATTGCTGATCAAAATCAATCAACCGGAACCAGGAAAACAGTGATTTCATTTTGACTCAAAATTGTACTAAACTCTTTGTAGTCTGTAATTTTTCACTGTCTATAATATTTTTGGAAAAATTGAGAAAACGAAAATGGTGCGTTTCTTTTTTCCTTCAGTATAGTATTTGACATTAGAAGAGTTATTCCTTATGTTACCTGTGGCACCTTCAGGAGTAAGTCATCTTCAACACAGTTAGTAATCCTCCATGAGATGGACCTGTATCTAATTGTACTAAAGTTTGGGTTTAAGCACACTTCAGTAGTTTAAGCAGATTCAAGCAAACTATGTTTTCATCAAGAAAAGGCATTCCTGTGAATCAAAATTAGAAAAAAACAGTATATCACATTTTTTGTTTCACATTCTTTGCATTTACAAAGACCAGCAGTACTCTGATATTAACCCAGCTGTAAACCTGTTTCTCAGGAAACCATCATTCCTCAAGGAATTCTCAGGAAGTCTTCAAATTAAGAGATGCTGAGTACAAGGATCACTGTTGCATTTTTTCTAGTAAATACCTTAATCTTAATATAACGTTTTCTTCAAGTTTTGGCTGAGTTTTCAATAAAAATGGCCCCATATGGTAGATATGAAATGTTTGATGGCAAGGCACAGGAAGTTAGGAACATACCATGAATTGAATTATGTAAACCTGAAATTTAAAATTGATGTTCTAAAATCAACTCTATGAAATGTCTTATTCAAAATATTGTGTTATTTACAATAAGGTCAATCATTAGGACACTCAGCTTAGTGATTGTCATTGTCAGTGTTTCCCTACAATTACATGTGGTAAAGTCTATGGCTGTGGTTGGGAAGATCAAATGCTCATTAGGCTCGCTCATGTCTTACATAGTTTTTTGTGCCTTCATATTATTGTTTTTTTTTTTTTTAATAAATAAATAAGTAAGTTCCTTACTGATCAATAGGTCCTGAACTGCACAGACTCTGATATCAACAGAAAAATTAGGAATTATTTCCAGCAGCAGTTGGGCCTTTTTGATCTTCAGCCTCTTCATCTGCAGATGAGGAACTTGTCAGTAACAGTATTGATTATTAGACTGCAGACTGATCTGAGATCAGCAGCACTGAACTATTCTCCTTCTGTCAAACAGTGGAACCAGTTTTCATAACTAGTTATTTTTTTTGTGGAGGCAGTCATAGATAATGTTCTCTGAGCACCTCTCCAAAAGTCTTATGAGTCTGAACAAATGAAAAAATAAATATGAAAAATCCAATTGAACAAACTAAACATCATTTGAAATGTTGAAATCCTACAATTTAAATATGGAAACATTTTAAGATGGGCTGTGAAACAATTATAATTGTTTTTATACACCTGACTCTGTTAAATTAATCAGTAAGTATCGTCAATTTATTATAAGATTTTGACCTTTGACCCAAAAAATACTTGTGTTAACATGTACACACTAAAACATGTGTTCCACTCAGAAATATACATTTGCTTTCCCTATAACTGTCATGGCCTGGGTCGGCCATGGCAGCCCTGTGTGTGTCTGTGTCTGTCTAGTTGGTGTCTCTCCCTGTCTTTAGTGGTTCCTGTTTTACTTTGAAAGGTCTGTCTTGTCTCTATTGTGTTCTGCTTTGCTTCCTTCCCCTCGATACCCTAATCTAAACTAGTATTGCTCAGATTCTGATACCGGTATCTGAAATTGCTCCGATGCTGTCAAAAATGCCAGGTATCGGCAAGTATGGGAGTCTACGCACCAACCGATAACATGTACTTTATATTTAGTAATTTATTTACTGGTTACGTCTGTTACGCTACCAGCAAAAAATTAATTTTGCAATATTGTTTTATACTGTTTTATTCGGAAATAAATATAGACATAAATGGCTTGGATTTGCTGTATTTATTCATGTTTTACAACAATGATAATTATATTACAGTCAGGCATGCTCTGATCGGTAGTCGGTATCGGCCGATACCCACAGCTCAAGAACTGGAATCGGTATCGGGAGGGAAAAATTGGTATCGAAAACATCTCTAATTAATGAATAAGTTAATGACACTAGTCAACAGTCATAATCAGATTTCAGCGCATGTAATCATTTGTAAGACATGCTTTTAATCTAACATGTATCTTTGTTCACCTGAGGATGGACATCCCAAACAAAATACAAGCGGTGCCATGGCAAGCAGCCAGGAAAAGGTCAGTGAAGAGATTGTCTCTCCTCTGGGGATGGATCAGTAATTTGGAAACATTTTGGAGAAAACAGGGATCAGCATGCTTGATATTGAGCAATGGCATTCGGATATAAATTACTCAGTTAGCACCACAAACCTTGCCAAGGACCTTAAGAAAAAACATGAGCAGAAGAACAGCGGTAAAGATAACAAATGACATGCTGTTTCATCATCACAAACTGCGATCAGATCTGGTTCTACAAAATTAAACCACAACTCAAACACAGTAATGATCATTACTGCTGCAATTTCATGTTTCATTTGCAAAGACATGAACGATGGCAGTGTTGTTAAGAACAACTACATAATCTGGAACTAGGCAACAGGAAAGAACGCTATTCTGCAACAAAGAGCCCAAGTTTCTGCAATGATTACGTTATTAAGAGTATAGAGTACTTGGAATAGCACTGTCCGTTTGTGTACTGTTGTTTTTCAGTGAGTGGTGCTGAGCGTAATCTATCTTGTAATTGGGTATAAAGCTCTTGCTGTGATATTGCTACTGAATGTACTGCAGTGATATCTAAACACACTGATGAAGTTTGATTGCGTTCATCCTTTTTTAATTGTATTAATGTTGACAACCCTAATTTGAATTTACCAATGCCACAGCAATAGTTTCTTTTTAGAATAAGATGAGATAGACATCCATAACCCCCCCCCCCCCCAAAAAAAAAAAAAAAAAATGTAAACCCTACAAATACATTAGTACACATTAAAATAAAACAATTTAAATTCGACATAACAATACAATTAAAATTAAATTAAAAATATCTCACATCATTACTGTGTATTTAAAGCCATTTTAAATAAATAAGTTTTAAGCCTGGATTTAAAAAACCCAAAGTCAGTGATGGTGTGCATTTCTGGGGGCAGCTTATTCCAGAGTCTGGGTCCGGATCACCCCAGAGTTTAGTCCTTGTTCTGGGGACTTCCAGCAAGATTCTGAAAAGAAAACAGGAAAGAGCTTTAAAAACAAAGATTAACATTTTAAAATCTGAAAGAAACAGCCAGTGAATAAAACCGGGGTGATGTGTTCCTGACGTCGAGCTTTGGTTAAAAAGCGTGCAGTGGCGTTCTGGACCGGCTGAAGACGGCTGAGTAAAGACTTGGAGACACCAACATACAAAGCATTACAATAATCAATTCTAGAGCTTATAAAAGCATGGATGGTTTTTTCCAAGTTTGGACGATTTAAAAATGGTTTTACTTTTGTTAAAACCCATAACTGATAAAAACTGGCCCTGACCACGCTGTCAATTCGCTTGTCAAACTTTAAGCTGCTATCAAAAATAACTCCAAGATTCCTAACAGAAGATTTAACTTTAAACCATAGGTCACCAGAGTGTGTTGAATGACCACAGAAGACATACTCTGTTTTATCTTCATTTAAGTCCAGAAAATTTTGCCCTAACCACATTTTAATATCTGCAATGCAGTCAGAAAGGGTTTGAAGAGCACCACTTTAGTTTGGGAGCACAGGAAGATGAATTAGCAGGTCATCTTCATAGTAGTGAAACATAAAAATATAAAAGTTCTCTCTGAAATGATTCATACCTATATACTTCTTTTAGAAAATGAAGAGATAGATATGTTTACTTAATGAAAAAGTTGTCATTTCAAAAGCTCCTGCAGAGTTTTATTTGACAGAAACAAAGAAACAGCAAAGGCAAGAAAACAACAAACAAATGGAAACGAGTTGAGCTACATTTCATTAAGAGTCACAAAAGCTAAAAGCTCCAAGCGGGAAAACCTTGTCGTTAATAAACAGAGCTGACTAACAACATTAGAGGTGATCCATCAAAAACAAAGCAAGGCTGTAACCCTGTCTATCCATTAGCACCGTATGAAGGAGAACGTTTATGATTACCAGTGATGAGACTTTTACATACTTACCATTACTATAAAACCAATCACAGTATGGAAGAAGTGTAATTATGTCACCTCAGCTTTTTAAATCTTTGAAAAAAATCTTTGGACCCTTTGAAATCAGGACAAAATGAAATAGAAATAGACACCCAATGCCCTGCATTTTTACCAATGAACTTATCTTTACATTTTTTGAGTACAAATGTTTTAGAAAAAAGGGCCCAGTTGAAAATTCTGAACTCATTAAAAATTGATTATAAAATCAAATATTTCAGCTCCTGCAGATTCACTTGCTTACTGAGGCAACACGTGCACACATACGCACACTGTGTTATTTTTGTTTTTGGCATTTTCTTGGGGAAGGTAACCTAAATGTGCTTGTGGTAGTTGTTCACATCACTGATATTCTAACTGCTTATATCTTAGTTATACAGCTTGAACTTGAATAGCACAGAATGCATTTTTAAAATTATGTATACTCATCTTTTCAAAATGTATTAATATGACATCATATCTGCGCTGGGATGGCTTATATGAAGCATGTACATTTCATTTATGTTGTTGAAATATCATTACCTCAAGATTATTAATCAATTATTCTTCAAAACCTATTAATGTAAACTAGTGACTGAAGACTTGGTTTTGAGGAGACTTTTGAGGAAAAATGTCATCCAACTGCAGCTCCTCCAATGTTATCAAAATGCCAGCTGGGCACCAGAGTAGTGGAGGCAACGCTGGGTCGCTGCTGGCTGAGATCAAAACATTGTATGCGTGTGTGTGTGTGTCTGTGTGTGTGTGTGTGTGTGTGTGTGTGTGCCCTTGGAGGGAATAATTGCATTTTTCAGAAAAGCGTTAGTGCTTCTGTGAGACAATACCAGGCTAGGAAGAAGGTTCCCCAAACAGGGCAGTGAGCTAAAGGTTTCCAGCCAAGCTGACAGCTCAGGTGCATTCATTACCTGAGAAACAAGAACTCCAAGTTTAACCATTTCTGTTTCATTTTGATTTAAAAGGTCCAAATATCTGTAATATTCAACTTCCTCAGTTTGAAACCAGTTGTCTTTTGCCTGTTTGCTGTCCAAGTACAACTTTAAATGCCATAAAGAATATCCAGTATGGACATCTTTTCAACTCCTCAATGCTCTTCTTCTGCTGGTTGGTAAACAGCGCTGGCTGCATAATAGGCCTGTCCTTGTCAAAACATCTCAGTTTATCCAGAAGATTGTAAAAATGAGATTAAAAAAAACAAAAAGAAAAGTTTTTTCATCGCAGGGCCTTTGAAGGCATTGTGATTATTGTCATTGATGTGAACATAGTGAAACTAGATTTGAAAGTTCTGCATTACCATAGTTTTTAGGCCCAATTTATTAGTGCCATATATAGCACTCAGGCACACACACACACGTACACACTAAAAAATATTGGGTTATTTTCTCAACCCAACCACTGGGTTAAAGTGGTTGGGTACTTTCATTGGGTTAATTTAACCACTGTTGGGTTGTTTAATCTGACCCAGCTGTTGGGTTATTAGTTAGGTCAGTGTTTGTGATCATACCAGACTACAATAACCCAACCCCTGGGTCAATTTAACCCCATCTGCTGAGTTATTTAAGATTTAAAAAACATCAACTTCCTTTAAGCAGCCATTTCACAACTGACAAAGGGACTGGATCCAGATGACAACGAGCAAGGTTTGTTTCTCCTCATTTTTATCTTTAAAAATTTGTTTTGCTTATTAATTGCGGTAAAAACTCTAAAGTAGTACTGAAGCTTACAGTAATTATTCACACGGCACTGTAGACCGCTATAGCAGACCAGTTGTCTTTATGTGAAGATCACTGCTAGGAAGCGCACACACGTGCGCGCACATAATTGTGCAATTGAGCTTGCTTTTGTGGTATTTGCTATCACGTAAAGAAAGATATATATATTCTGAGTAGCTATTGTGGTGACGACAGACAGCACAATCCCTGTCGATGTGATGATGCTTCCAGGTCCAGGTCTTTATAAATCTCTGATCCAGGTCCATGACCAAGCCAGTAAGCAATTCCACACTGTACCATATAGGGATGCAACAGTACTCGGTAAAATTTGGTACGACCTGCACGGGACACGGGACGCTTTTATGTCCCGCGGTATTTATGTTCCAATAACTTTGCATTGGACTTGCACGTGAGCATGCGTGCCTTTTAGGCAACAGGCTTTCCGCAAACTCGGCATCTTGTGATCGCTTGTTTAGGGTAGGAGATGGTCTGAAACTGTACCAAATCGTATTGAAACCGTGACACAAAAAGCGCGGTACGGACCGAACCGTGAGCCACCTGTACCATTGCACCCCTAGTACCAGACCACACCACTTAACACGTATAACCAGACAGCTATAGCAAATGTAAAAAACAAAAAAACGGTTGAAAAATAATGGTCAGCCATTAGTCAGGTTGTTTTAACCCAACTGTGTTATTATTGACCCAACTACTGGGTTATTGGTTATTATTGACCCAACTACTGGGTTATTGGCCACAAAGAAGCTGTTTTGCGGGTTTACGCTGTCTTTTCTTGTTCTTCTACAAAACACAGTCAGTTCCACTCGTCAAATGTAAAATTACTATTGAGATTATTCATAGCAGTAATGTTTAAATAAGGTCTTGTTAACTGTGCTATTATTGGGATGCGTTTCATCAGGTTAACTCACTCTGAATATATGTTAGTGTTCATTTAACGTTACAACAGTGGATGTACGTAGTCGCTAATAATCTGAGAAATGTACATCAGTGCTCACCATTGTTGATCATGCTGGGGGGAGGGGGGGGGGTGTCTGTTTATAATCCATAAACGATTAGTAATCCATTGTATTGTAGTTATCCAGGTGTCATGGTGAACAGTCTGTTTAGCTGGCTAAGCTAACCTTAACCAAGAAGCAGGTGTAGCCAATGTTCACCAGGTAGCATGAAGGCTTAACTAGATGGCGTGTAGCATTTAGAAACATCTTCATACACTCCACAGGTAGACTTCCCATGATCAACAGCCAATTTAATGATAACATCCCACTGTGTTTTCAAAAAGTAAATTGCCTCTGAATTGTCCGAATCAATGTCATAATCTTCCACTACAGCTTGTTCATGTGAGCACTGGTTTCTGTGAGTTAGTGACATACAGGAATGGCTCTAGAAGTTTTAGGCATGCAGGCATGTCAAGATTGAGCTGATGAGATCTCTGATGACTTGTTTGATTCAGTCTTTCTAAACTGACAGAAAGCAACATTGCATTTTTGCTTTTTTTTTTTTTTATTAATTAATCTATTTTTAAGACAACCACTTGTGGTAGTTCTGACAATAAATTAAATGTCCTCTCACCCCTGAATGCAACTAAGTTACAGTTTTCAATATAACCATGTTCCTTTTGAAATAGAAAAAATGCATTTCCTTTTTATTTTTAGGGCCCGAGCACCGAGGGTGCGAGGACCCTATTGTATTTCGAATGTTTATTATTATTATTATTATTATTAGGGCCCGAGCACCGAGGGTGCGAGGACCCTATTGTATTTCGAATGTTTATTAGGGCCCGAGCACCTCGGTGCGAGGACCCTATTGTATTTCGAATGTTTATTATTATTATTAGGGCCCGAGCACCGAGGGTGCGAGGACCCTATTGTATTTCGAATGTTTATTATTATTATTATTATTATTATTATTATTATTATTATTATTAGATTATTATTATTTTATTAAAATGAAAATTCACGAGATTTTGCACACGTATTCATTGTCTGCGAAATTTACATATTTATGGGGGGTGTGTTTTGGGCGCTGCGAAATTTACATATTTTATGGGTGCTGCATGGGCACACAAAAGTGGCTCAATAGCGCCACCTTGTTTTTTTAAAACGACGAGCCCCTCGATATGCTTCCACCTACAGACTTGAACTTTGTGTGACTGATGTATCATCCTCAGACCTACAAAAAAGTCTCATGGACCCCTGCTCTAACTCCCACAGGAAGTCCGCTATTTTTAATGGAACATGCAGTTCCTCCAATATTTTGGTCATTTCCAGGCCTCGTACTTTAACGAACTCCTCCCAGAGATTTGGTCCGATTGACTCCAAACTTTTTTTGTTCTAATCTAGACACATGGCCGAAGAAAGTTTGCGAAGCATATAACTTTTTACCAGAGGGCGTGGCTGCAGTGACGCGGCGAAGTTTGATGTCATTTCGAAGACTCGCCATGAAAAAGAAATGGACTGTAACTCGGCCATAAAGTGTTTAATCTGGTCCAAAACGGATCAGTATGATCGTAGTCCGATCCTTAACACATAGCAGCTATCAGATTAAGGAACCGTTATAGCGCCACCTATTGGCAACTGGAAATGTCAAGTTATGCATTAGGCATCCCTGCCTCGAGTGTGATGAGCCGACAGACCTCAAACCAGTTCAAATCAGTAGTAAAGTCATTGAAGATGATTGACAGTGAAAACTGTAACTTTTTATCAAAGGGCGTGGCTGTGATAGTACGGCGAAGTTTGATGTCTCGCCACGAATGGAAAAGTTGTTATAACTTGCACATGCATTGTTCAATCTGCACCAAAAGCTATATGTCTGATGATTCTTCCACCCTGAACAAGTGTATATGACAATCTTGGATGAACTCCATAGCGCCACCATCTGGTCATAGGAATATGATTTTTGTCTTATTATGTCCATTATTTACCTTCCTCTTCATCGTATCAGCCTGAGAAGCGGTCAGACTGAAGTCAGAAGGGTGCTGATGCATGATGTACAATTTCATGTATGCACGTCCAAACGGTGCCAGCGCTATTCATCATAAAACAGGAAGTGCTCTTCTCCAAAATAAATTGCCTTTTTGGGGGCCTTAACATACTCAAAAAGTTGCAAAATTTTCCACACATATTAGTTGTGTGAGAATTTTACATATTTTATGGGTGCTGCACATGGGCACACAAAAGTGGCTCAATAGCGCCACCTTGTTTTTTTTTAAACGATGAGCCCCTCGATATGCTTCTACCTACAGACATGAACTTTGTGTGACTGATGTATCATCCTCAGACCTACAAAAAAGTCTCTTGGACCCATGCTCTAATTCTCACAGGAAGTCTGCTATTTTTAATGGAACATGCAGTTTCTCCAATATTTTGGTCATTTCCAGGCCTCGTACTTTAACTAACTCCTCCCAGAGATTTGGTCCGATTGACTCCAAACTTGTTTTGTTCTAATCTAGACACATGGCCGAAGAAAGTTTGCGAAGCATATAACTTTTTACCAGAGGGCGTGGCTGCAGTGATGCGGTGAAGTTTGATGTCATATCGAAGACTCGCCATGAAAGAGAAATGGCTGTAACTCGGCCATAAAGTGTTTAATCTGGTCCAAAACAGATGAGTTTGACTGTAGTCCCATCCTTAATACATAGCAGCTATCAGATTGAGGAAACCTTGTAGCGCCACCTATTGGCAACAGGAAATGTCATCTTTTGCATTAGGCATCCCTGCTTCGTGTGTGATGAGTCGACACACTGCAAACCATATTAAATCAGTTGGAAACACATTAAAGATACCAGAGAGTGAAAATTGTAACTTTTCATCAAAGAATGTGGCCATTAGAGGACACCAAAGTTTGATATCTATGAATGAAAAAGTCTGATCTAGTTGTCATGCTTTTCAAGACAAAGAACGGTCTTTGTCGCCATCTAGTGGCGGCAGAAGGTAGCAGCCACTAGATGGCGACAAAGACCGTTCTTTGTCTTTAAAAGGCATGGATAATTGCTGGATATGACATATCACGACACGTATGCGAATTTGGGGGTTGTAGCACAGATTTTCTGTAGCAATGCTAATTTGTGCCTTCAGTGTTTCCGTAGCTGGTTCAGACGACAAATGTCCGAGAGAGTTTCAGTTGACAGGTTGTCAGAGAGAGACAGACAGCAGGAAAACTTCCTTTCATCCTTTTTATATGGCCAGAAAAACGTTTGCCTGTGAGTATTATTTTTATGTTCAGATGTTGTAACACCGCATTTAGAGAACGTTTCGTTCATTAACAGAGTTGACAGTACAAATACATTCACTAATCCGCACATGCTAACCGCTAGCATCGCTATGCAATTTCCCATATAAGTTAGCATTAAGCTAGCGGACTTTTTTCCATGAATCTAAACATGTTTGTTTATGTTTGTATGTGAATGTATTTAGATAAAATGAAAGAAAAAAAATCATCAGGCGTTATGTTGAGTGGGTCCCCACTTCAAGCCAGTGATGTAGCATTAGAGCAATCTGCAATTATTTTCATCAAATATTTGTCAGTATAGACCTTTTCGGGCCAGCCCCCAGGAAGTACCCCGTCCATCATTGCTGGGTTGTGCTACAGAGGGACACTTTCACCGGCTCGCAGATTAGCCAGTGTTTTTCTCTTTCTACAAATATATATTTTTATAATGTCGAGTCGGTCGAGTGGGAATACATGTTCCGTCATAAACTGTGCCAACAATGGCGTGAAAATTCAACAATGGAAGAAGAAAGTATGTGAAATACACAAGCCTTTACTGCACGAAGACTGCCTTGTTTGCGGAACAAGAAGTTAGGAAGACGTGGGTGAAAAATATCAACAGAAAGGAACTTTGTTCCAAATAAATACAGCCGGGTGAGTTTTCGTTAACATTCAATCTCATACTACTCATAGTCTTGCTGAGAGTCCCGGACGATTCTGGCCGAAAGAACAGCAGTATGAGGCTACTGTAGAGCCCTATGGAATCCGTGATCACGGAATCACGGACGGAATCGCGGAATTGGAGATTAAAAACGGAATTCACTTTAAATGCGCAATATAACAGAACTGAACAGCAATTTGCGCAAAAGTTTGTTTTTTTTCTTCCGGACTAAAAGTGACTTTTCTTTTTTTAAGATTTTTTTGGCACTAGTGACTTGTATTGATGGTGGAGAGAGACAGGAAGGGGGGCAGAGAGAACGGGGAAGACCCGCGGCAAGGAGCCGACAAGCCGGGAGTCGAGCTCGCGATTAGCCGCACGAGGACTGTAGCCTCTGTACCTGGGCCGCCTGCCCGAACCACTGCGCTACCGGGGCGGCCTGAAAGGAACTTTTCTTTCAAGAAAATGTTCCAACGGGGGTCACGAAAAGCTGGGACACTGCGCGCTTCTCCGCCTCCTGCCCCCGCTTTCCTCATTAATAAAAAAAAAAAAAAAAAAAAACACGTCGAAGCGGCCACCTGAGAAACCGGCGAAGAAGCGAAGGAACTACCGGCTGTCTCCCAGGTACAGGACAGAGCAGTTTCTCCGAGATTATTATGTGTCTGGTGATTCAGTGTTCTGCTAGTTTAGCCAGGACACGATTGAATGGACATGAAAAGATACGTGCGAGGATCACTGGACGAGTGAAAAGCACAAACATAAAAAAGCCAGAATCCCTCACTGATCAAAACACAAAGAGGCTGTAACAGCTGGAACACCTAAAGATAAAAACACACTGACACACAACCAGTGTTCAGTGCTTTGGATTTCATAGCATCTATATCAGCTGTAGTAAATATAGTTTATTCTGTTATCAGACACATAGTTTGTCATGACGTACCTGAAAAATGTCAGGTACGTCATGACAAACTATGTCTGATAACAGAATAAATTAAACAGGCTAAAATGATTAGTTTACAGCTGTTGAAATTCCTTTCTTTTTTTCACTTTAAATGGATTTTACCTATTTTAGTTTTTTTTTCTTGAATTTTTTTCTTTGTCATAAAATGAATGTTTTATTGGACACAATATGTTTTAAAAGTATGATAACAGTAACGTTTACAGTTATATTTGCATAAATTGTCTATATTTCATTATTTTATATACTGTATTGGGGTTAAATTTGCATAAAATGCTTAAAACGAAATTCTCAAAAATTAAAAACCGAAAAACACCGAAAAATGAAAAAATCAAAACGGAATTTGAGAAAAAATAAAACGGATTTCATAGGGCCCTACTACTGTAGCCCTCGGCACTAGCACAAGCCTATGAATGAATGAATGAATGAATGAATGACTAAGAAGAATGATAAAATAAATTAAATATAACATTAACACATAGCCTAATTTACCGCTAGCGTTAATGTTACAGTAGCATAATCTTTATGGTTTGTTGACGTTAGTTATAACCAGCGTTGCAGCGTTCCACAGTTTTTAGTGTTTGGTTATGGGAATAGATCATGCTATTTCCATAACCAATCATTAAAAACAGCGATAAACTACCCTGATCTGTAACTGGAGGTCACTGCCTAACATCATCAATCCAAGACATGTCTGCGTTATCAGTAACAGATGCTCCACGCTGCTGTGTTTGGGTTAGTTGGTGGAGCACCGCACACTCCAGTTATGGCGGGGCCACTAGGGGGCGCATGTCCACAATTTTTAAGTCGAAAAGGTCTAGACTGCTGTATGTAGTCTGGTGGGGTCCAGCCCTCTCTGTCCTAAACATGTTTCCTCTTCTTGGTCAAGCTGGGCTTGATTTGGTGTAAACGAAGAAGCCTTACAGCACATTCCACACCCTTTCTTGGACTTTCTTGATAGCTGGGTCCTGGTGTTGTCTCTTCAGAGACATTGGCTGAGACATCAGCCTCATCCTGCTGTGTCTGAGAGTGAGGTCTGGGGGTGTGTGATCTGGCAATGTCACAAACTGACCAATATCTTTTATATTCATCACTGAAACAATTACTTCCATCATTTGCTGAAAGGGCTGTGGGTCCTCACACCCACTACTGTCTTCCTCACTGCTGCTTGCTCTGGTTTCAATAATGCATTATTTTATGAATAACTTTATGTCTTCATCCCAAAATGATATTTGAAAGATAGCAGTCATCTTATAATCAGATGTGTCCTATATTTGAGCCAATATGGTAATTTACTAGAAATCTAAATGAATAGAAATCCTTTTATGTGACTTTACAGGAGTAATATGAGATTAAAAAGTAACTATGGATACAGCTGAATAAGAAAGGTAAAGGAGGGAAGAGAAAAAGGTGAAGACACAACTTAATGGATCATGTTGGTGTCCCCCTGCAGCGTAGACCTATAGCAGCATTTAACTATGATGAGGCTATGTTTCAGACCAGTCTGCTCTATTCTGGTCTTCATCCATTCCTGTAACTATAGCTATGACTATTGGCCCTAACACACTATTGT